>OX418226.1:13023006-13551328 GCA_948455865.1 Conomelus anceps | reverse complement strand
ACGAATCGAGATTACCTAATTTATGAGTAGGTATGTTTGGAGACCTTTGGGACAACCCCCCTCCCCCCCCCCCTCCCCCCCCTCCCCCCCCCCAAAAAAAAAAAAAAAAAAAAAAAAAAAATTAAAAAAAAAAAAAAAAAAAAAAAAAAAAAAAAAAAAAAAAAAAAAAAAAAAAAAAAAAAAAAAAAAAAAAAAAAAAAAAAAAAAAAAAAAAAAAAAAAAAAAAAAAAAAAAAAAAAAAAAAAAAAAAAAAAAAAAAAAAAAAAAAAAAAAAAAAAAAAAAAAAAAAAAAAAAAAAAAATTAAAAAAAAAAAAAAAAAAAAAAAAAAAAAATTAAAAAAAAAAAAAAAAAAAAAAAAAAAAATTAAAAAAAAAAAAATTAGAAAAAATTAGAAAAAATTCCGAAAAAATTCCGACCGATCGGCCAAGGTCAGGGGACCATGGGTGGGGACCTGGCATGAGTATATATGGGGGATCAGTTGCTGGTAGGGTCATAGTGTCTCAGTGAACGCAGACGAGTGCTTATACTATAGCCCAGACCTTCTGTTGTGACCTCACCCAGATCTTCAGTAGTGATTAAAATGTAAGTACAAGTGCTTGTAACATCTCAGGACTTAGTAAATTTTTGAAACATTTTAGGACTTAGAAAAATGTTAGGACTTAGAAAAATTTTGCATCATCTCAGGACTTAGAAAAATTTTGCATCATCTCAGGACTTAGAAAAATTTTGCAACATCTCAGGACTTAGAAAATTTTTGTAACATCTCGGGACTTAGAAAAATTTTGAAACATCTCAGGACTTAGAAAAATTTTGCAACATCTCAGGACTTAGAAAATTTTTGTAACATCTCGGGACTTAGAAAAATTTTGAAACATTTTAGGACTTAGAAAAATTTTGAAACATCTTAGGACATAGAAAATTTTTGTAACATCTCGGGACTTAGAAAAATTTCCGAAACATCTTAGGACATAGAAAATTTTTGTAACATCTCGGGACTTAGAAAAATTTCCGAAAAATCGTAGGACTTAGAAAAATCTCAGGACTTAGAAAAATTTTCAAAAAATCTTAGGACTTAGAAAAAATTTCCGAAAAATCTTGGGGACTTAGAAAAAATTTTCAAAAATCTTGGGACTTGGAAAAATTTTCAAAAAATATTGGGACTTGGAAAAATTTCCGAAAAATCTTGGGACTTGGAAAAATTTTCAAAAAATCTTGGGACTTGAAAAAATTTTCAAAAAATCTTGGGACTTGGAAAAATTTTCGAAAAATCTCAGGACTTGAAAAAATTTTCAAAAAATCTCAGGACTTGGAAAAATTTCCGAAAAATCGTGGGACTTAGAAAAATCGTAGGACTTGAAAAAATCTTCAAAAAATCTTAGGACTTGGAAAAATTTCCGAAAATCGTAGGACTTGTCAAAAAATCTTGGGATTTAGTTTTACATGGGGCATATGGGGAGGGGCATGTGGGAAGTTTGCTGGACTATAAGGAATTACATGTGGGGAGGGGCATATGGGGAGGGGCATGTGGGAAGTTTGCTGGACTATAAGGAATGATCTCTAGACTTAGTCATACAATATTACTTTGAAAATAGGACTTAGTCATACATGGGGCATATGGGGAGGGGCATGTGGGAAGTTTGCTGGACTATAAGGAATGATCTCTAGACTTAGTCATACAATATTACTTTGAAAATAGGACTTAGTCATACATGGGGCATATGGGGAGGGGCATGTGGGGAGTGGAGCAATTATGTGACCAGCTTACTAATGGAAATGCACTATCTGTTTCAGATGAACAAGGCCAGCCGATGCCAGATGACCGAGGGCTCTCAGGGAGAGTTTGTTGTGCTGGAGGACACCTTCAACTCCTGCCTCCGCACCCTGTTCTACAACAACAACTGCATGGATGATCCAGCCAAGGACTTCCACTCCCTGCTCAACAGCCTTGAGGACAGAATCAATACGGCCATCTCTAACGAGTTTCTGCATCATGGAACTGTGAAATTCAACTTGGTGTTGGAGGCTACCTACTACAAAAGCAGCCTCGATGAGCAGAACCAGGAGAAGGAGGAGTTCCAAGATGTGGCCTTCAAGACGCCCAACTATTCGGTGGTCAGCATCACAGAGCTCGCCCACATTGTCAAGGCGGCATGCCAGAAAATGTTGGAAGAGGAAGCCAAGTTTGAGGGCAATTCCAGCGGATGGACCCTCCTCAACATCGATGGCCTACTCATCCGTATCAGCAAGTACTCGCCGCTACGGGGATCATCATACATCGAGCTGCCTACCAAGATTGCAGCAAGGTTGGCTGTGATAAACCCAAAGAACAAGGACCAGCAGTGCTTCAAGTGGGCCATGCTTGCCAAGCATGTCCAAGGAGCACATCCAGAGCGGGTCAATGACCGGTACTACCAGCTGACCGACAAGTATAACTTTTCCGGATTGTCTTTCCCCACCACCATCAACCAGATCGATACTTTTGAGAGGAACAATCCCAGAGTATCGGTCAATGTCTATGGTATCGATGCCGACAACAACATCTTCCCGCGACGAGTTGTCAAGGAAATCAAGGCCGACCATACTGATCTACTCCTGCAGTGTGAGAGTGAAACAGCAGATGGTGATGACTTGGAAGTGAATAGCCACTACTGCTGGATAAAGAACTTTGAAAAGTTGCTGCGAGCCCAGCTGACAAAACGTAGAGGACAGATTATCATCTGCAGACGCTGTTTCACCCATTACACCCTCAGCAGAGAAGGCGAGCGCAGGATGAAGGAGCATGAAGAGTTTTGCGCCCAGAACCGGACAGCAAGGATTGTGATGCCCAAGCCCAATGATGATGGAAGCCCACCTACCATGAAGTTTGAAAAGCACTTGAACAAGTATAGGTTACCACTTGTTGCCTATGCAGACTTTGAGTGTTTGTTGGAGCAGCCCACTCCTGAGGAAGATGGTGGAGCCCCAGAGCGATGGATTGGAAAGGCTACAAGAGTTCTCCAATACCATAAGGCAATGAGTTATTGCCTCTACTTTGTGAGGGATAAACAACAATTCCCCTCATGGCTCACCGTCAGCAACCTCATTCCCCAGGACCCAATTGTGTACCGTGGGCCAGATGCTGCTGCCCACTTCATGAAGACACTGACTGAGGTTGCAACTGATATTGCAGAAGCCATTGAATGTCATCAGACAAGGATGTCCCCGCTCTCTGACAAACAAAAGGTAGATTTTGATGCAGCTAAGTTCTGTGAAGCTTGTCACAAGAAGTTTACCAATGACAAGGTTCGGGACCACTGTCATATGACTGGGTTGTACCGGAATGCATTATGTAACAAGTGCAACCTGCAGAGACGTCGTCAAACCTACATCCCTGTATTCCTCCACAATTCCTCAAATTATGATACCCACTTGATCATTCCTCATCTTGGATCTGACAAATCTGAAATTTCAGTTATTCCAAACACATCTGAAAAATATATATCCTTCACCAAGCACATCTCAAAGAGACTCCATCTGAGATTCATCGATACATTCCGGTTTACACCCGACAGTCTGGACAACCTGGTAACGAATCTTGTCAAGACAGCTGAGAATGCCTCTGATCTTGCCAATGTATTGGTGCACACCTCTAAACAGTTTAGAGATAAACTGGCTCTTGTGTCCCGTAAAGGTGTGTTCCCGTACGAGTACTGCAACTCATGGGAGAGATTGGAGGAAACTTCGCTGCCACCAAAAGATGTATTCTACAGTAGGCTAACAGATCGCGGTATCAGTGATGAGGACTATGTACATGCGCAATGTGTCTGGCGCCAGTTCAGTTGTAGCACCCTGGGAGAGTACAGCGATCTCTATCTAAAATCAGATGTGCTCCTGCTGGCTGATGTATTTGAAAGCTTTAGAGACGTGTGCATGAGGACATACGATCTGGACTGTGCTCATTATTTCACATCACCAGGCTTCTCCTTTGATGTTATGCTCAAAAGTACAAAGGTGGAACTTGAGCTGCTGACCGACTACGACATGTACATGCTTATTGAACGAGGTATCCGAGGAGGTATCACCACCTGCATTCACCGCCATGCCATTGCCAACAACCAGTATACTGGGGCGCCTGTGGATCCAGAGAAACCTACATCCTACCTCCTGTACACAGACGCCAACAACCTGTATGGCTGGGCAATGAGCAATCCACTTCCTTGCCGGAAATTCCAATGGATGGGCAAAGAGGAACTGGAGGCAGTTACCAGAGACATTGCAGGTGTTGCTGATAGACAGCAAATTGGATACATCCTCGAGGTTGATGTGGAGTACCCTGCCGAACTGCATGATCTACACAATGAGTTTCCATTCCTACCAGAAAACCGGAAAACGCAGAAATCTGGATATGTTCGCCTGATGACAACACTGAACTCGCATACACGCTACGTCTGCCACTACCGTCTTCTCAAACAAGCTGTCCAACATGGTTTGAGAATAACCAAGGTCCATCGAGGTGTGAGGTTTGAGCAGACCGACTTCCTAGCTTCCTACATCCAGCTCAATACCAGTCTCAGACAGCAGTCAAAGAATAAGTTTGAGAAAAACTTCTTCAAACTAATGAATAACGCTGTCTTTGGCAAGACCATGGAGAATGTGAGGAAGCGTATGAACATGGAGTTGGTCAACTGTGAGAACCGTCTAAAGAAGCTTGTAGCCCGACCATCATTCAAGGATCGAATCATCTTTGGGGAGAACATCTGTGCAGTGACCCTACATCAGGAGAAAGTTAATCTCAACAAACCGATCTACGTTGGACTATCTGTGTTGGACATCAGTAAAACCCTAATGTACGAATTCCACTATGATGTGATGAAACCCATCTACAACGATCGTCTCAAGCTATTGTACCAGGACACAGACAGCCTCTTCTACCTGGTTGAGACAGAAGACATGTACAAGGATATACTCAACATCAAGGAGCTGCGAGATATCTTTGACACATCAGAATACCCAACCGACCATCCTTGCTACTCTCATACAAACAAAATGGTGTTGGGGAAGTTCAAAGATGAGTATTTGGCCAGAGCTCCTCACGAGTATGTTGGACTGCGCTCCAAGCTGTACGCCTGTCGATGCTACAATCCTGATCCTAGCCAGGCAAAGAGTGGACTCATCAAGAAGGCCAAGGGAGTACGGCGACCTGTGTTGGGTCAAGAGCTATCAAAGGATCATCCCAATGCCAAACACTACATCGGCTTCCACGACTACCTGGACTGCCTCTATGGAGATGAGGCGATCTATAGAGAGCAAGTCATGTTCAGCACACGAAAACACCAAATCATGACGACTGTGCAAAAGAAGAAGGTCCTTAGCAATGCTGATGAAAAACGAAGCATAATGGATGATGGCATCAGCACTATGGCATTTGGGCACCATCAGCTCAGTAACAAAAGAACTTCCAGTGATGAAGACCAGCCTCCCACAAAGCGGGCTCGTAATGATGACGTCATGGACAGCAGTGATGATGACGTCATGGACAGCAGTGACGTCATGATTACTTCCAAGAATTAATGAGCATTGAGGCTATAAATGGACGTGCATCGGCGGATGACCTTCAATCATGATGCAGGCAACATACTATCTACTTGTGGCAGCTGCTGTGAGCGTTAGCTCGTTGGACCCAGAGTACAGGACTGAGGAATTTCTAACATCAAGGGAGCATGGACTGGATAAATCAAATGTGTTCCACATACGCCAGTGCCTGGTGTCAAGAATGGTGCTACACCGGAATACTACACAGGAAGCCATTGATGCAATGGGCCGTGACGTTAACGAATGGTACATGAAGCTGGCTGCAGAACGCAATGTGGAGGAGGACCTGTGCCGACGAGTCCATTGCGCATACAATTTGCGCACCTGTCTCCACCCATCCTTCACATCGCTGGGCTTTCTTGAAGCCATCATTGCTGCATCAGACACGGTCTGTACACCACACTGTCCTACGCTCTCTACTACTACAGCTGTACCGAAGACTCTGGACAACTCACCGCCACCAGCCATCACCAGTGGAGCCAGCAGAGTGATATAATGTGCGATTGTGGAGATTGTCAACATGTTACCAGCAACCACTGGATTCTGCAACCACTATTCTGTTTCGGCTACGAAGAACAACCTGAACCATTTGGAACATTACAAAACTTTGTGGAAACAGTGTCATTATGCTTTCCTGAAGCCTTCATAAGTAATCTTTACAATGATGCTATTATTTTACAATTCCCTCTTGGCAAAGGACTGTGTGAAATTGCTGCCAACCTGGGACAGCTGTACCATTGGGTGCTTGTCGATATCATGGACTAAACTGTATGTATATCATTTCTATTGTCAATAAATATTGTATATCCACATGTCGGCTACTAATTTCTAACCCATGATTGACTTAAACTAACCTTTTGGCGCCATACCAATGAAACATGTCTGTGGAATTGCGCAATATTATGCAAATGTGTTACGTAATCGCTGACCTTGACAGCTTCATTGGTATGATGCAGGAAAAAACATGTTTGTGTGCAGCAGTACTGACCTTGGCGCCATCCAGGAAAAACGTGACTGTGTGCAACAATCACTGACATTCTGGCGCCATTTCAATGCCTAGTATATATATTATGTAAACATATATTATGTATCAGTATGGAGAAGGCTACAATAGCAAGAGAGTTGCACAGGTCAGCTCGTCGGAATTTCCCAACACGTATGGTAACTGTGAAGGGGCTAGATGATCTGTATCAGGCTGATCTAGTTGAGATGATACCGTATGCACGTCAGAACAAAGGATACAGGTACATTATTACAATTATCAATTGTCTGAGCAAGTATGCTTACGCTATTCCGATAAAGAACAAGTCAGCCGATGCAGTTGTCAAGGCAATGCATCCTATATTTGAGCAGAATCCAATGAAACACTTGCAAACTGACGATGGTAAAGAGTGGTTCAATTCAAAGTTTCAACAACTTGTGAAACACTATGACATCAATCACTATTCAACGTATTCAGATAAGAAGGCTTCAATAGTGGAACGTTTCAACAGAACACTTAAACATTTAATGTGGATCAAATTCACTGAGCGTGGAACCTATCGCTGGACAGATATTCTAACCTCACTTGTCAAAGAGTACAATGGAAGAATCCATAGGACAATAGGTATGCGACCGGTTGATGTTACAAAAGAGCATGAGACATTACTGCTCTCCAGACTTAGTGAACAACGTCAAGAGTATCAACAGAGCTTGTTGGAAAAATCTGAAAACCGGTTCTATCCAGGTGTTCACCAAACAGTCGATCCAGGTGATAAGGTTCGAATAAGCAAGTATAAAATGACATTCGACAAGGGCTACCTACCCAATTGGACAAATGAGCTGTTCACAGTAACACGTGTGCGACCTACAGTGCCTGTAACATACGAGTTGGAAGATTGCAGAGGACAGCGTGTGCAAGGAGGATTCTATGCAGAAGAGATTGTGAAAACCAAAGTACCCAGTGTTTTTGAAATTGCCAGAGTGCTGAGAAGGAAAGGTAATAAACTGTTGGTGCGCTGGAAAGGATACAATCGCAGTCACGACTCTTGGATTGATAGAGCAGATTTAGTGTGATGAAGCCGGTTGTGCAAAGGAGTCACAGGTTCAATATAATTGACTTTGATCAAGTGGTGAGAGGCTGTGGTCTGACTGACCCAGAAATGAATGCAAAGAAACGTCATGGGCCTTTGTTCCCCAACCATATGCGCTGCATTATATGTGGACCGTCAGGCTGTGGAAAAACCAATTTACTGTTCAACATGCTTTTTGATCTTAAAGGAATCTCATTTTCAAACATCTATCTCTACTCAAAAACTGCATTTCAACCAAAGTATCAGCTACTGCGCACCATTATGGAAGACCTTGGACCTAAACTGAGCTACACCGAGTGTGACACATGTGAAGAGATACCTGCACCGCATGAGTTGCCCGCCAACTCGATAATAATTTTCGACGATGTGATCTGTGAGCAACAGGAAGCCATCAGACGTTACTTTACCACTGGTCGACACAGTAACGTTGATGCATTTTATCTGGCACAGACTTATAGCCGTATACCAAAACAGTTGATACGTGACAATGCCAATTTTCTAATCATGTTTAAACAAGACGAACTGAATATGAAACATTTGTACAGAGATCATGTGGGATCCGACATGACCTTTGACGAATTCAGAAGAATATGCAATGACGTATGGTCATCATCTGCGCATGCATTCCTTGTAGTTGATCAGTCCTCAGACAAGAATAGAGGGCGCTACAGGAATGGCCTTGATACATTCTTAGTTGAAGCACAGCAGTGATTTCGCTCAGTCTAGCACTGAATGCCGAGTGAGACGGACGAGGAGATGAAGCAAACTGTGGAAGAGATTGCACCAACCATCATGGAGATTGTCAAGCTGAAGCGTAACATCAAGAGGAAGCATAGAGAGCTGACACTGGGCAGGGAATTGACAGAGGAGCAGCATGCAAAACATTTCAAGCCGCTTAGTGATCCACTTGCCAATATTGTTGAAACACTCAAATCTTCTAAACCACCGGCTCAACAACAGACACATCTAATGACTACACCATTTTTGGATGCACCCCGTATATTGCCTACACCGCCAACAACACCAGCCAGCAGCAGCACTCCCTATCCAGGAAGGATGAAGCATAGACTGCAATCACTGCCAGATATTAGAGAAGAGGAGTCACCAATCTTTGAAACATATGGAACAGGTGAAGGTGCAAGTCCAGCTGCAAGTACTTCGAGTGTTGCACGACAATTGTGGAAGCGTCAAGACATGGGTGATGACGATGATGATGATGAGGAAAACCTTAGTGTTGAGAAATTGCTCGATACTAGCAGTCATGTGGCACAACAAGCGTTGGCCCAATCTGATCTGGCTTCAAAACCAGTGGGGGAGTACATTATGCAATCAGTGCGCAAGGACTTTAACTTTGATGATGCATTTGGACCGAAAGTGATAGACAACTTGTACTATCTAGGCAGTAAGCTGCTTACCTTTGGACCTAAAGGTAACAAGATTGTGCTGTCTAATCCTGCAGATGGTAGGATTGAAAAGACTTTCAGAGCTACACCAGGCCTTTGTGAGCTGGTTTTCATGAAAATGCCTGACAAAGGAAAAGTGA
The DNA here is from genome assembly GCA_948455865.1 of Conomelus anceps. Taxonomy (NCBI): domain Eukaryota; kingdom Metazoa; phylum Arthropoda; class Insecta; order Hemiptera; family Delphacidae; genus Conomelus; species Conomelus anceps. The sequence goes on along the minus strand of OX418226.1, from coordinate 13,542,141 downwards.
AGGTAGACGACTTGAACACCTATAAACTGCTTTTGGACTTTACCAATGTGTACCGAGAAAACTACAGTCCAAATGGTAAGATTGCAAACTATAACAATATCAAGTACAAGAGGACAATCAAGGATCTGATAAGAGGAGGAGGAGAAGCAGTCAGTGGGAAAGGAGCCAAAGTTGCTGGAAGAGGACTGTTGGCACCTTTCAATATGGTTGCAAGTAATGGCAACAGGATTGAATATGTCTACTACAACGATCCCAACGAACTTGTGGACAGACTGAAGCTGTTGGATCAGTCTAAAGCAGTTGGCAACACTGGACATGAGAATGAAATCAACTCAATCTTGGAAGAGTTGGAGGAAGGCGGTTACATAGTTGGTAAGCCTGCACACACTATATAAGGCGGCAATGTTGCATTGATGGGCAGTAAGTCTCTTGAGAGCAGACATGAATTCTTTGGGAAACATCAATGCCCGTCATAGGCGTATGATCAATTTGGCAAATCCACGCAGCAATCGTGATGCTGTGAATCTGATTACATGTAGAGATATAATGTCATTTCATTTGCCAAAGAGAAGAGATCCCGATACATTGCAATTAATGACAAGCCTTAAGAAATCAATACTGACGGATATGCAAGATCCAATTCAACCTACAGATGGAGTGAACAAACAGTATTTGGAGAAAAGGATGGATGAACATTCAAAGGATGTGGTTGAAAAGTGTCTCACTGTCATGTTGGATGTTAGTTCGTCAAGTGAAAACCGCAATTTGAGTAAAGAACAATTGAAGGATAAAATGTTAAAGCTTATGGGAATCTCCAAGCCGTCTAAGGGTATAAAATGAGATGACAAGGCCGCTGATCGACATAAGATGGCTGTATGCAGAGGTAGACGGAGGTACCGAGGAAGAGGAGTACTTTCAGCAATCACAAACGCAGCGGGTACAATAGTCAACAAAGCGATAGACATACTGCCCGTAGAACTTCATCTTCCCGGCTACCAGTACTGTGGACCAGGTACAAAGCTTGAAAAACGATTGGCAAGAGGTGATCCAGGAATCAACAAACTTGACCAGGCCTGCAAGCAGCACGACATTGCCTATTCGAGGAATAGCGATACAAGGAACAGAGCAGCAGCAGACAGAGATTTGGCTGAACGGGCTTGGAGTGTGGCAACATCTTCAGACGCTGGATTGGCAGAAAGAGCTGCAGCATTAGCGGTGACCAACATCATGAAGGCCAAGGCAAAGTTTGGAGGAGGAGCGAAGAGGAGAGCTGCACAGAGCAGGAGGAGGAAGAGAACTACAGCGGCTTCCAGGAAAAGGAGTGGTAGAGGTCTGTACCTGAGACGTCAGAAGACGGGAAACGGGGTGCGTCGCCGTCAATGTGGCGGCAGAAGATGATTGTTGCTCTACCCGACCGAGCGCTAACAGATGCCGACCTCTACAAGTACGCCTGCCGTCTCAAGCTGAAGAAATTTCGAGGAGTTTTCATGCGAGATGCTCTACCAACCAATGGACCACTGGATCAAGAGTGTGGCATCATCAACCTGGACCAAAGTGATGGAGCTGGCACACATTGGGTGTGCTATGTGAAGAAGAAGGATGGCATCGTTCGCTACTTTGACGGATTTGGCAATTTGAGACCACCGCAGGAGTTTATCGACTACATGCACAGAGGATCGAGTCCAGCAGCAAGGATCGAGTACAACTACGACCAGAAGCAAGAGGATCTCTACTCTCATATATGCGGACATTTATGTTTAAAGTTTTTGCTTGATGAAAATAAATAACAATGTACAACAATTGTCTTTTCATTTCTCCCACCCACATAGTATAAAGGTTCTAGTCTATACTCTTATCAAGTCATTGTGTAATAGTACACTGAGCAGTCAAGACCATGATGCTCTGTTTTGGAGGTAATACATCTGTGCTGAAAAGTGAATTTTACCCGCCACTTGATACAAGCAATGGCGAATGGGAAATTGGACTCATCAGCTTTACTAGCTGCAACTCTATACCAAATGTTGAGAATGGCTACAACAATGCACTACATTTCCTGGCTCCAAAAGTGGACCAGAAGGACGACTATGCAATGACTCATGAGGAAGTTACAGGTAAAGTGTTTGCTCAGCAGTTGTTTAGTGATACTGCTAACCAGGGTACTCAAAGGAAGCCTAGAGCTGCCCAGGCTGGAGGAGAAAAAGCTCCAGTATTGGTTTGGCAAAAGGTAGTATTGCCAGAAGGTAGTTTTGAATTTCAAACAATTGCCAACCTGCTGGAGGCAAGGATGAAGAAACGTGGAGTCAAGTTTCAGATGGCTGTGGACCCATCGACCTTGAAATGTTTAGTATTATGCGACGCCATGTTGGACTTTAGACAACCTGATTCAATAGGAAAGCTGCTGGGATTCGACCAAGTTGTAGAAGCTAAAGTCGAGACTAGAGGTATCACGACAGTGCAAATCAGTCGTCCCAATGTGCTGCGTATAAAGTGTAACATTGTGAGTGGATCCTACTCAAATGGAGTCAAGGATCACGTGATCTATGAGTTTTACCCAGATGTTGATCCAGGGTATAAAATGAGTGTGACTGTACAAAATGTCATCTATTTACCGGTAGACACCAAGCAGATTGGTAGCATTACATTGGAGATTGTTGATGAGAACGGACGTCTGGTGGACTTTAGAGAGGAACCGATAAACATAACCTTACATTTGCGACAACAACCCAAGTGATGGTGCTATTATTTGGCAAGTGGAATCAAGGATTGGATGTGGAAGCAGCAATGTCCCCCATGGAGGTGGTAGAACAAAAGTCTATTAATAGGGCACCATTTGTGAAAGACGTCATTCGACCATTGGACTCTGTGGTGTTAACATCGAGCAGCATCAAATATCTGCAGAAGAAAGGCTATCAAGTTGTAAGAGGAGGAAGACGACGACAACACTGAAAAATGGGAGTTTTGGATGTGACAAGGGCTGGCCCTTCAGCGGAGAACAGCATCACTGGCTATGAATATCATTCTCATGCACCGTATACTACAGGCTTTGGTGCCAACGATGAGATTCGGATAGCAATTCAGCAGCAGGACATCTATACACTGCCATCGGAGAGCTATCTGCACATGGAGTACAAGGTGACCAATGCATCAAATGCAACCTTGGGAGGCTCACCTTGTGTTTCTGGATTCTTTGCCCACCTGTTTTCGGAAATACGCTACGAGATCAATGGAGTTGTAGTGGACAGCATACGTAGCCCTGGCATTGCCAGCCTGATGAAGAATGCCATGACCTTTGAGCGGGAAGAACAGCTCAAGATGGATGGAGCCGGCTACAGATATGATGCCCAGGCAGGGTTTGGCACGTTTGATGCCAATGGTGCCAACACAACCATCATGAATGTGCCACTTAGATACCTGTTGGGCTTTGCTGAGGACTATAGGCAGATTATGCTGAATGTGAAACAGGAGCTGGTGCTGAGACGCAGTGCTGACACTTCAGACTGTTTGAATACAGCAGGCAAGGTCACAATTGAGAAACTGGTGTGGAGGATGCCCTATGTAGAGGTGTCTGATGAAGCTAAATTGCGTCTGCTGAGACTGGTGCAAAAGAACACGCCCATCTCAATGCCATTCAGACATTGGGAACTGTACGAGTATCCATCTTTGCCACAGACCACAAAACATACGTGGACTGTCAAGTCGACTACTCAGCTGGAGAAGCCAAGATACATTGTGATTGGACTGCAGACTGGACGAAGAGGAGCGGCTACTGTGAATAGCTCATACTTTGACATGTGCAAAATGAAAGACATTCGAGTGTTTTTGAACAACAAGTACTATCCGTATGAAAGCATCAATGGTGATGACAACCAAGTGTACAATATGTATGCAGCATTCAATGGAGTCTACAATCGTGATGACGCTCGAGCAAGCAACCCACTTTTTGAGAAACAGGCTGTGCGGGATGGTAAGATGTTACTGTTTCCCATTGACTGTTCACGTCAAAACGAATCGCTCAAGACGGGAAGCATTGACATCAGAGTTGAGTTTGAAGCAAGTGACAACATTCCAGGAAAAACACATGCCTATTGTCTGCTGATACACGAAGTGGTTAAGGAGTATCAGCCAATGACCGGTCTTGTTCAATCAGCCTAGAGAGAGAGCGGTGGAGGATATAAAGGCGGTCAGCAAGCAGCAGTATGCTCATAGTTGCAAGAAGCATCGAGTGAAGCAGTCATCATGTCCAGGAGAGTTCTACGCTTTTTGGATGAGGAGGAGGGGGAGTTGCCACCCAGCGATGGAGAGGATGTTGTGGGCTGCTGCCCAGGCTACTACACTCAACATGAGACATCGTTGATGAAGGATGCTTCTACAAGTACAACAGACCTCAACCAGGCTTCCACTGATGATGACGACGAAGATGGCATCACACCAAGCAGGGCTACAGAACTTTTTGGACCAATACCAATCTACTTGATGGACTTTCAAGGCTTTGAGGGATTGAATAACCAGTTTATTGTCAAGGAGATGGCAATATTGGAACGTGACGATGAACATCATGTGTTGACTCACCACTACTTTTTCAAGTCACCATACCCGGACATTTTGCTGAAAACAAGCGGCCTGGTTGAAAGCAATCAATTACAAAGAGCTAAACATGGACTGAGATGGTCGGGCAATGGAGCCGGCCAAACACACCTCTCATATTCGGCCTTGAAGCAAATTGTATGTGACACAGTTGGAAGATGGCTGCACGAGAACAGTGAATCGGGACGGCCAGTCAAGATCTTGGTATATGGATATGAGAAGATTTGTCTGCTGGAAACGCTACTGCAGCTGAACAAAAAGGAAAATGTGGAGTATGTGGACCTGAGTTCGCCCTACCTATTCCATGAGACGCCCAACTTGGAGGTGCTGATGAAGACTACTACAGTCTACTGCCCAGAACATTACCTGCTCGACTTCTTGGAGACTGTGAAGATGAAGCTGGCTGGTGACAATGGAGGACGAGGACGCTTGGATGTACTGCCATTTTGTGCGCTCAATGTAGTAAACATCCTGCACAATTGGATCATGCAAGCATTACAAAGAGATAGATATTTTTGTCGAAGTTTATTTTTGTCAATAAAGAATGAAATGTGAATATTGCGTCATCATTTACCCCACCACCTCTAGTATTTAAGAGCCTGCTGCTGCTCAGTATAGTTTAGTTTAACACCTACAGTCAAGATGATCTCAAGGATTTTGAGCTCAAGGGCAGCCGAGACACGCTTGAAGGCGGCAGTCATGGATCTAGAAGCTGAGCTACTGCGGCGGCAAGACAGCTTGAGCATGGACAATTTTCAACTTGAATCTGGGCATGCAGAGTCATGTGACGTCAGCTCTGAGAATATTCATATCCTTGAATGTGATTGTACTCGTCTCAGGAGACTACGCTATGCTGTCATTGATGCAGTACCTAGTCAAGGGTTTATACAATGGGTCAGAGACAAAGACGACTTCCCAGGTGAAAGATTTTGTCCAGGTCCACAATCTGCAAACTTCAACCGTACTAGTGTCAATTCGTTCCTGAAAGATATCTACATGAGCATTGCATCATATAAGGAGGATAAGAAGCAACGGTCTCCAGCATCATATGTGGATAGACTGCCATTCATGGTGACAGCCTGTTTTGATAATCATTGGAGAGTGCCATTAGACACAATATACAAGTTAAAGAATAGCTTGGTAGCCATAATGGACTTGCGTTCAGTGCCTGGATGGAGGAACAAGGATGTTAAGCTGGAGATTGATTTCAACGACAGCGATGAGACTTGGTGGTGTGACTTTGAGTGCGGTGACCAGAGTCTATCTTTGGTTGGCAGAAGAAGGATTACATTTGCCGGCTTTGACTACAACTCTATGGATGGACGTGTCAGATGCATTAGGATTGAGGATGGTCAATCAGGCGATCCTGCTCTACTGGTATCAATTCGTAAAGCTGAGCAACATTATAGATTATGGCCGCCAGGTGATGTGACCGATGGCGTGGGCCGTGTAAAGGAATCTCTTAATAGGTCGGCAGAGACCTATGGTGTTACCAGAGACTTTGAAAGGGGCAATATTGTAGCCAATTTCTATGTATTGTTTCATACTTGAGATTGTTTAATAAATAATGTATTGTAAGAGTATATACTTTTCTTTTCAACCTTTTTTCTTTGAAGCAACAGTGCACTAGGTGAACACTTGGTGTAAACTTTTAAGCCTAAGTGAGCACTAGGTGAACACTTGGTGAACACTTAGTGATCACTAGGTGAACACTTGGTGTACACTTTTAGGCCTAAGTGAGCACTAGGTGAACACTTAGTGAACACTGGTGATCACTAGGTGAGCACTAGGTGAACACTAGGTGAACACTTGGTGTACACTTGTAGGCATAAGTGGACACTGAAACTATGGTAGGGGAAAATGAATAACAAATCAGTTGCAGATGTCACACTTTTATTTTTTCATTCTTTAATCAATTGGATTCTATGGGTTCTCCCAGCAGGATGGCACATGAATTTATATGATTTCATGTCGACGGTTCCTACAGCAGGGACGAATTTGAAGGTGGTCCTGCAGTACGACTCTGGAAGTATAACCCATATGTGTGCGTTGTCGGAATCCAGTGTGACTGCCACCTTTTCACCATATTTTGTGGTGACTCTCTCTGCGCTGATCATTTGGTACGTGTGCCCTGGCTCGAGATCTTTCATGGATACGAGGTCTAGCGGCTTTTGGGATGCAATTGTGTTGTAGATGGCGTCAGCGGCATCATTAGTGGATGACATCTGAAAATGAACAGGTATTAGCATAATCTTACAGTCAGCATTGTGGGTCAGCCATTCATGTGGATGAGATTTCATGCAGTAGATGAATGAGATTTCATGCAGTAGATGAATGAGATTTCATGCAGTAGATGAATGAGATTTCATGCATTAGATGAATGAGATTTCATGCAGTAGATGATATCATGGTTAGCCATTTGAGGTTAGATTTCATGCAATGGATGAATGATAACATGGTTAGGCATTAGATTTCATGCAATAGCTATGGAGGTTAGATGATCTAGCAAGAGACAAATACTTACTGTTATTGAGTCTTTAGCAGGATTCACTGTAGAAGCTAGCAGTCGTTTGCTGAGATACTATGGATCTACAAGCCAGAGGTCCTCTATATATACTTGGTAACCGGATCTCCCCAAGGTCAACTGTGCTCCCACCTATTCCTTGTACAGCCATAAATTAGTTGCATACGTTTTTTCCTGGATGGCGCCAAGGTCAGTAATGCTGTACACAGACATGTTTTTTCCTGCTTCATTGGTATGGCGCCAAAGGCAAGTGATTACGTAATGCATAATGTTGTGCAATTACTTGTTTTCCTGCTTCATTGGTATGGCGCCAATGGCAAGTGATTACGTAATGCATAATGTTGCGCAATTACTTGTTTTTCCTGCATTGGAATGACGTCATACAAAATGTCAAGGCCGGTAGGCTAGTGAGGCGGGGTATGGTCATCTGGCATCGGCTGGCCTTGTTCATCTGAAACAGATAGTGCATTTCCATTAGTAAGCTGGTCACATAATTGCTCCACTCCCCACATGCCCCTCCCCATATGCCCCATGTATGACTAAGTCCTATTTTCAAAGTAATAAGTCTAGAGATCATTCCTTATAGTCCAGCAAACTTCCCACATGCCCCTCCCCATATGCCCCATGTATGACTAAGTCCTATTTTCAAAGTAATAAGTCTAGAGATCATTCCTTATAGTCCAGCAAACTTCCCACATGCCCCTCCCCATATGCCCCATGTATGACTAAGTCCTATTTTCAAAGTAATAAGTCTAGAGATCATTCCTTATAGTCCAGCAAACTTCCCACATGCCCCTCCCCATATGCCCCATGTAAAACTAAATCCCAAGATTTTTTTGACAATTTTTCTAAGTCCTACGATTTTCGGAAATTTTTCCAAGTCCTAAGATTTTTTGAAGATTTTTTCAAGTCCTACGATTTTTCGGAAATTTTTCTAAGTCCCACGATTTTTCGGAAATTTTTCCAAGTCCTGAGATTTTTTCGGAAATTTTTCCAAGTCCTGAGATTTTTTTTGAAAATTTTTTCAAGTCCTGAGATTTTTCGAAAATTTTTCCAAGTCCCAAGATTTTTCTAAGTCCTGAGATTTTTCGAAAATTTTTCCAAGTCCCAAGATTTTTTGAAAATTTTTCTAAGTCCCAAGATTTTTTGAAAATTTTTCCAAGTCCCAAGATTTTTCGGAAATTTTTCCAAGTCCCAAGATTTTTTTGAAAATTTTTCTAAGTCCCAAGATTTTTGAAAATTTTTCTAAGTCCCCAAGATTTTTCGGAAATTTTTTCTAAGTCCTAAGATTTTTTGAAAATTTTTCCAAGTCCTGAGATTTTTCTAAGTCCTACGATTTTTCGGAAATTTTTCTAAGTCCTGAGATGTTACAAAAATTTTCTATGTCCTAAGATGTTTCAAAATTTTTCTAAGTCCCGAGATGTTACAAAAGTTTTCTATGTCCTAAGATGTTTCAAAATTTTTCTAAGTCCTAAAATGTTTCAAAATTTTTCTAAGTCCCGAGATGTTACAAAAATTTTCTAAGTCCTGAGATGTTGCAAAATTTTTCTAAGTCCTGAGATGATGCAAAATTTTTCTAAGTCCTGAGATGATGCAAAATTTTTCTAAGTCCTAACATTTTTCTAAGTCCTAAAATGTTTCAAAAATTTACTAAGTCCTGAGATGTTACAAGCACTTGTACTTACATTTTAATCACTACTGAAGATCTGGGTGAAGTCACAACAGAAGGTCTGGGCTATAGTATAAGCACTCGTCCGCGTTCACTGAGACACTATGACCCTACCAGCAACTGATCCCCCATATATACTCATGCCAGGTCCCCACCCATGGTCCCCTGACCTTGGCCGATCGGTCGGAATTTTTTCGGAATTTTTTCTAATATTTTTTTTTTTTTTTTTTTTTTTTTTTTTTTTTTTTAATTTTTTTTTTTTTTTTTTTTTTTTTAATTTTTTTTTTTTTTTTTTTTTTTTTAATTTTTTTTTTTTTTTTTTTTTTTTTTTTTTGGGGGGGGGGGAGGGGGGGGGTTGTCCCAAAGGTCTCCAAACATACCTACAAAGACTCCACAGCTCACATTAATGAATTCAGAGCCTAAAGACCCCACACACTAGCAAGTCTGGCTCACGAGTAAGACTCAGCGAGCCGGGCTTGAGAGAAAACAGCCCACTAACTAGTGATTTTTTCCCGAGCCGAGCCCAGCCGGACTTGCACAGGGCTACTGGCGCGGCTCGGCTTAGCTGGGACTCACAAGTTAGTGGAAGTCTCTCAAGCCGAGCCAGGCACCTCATTATAACATAGCAGATAGTCAGAAAGCAAGTATTTGCACTGTTCACAAGACATAAAAATAAGTAAAACTAGCTATTGTGCCCGTCCTTTGTATGGATTATGTTTAGAAATAAGAGCAACGATCATGAAGTTGTTAGCAGCTTAGGCCTCGTTCAGACGATACAGTGTTTTTGCGGTACGGTTTTTTTTACTGTACGGCGTCAACTGTACTGTGATGTTCACACGGTCCGGCTTTGCTGCTTATTGCTGTACTCTCCTCCTTCTTCCATTGCGCTTCCAGTTCAGTTTTATTTATTCCAGTCCAGGATTTTTTTTATTTATGTAAGATTTTTTTAAATAAGTTTCTTACTGAAGGTTTCTCTTAAATTTTGATCAAAGTACGAAATTCTGGTTTCAATATTCCACACATTTTTCTCTCTTTATTTTTATAGTCTATTAATCTCAAGTCTTGTCTCACAAGGCGGGTCTCTCATATATTAGAGAAATTAAATTTTCACAATTAATATCTTCCACTTCAGGACACTGGAATTCACTAATAAGAAGATCAATGCTGAAGAATATCAATGAAGAAGATCAATGCTGACGATCTGAAGACTGCTTCCAGCGTGATAAGCGTATCGTTTGAACATATCCATTACCGGTACAATACATGTGCCACCGGATATGGATACTGTAGTTATTTTGCGGTACAGCTGATTTTAGCGATACAGTTTATGAAGACAAAACCGAATGTAGAAATCGGCTAGAACAGCTTTCTTACTGGATCCAGTCGAAACAGTATTGTGTGAACATACAATATGAAATGTACATGTAAACGAAAGCACTGCAAAATAACTGATACAGCAAATTTACTGTACCGCACAGAAACTGTATCGTGTGAACGGGCCCTTAGTAAACAACTTAGACCGTAAGCAATTCAGTGACAGGTATCGGAGAGAATATTTTTTGAGAACAGCTGAATAAATTACGTGATTTGTTATCATGTGGTAATAAAACTTAGAAGAAATGTATCCAAAATCGCACAATATTTGGTTTTTAAACGTTTATTATTCTGTTAAAAAAAAGTTAATTTAGTTTTTTATAGCTAAAGACATTGTCAAAAAGGTTTTCAATACTGATAATAACTTTAATCCCGATCGATGCTTTCGTTTTTCAGGAGAGGCCGCGTAAAATGTATCCAAATTCGCACAATACTTGGTTTTTAAACGTTTATTACTCTGTTAAAAAAAAGTTAATTTAGTTTTTTATAGCTAAAGACATTGTCAATAAAGTTTTCAATACTGTTCAATAACTAATATCCCGATCGATGCTCTCGTTTTTGAGGAGAAGGCCGCGTAAAATGCCTTTGGGGCCGTGACAGACAGACAGACAGAAAGTGAGATAAGACTATTTTTGGCTTATTTAATGTATAAAACGTAAAAATAACCAAAAAATATACAATTCTGATAAATGTACAGACAAAACTCTAATTTTATTTATATAGATAGATTGAGCTATCTATCTGAGTTTATATATTTAATCGTTCTCAAGATTGTGAAAAAAGGTCTGTTGGTGATTAAGAATGATCGTAGAATTTCAAATCAATCAATAAATATAATAACCTCTTATTTGAATTATTTGCACAAGTCTTCACTTATTTATACTGTGGGGGCTGGCTGGGGCTTTTGCAAAGCCAGTAACAATTTTTTTTGGTGGTTCCTAGCTTAAATTTGGAACTCTGCTCTACAATGTATTTTCCAAGACCCGTATTCGTTTAAAACGATAACTGCTGCAGCAGCCTCCTCTTGCGAACTCATGTTTGCAACTGAAGGGTCAGCTAAAGTGAAATGAAATTTCAAAACCGACTGCCGCTAATCTATTAAAAAAAAAAAAAAATTATAGTCTCGAACACTGTCATTGACATCTGTATGAGTAAAGTTTTGTCTATGTGTGTGTGTGTGTGGAAGAAGTAAGAGCGCTAAGATAATAGGAGAGCGAAATAGGAGTGAAAGGAGAATTATTCAGTCTACGACCTATGTAAACAATACAAAAATGACATCCATAGAACTAGTCACCCTTCTGAGACCCTTGACTAATTGCCAGCTCCTGTACTACCCTGCTGGAACGATGTTCTCAATTTAGGTGGACAAACGATTGTATAAAAACTAGCTATTATTTTGGCACAAAAATATAGAGGCACTGAGACGCCTCTAGCCAAAACTAGGGCCTGTTTCATAAAAAATAATTGTGCTGTTAAAATATACAGGGATCGACGGGATTCTCGCTTAGAAAACTATCATTCACTGTACCGTTTCGAAAAAAATAATATTGATCATTTTGAAAAAATATTAAAAAATAATTATAATAAAATTATTATAAATTATTAAAAATAAAAATTATTAATAATTTTCATAATTATTAAAATTATAAATAATTATAAATAATTATAATAATTTTAATAAAAAATTATTAAAAAATAATTTTGATTGAGAAGTTCCAAATGAGCCTGGTGCTGGAGCTGGTGCTAGAGATATTCATCGGAGAGGACAACAAAGAAGAACAGAAATTTCTCAACTATTACAACATCAATGAAGCATCATTATTATTATTATTATTTATAATAATTAGCAAGTGTAAGAGATTTCTTGATCAAGTCCACTTGTTCTATTTCACAAATAATTAATTTCAGAAATTTTTTTCAAATGTATTTCTTGTTTCCTAAAAATTATCTTGTATAGAAAGAAATCCAATAAAGTTTTGAAAAAATTGCATGAATCATGTTCATGAAAAAATAAAAAAATATTAATAGAACAACAAATCATCATGCAACCATATTGCAGTGTTTATGCACATACATTTTACTTGCTTGTGTTATTTGTTTGTTTACATCTCGAATCATGTCTTATGGATAGAATAATAATAACATATCGACTAATGGACTAATGAAATTTATGTTATTTATTTATTTGCTATTAGAAAATTAAGTTTGTTTCACTACTATTCTAATAATAAAGTTGAATGGCAATATCAGAATACAATCATCCAGCAATAATAATAATTATTATTAGCACATGCAAATTTACTATAGATAAGCATTTAGTATAAATAATGATTGAAGGAATCCAAGTTAAGTGTAGATTCTTATTCAAATTGTAACTAATTAGATTGATGAGTATGTTTGTAAATAAGTGACAAAAAATTCACAAAATTAATAAAGAATATTAAAAAAGTACAGTACAATCATTTATACAGTATGGTACGGCAGTCGTACACATCTATAGTATTTGGTGCACAACTGCCGTATCATACTGTATATGAATGTTTTGTTTTTGCTTTTAATATTATTTGTTAGTTTTGAGCATTTTTTCTATTTTTTATTTACAAACGTCTTCTTTTCGAGCTGAATGAACAATGAACTGAGCGGAGTAGCTGACTCATCAGTTTGTTGACATCATGAGCAGAGGTGACGTCGTCGTTAGCGATAAAACGGCATAGTTCTGTGTTTCAGAGGAGAGGGGATGTGAGTCTGCACTCGAATAGCGAATCCGTCGGTTTCTGTCCGGCAGTAGTCGGGCCGACATTTTATTCACCTCAAAACTGACGGATATCGAGTGCACTCACACACTCGGCTTCCCTAACTCGTGAGTGAGCACTCGTACTTTATTCACACCACCCTTAGATCTATGCCCTTCATGAATTCCCCATACTAAAAAAGTAGTGAGAAAAAACTAGAATCCCATGCTCCAATAATTCAGTCTTTCTGTATTATTAATTGCTGTATAACTCATGAAGTATGCAATTTCTGAAAAATATTATGAGACTAAAGTTGTTGATAATTCTAAAAGGGAAAGTTCAGTAAAGAAAAAATTATGGCAACAATTATCATAATGCAATCGATACCATGAAATTTAGAAATTATGGCCGCCATCTTGTTTTATTGATGTTGACAAATTTTTTAGGGCTTATCACCATACATATTCTCATTATGTTAGGAGCTACAAAGAAAACTCATTTTCTGTTTTAGGTCTGCGGCATATGCACGGTAAAAGGGGTGCTTGCCCCATGCAAGCCCTTCTTCCAGTGACGCTCCAGCCAACATGATTGGACCTACAGTCTCACAAATCATATTAATTGGAAGCTCGAAAACATTGTAGCAAATATGAAATTAGAGTGAATAGAGAGAAAGAAGGCACAGTGGTTCTTGGCGTTATCTGCTATGTAAATGTTTACTTCTAAGCAATTAATTACTCTGCTTTGGACACTTTTATGGTGTTTACTTGGATCATTGTAGAATGTTCTAGTTGTTTGATTGGAGATTAATTGAGTATTATAGAATATTGTGGAAAGTTCGAGTTTCCTTGATTTATTTATTTAGAAGTTGGTAGAGAAATCTAGAGATATCTCAATTATGATGAAGTATATAAATAGAGGTAGCCTTTTGTAAGTTAGTTCAGTCTTGTTTGAGATTCGTCATAATAAACAAGTGTGACAGTTAAGTAGTTCATTGTTGTTTTACGTGGATAAGTGGCAGTAGTGACAGTTCCCATTAATACAGACAGTGTAATCCCGTTGGCGCTATTACAAACCATCTAATGAACTTTCGTTGTCTGTAGTGATAATTCTTTCGACAGTTCTATAGTGATAATTCTTTTACCTATAACAGTATTACAGACTTGTACTTTGTCTGTTAATTGTTCTCCCTCGACGATTTATTTTTAATATTATTGAACAGTTTATTGTACAGTTATTATTTAATATTAGACCGGCCTTTTGACATTTAGTGATTGAGTTTTGTTCAGTTTATTGGAAACTCATTGTCAGTTGAACAATATCGTTTTATCTGTTTCCAATTGCTTATTTTTGTGTAAGAAACTACTGAACAGTGTGGTTTGTGATTATCTGTGTCAATAAAGTGCGAGTGATAAATTTAAGTGTTGCCAGCGTTATTTTAGACCTAGAACCTGTAACAATTGGTGTCGGAAGTCGGGGATTTTTCGATTTTTTTTATTAAAAATGGCTGGCAAAATTACATTGTGCGACTTGAAAGTGGCCGATCTCAAACGTGAATTAGAGGACCGTGACCTAGAAACATCTGGAAAGAAGTCTACTCTACAAGACCGTCTTCATGATGTATTATTGGCGGAAGGAGAAGACCCAGCTACCTACCTCTTTGAGACTTCAGATACAAAACTGATTTCATCATTCACATCAATGAAGGACGAGCTGCAAGTAAATATTCAGGATATGCAGGAAAATATTTCATCCATGGAAGGCAAACTACAGGATATTCAGCAAAATATGAAATCCATGAAAAACGAGTTACAAGAAGCCATGGATGAGAAGGTTGAAAATCTTGCTGACTCTGTGAATCTAGAAGTCAACAAGGTGAAGGAAGATTTAAAAACCATAGAAAATCGTCTAAAGCAGCTGGAGTGTGGCGCTGGAACTTCAAGCAGCAGCCAAGAAGTAAGTAAAACTTCAAATTTTCCTGAAATAGTCATCTCAGAAAAGTCAATGATGGATGCTAAGGAGGAAGATCTCCAGAAACAGTCAATAGTTATACCTCAGCACACTGGACTGCCTACCTATGATGGAAAAACACCTTTAGAGGACTACCAAACACTGTTTGAGTCAGCAACCGAGTTCCATGACTGGTCGTCCACAACAAAGGCCTATGACTTGGTGATGAATCTCAGAGGGGAGGCGCTAGCAATTCTTCATTCAATTCTTTCAGCTGCAAATTGGAACTTCAGTGAGCTGTGGAAACGTTTGGAGATGAGGTTTAGCAATAGGCACTTGGAGCAGTTATATCGATTCCAACTCAACACAAGAGTTCAAGGTCAAAATGAATCACTGCAGGAGTTTGAGGCTGCTATTGCTAAACTTGTGAGAAATGCATATCCCTCTGTTGATGACAACATTTATGAAAGTATAGCAGTAGAAAGGTTCCTGAGTGGATTGAGGACAACAGAAACCCAGATTTCAGTCAAGTTAGCCAGACCAAAGACACTGAGAGATGCTCTTGTCCAAGCATTATAGTTTGAAGCTGTTTAGCAGTCAGAGTCAGGAGACTCTGTGGTGAGGGCTATGGAAGCTG
Organism: Conomelus anceps; assembly: GCA_948455865.1. Lineage (NCBI taxonomy): Eukaryota > Metazoa > Arthropoda > Insecta > Hemiptera > Delphacidae > Conomelus > Conomelus anceps. Next base: position 13,526,674 of record OX418226.1, on the reverse strand, counting down.
AGACTATTGGAGCAAGCACCATTCAGAAGGTTGTGGAATTAGTTCTGGAACAGTTGGGAGTGGCCAAGAAGGCGTTTCAATAATGTACTTGTGAGAAGAAAATGTTGACCAGGAGGAAGGGAACAGCCATCCAGAAACCAGGAATCAGTGAGAGGAAAGTGGGCAGTTTCCCAATGGAGTCCAATGCAGGAAAGTCCCAGGAGGGTTTGCTGAGGAGGACTACAGTGATCTCTGGGTTGAATGAGAGAAGCCAGTTCAGGAAGAAACAGAAGGAAGATCCTGGCCAGAAACACATGAGGTCCCAGAAGCAATCAACACAAGGGCAACCAACCTGGCAAGGAAATGTCAATAGTGCTAAGGAAACAAACAGGAACAAGAAGAATAAGGAAAAGCACATCATTGCAGCAGACCAAGGTGGCAGAAAGAAGGCAAAGGAAAAACAAGCAGCTCAGGTTCAGCATACTCTGTCCCCAGAGAAGTCTACAGATGATCGCAGTTCAACAACAGTTTGGAAAGTGATCCTGACAAGTGAAAGGGATCTGTTCACCCTGCCCAAGGAGTATGCACTGGCGCATTGTGTCACCAGCAACTTAGTGGAATCTCGAGGCATTGCTACAGTCTTCAGGAAGAGGTTTGGTGGTCTTGGAGACCTGGAACAACAAGGACCCAAGGAAGGAAATATTCTTCATCTGCAGCTGCATGGTCAACATCTCTTCTACCTGGTGACTAAGGGTCAGCCTGGGATGAAGGCATCATATGACACATTGTGGACTTGCTTGGTTCAGATGAGGGAGAGAATGCAGCAACTAGGAGTAAGGAAACTTGGCATACCATGGCTTGGAAGTGGATATGATGGCCTGGATTGGGCAATTGTGAAGCCAATGCTAGAGGAGGTGTTCAAATCCACTGGTGTCCAGATTACCATCTGCATCTACAACCCTTGGAAGACCAATGAGGAGCCAGTCAGAACCAAGACCAGATCCAAACTAACATAAGTGCTTTTGTTCTGGGACAGAACAATCTCTTAAGATGGGGGTAGTGTAGCAAATATGAAATTAAAGTGAATAGAGAGAAAGAAGGCACAGTGGTTCTTGGCGTTATCTGCTATGTAAATACTTCTAAGTAAAACTTCAATGTAAAAACTTCTAAGCAATAATTAATTACTCTGCTTTTGACACTTTTATGATGTTTACTTGGATCATTGTAGAATGTTCTAGTTGTTTGATTAGAGATTAATGGAGTCTTATCAAATATTGTGGAAAGTTCGAGTTTCCTTGATTTATTTATTTAGAAATTGGTAGAGAAATCTAGAGATATCTCAATTATGATAAAGTATATAAATAGAGGTAGCCTTTTGTAAGTTAGTTCAGTCTTGTTTGAGATTCGTCTTGATAAACAAGTGTGACAGTTAAGTGTGGTTCAGTTATTGTTCTACGTTGATAAGTGGCAGTAGTGACAGTTCCTGTTGAAACAGACAGTGTAATCCTGTTGGCGCTATTACAAACCATCTAATGAACTTTCGTTGTCTGTAGTGATAATTCTTTCGACAGTTCTATAGTGATAATTCTCTTACCTATAACAGTATTACGGACTTGTGCTTTGTCTGTTAATTGTTCTTCCTCGACGATTCTTTTTGGATATTATTGAACAGTTTATTGTACATTTATCATTTAATATTAGATCGGCCTTTTGACATTTAGTGATTGATTTCTGTTCAGTTTATTGGAAACTCATTATCAGTTGAACAATATCATTTTATCTGTTTCCGATTGCTTATTTTTGTGTAAGAAACTACTGAACAGTGTGATTTGTGATTATCTGTGTAAATAAAGTTTGAGTGATAAATTTAAGTGTTGCCAGCATTATTTTAGACCTAGAACACATAACAATATATATCTAAAACATTCACATCTACGTTCTCTTAGATAAAAAAGTTATTTAAAATAATTCAAGTAAAAAAATTTTTTTGTTTTAGAATTTCATAACTTATGAAATACACATTCCATAAAATTGTTTGAGACTAAGATTGTAGAGAATGTTGTGAAGAAAATTTTAGTGTCAACACAAATTTGTTACTTATTTTGAACGATTACCAAATTGCAGTCAAAAAGTGAAATGCTGAAAATTTTGGCCGCCATCTTGTTTTCTAGGTAAATGAGCATGATTTGAACTTATCACCTTCATCATTTTTATTCAGATAGCCATAATGATGGGATTGACACTACTTCCACACTTGCAAACTTAAAAGGCCCACAGAAGCCCTGATTTGTAACACTTGGGCCCCGGGCTATAGAAATAATTATTGTTACTTTATCAACTTTTCTCCTATTTGAAATAAGATTTCTCAACAATAAAGCCATTTTAGAGGATCCAGTGATCCAAAAATCTCAACTTCATGAAACATTTCAGATTTCTTGTTCTATGGTGAATAAAACTATTTAACCATTGTGAAAAAAATATTTAGGCTTAAGGGTCAATTGTACTCTAGAAATACAAGGTAGAAAAACGCATATTTCTTTCAACTTTCTCTGCTCATATCTCAAGTATGAAACTACATATCACTTTGAAATTTCCTGTACACATTCTTTACACAATTTAAAACAGTTGTTGCTTTGAAAATCTTAATTTATTCTATTATTTTTTTCTCAAATTTGATTTAAACAAAATTGTGCCAATTTGGTAATTGAGCATCAATCAGCACAGTTCAAAAGGTAAACCTGTTTAAAATAATAACACGAATCTGAATTCATCAATTGTTTTGAAAAAATGAGTATAGTTTCATGTAAAACTGTTGAGAAACAATTTGTGACGTCATGCTAAAAATGCAAGACCAACGGCTATCTTTTGAATTTGATAGTTGGCCCGATCTCTCGGTAGGCGCGCTGCTGCTTCACTGCTACCCCCTCTACTACACTATCCAAACTCTTCCCCGCTCTTCGGCTTTGGACTGACAACACATCCTCTCACCGAACAAATTTCCATGTTCTGTCTCTTGTTCTTACTGTCAGTTGTCAGTTATTGAAGAAAGGAAAGCTCGTCGAAAGACGAACAAATTTATTGTTAGGAGGCAGAAGAGAGAATACGTAAACTACTCATACAGAACTTGATCCTATTATAAGAAAAAGATTCAACTGCGTTGGGAGAACTGACACAATACCAAAACTATTATTTATATACTTATACAATAATCACGTAATTTATCCGATAAATCAAGGGTATAAATATTCCTTCTCAACATCGTTTAAAAATGTACTAGTCGATAAAAAAGAAATAACTAAAACATGACCGTACAACATCACAATACCATAAACGCAGCATGTTGAAAAATGGAATAGCAATGAAAAAAAATGGCACTCCAAGTAATAAAACTCACGATCACGAACTCAATTGATATACATACGGTTTACATTACTCTAGGCCAATTTACCGGACAAGTGTAGACCTACATGCATGTAACTGGACGATTCAAAAGATACTGAATTCAAAATACTATATGAAAAAAAATATTGACTTTGATCTCTACACAACCCCCCATATACTTCGTATATGCTAATATACATTGAGGAATACGATGCGAAAATAATATTAATTTCCTCTAATATTTGCACTTTGGAGACATGATTTATAACAATCTAGATAAGTTTGTTTGAAGAGTGTTTTGTCCTCGGTATGTCTCCATTCCTGAAGTCACAACATCCTGCTTCTGAATTCCTTCACTAAAGCTATCTGCGAATTGATAAAGTAAACAATAAACATTGACCGCGGGGTTTCGGGGGTGTACGTTACGCCACTGATTCGCATAATAACCATAGCATATTTTAGGTTGCTATTTTTAGAATCATCACGCTTTTATAGCTTCACAATAATTGGCTAATTATTCGCCAGTCCAAACAAGTGATTCAATTCAATCTATTGCGAAAAACAAAACAATATGCTGTTTCTCTCACTCTTCATACATTCTCCCTCACACAATCTCTCTCACTTACTCGCTCGCTCTCTCTATCTTTCGTAGATAGAGATTTCGAGATTTTATCGTAGAATCTATCCTTGAAGGAAGCTCATTCATGAACTTATTCAAAATTTCTTATTCAGACAAGAGTGGTCAATTTCAAATTTATTTATTAATTAATTATTCTATGATTCCCATGATTGACTGTTCAATCTTCTACTCATCTTGTATAAAAAAACCATACTATTAGTATTTCATCAAATACTATTTCATTTGTACCTGTGTTTGATCACTTACTGGGCATGTGTAAATATTTAATTGCCATTGGATCCATGCAACACCGTGATGATTGATATTTTATGGGACAGGAGATAGTGTTTCATACTGGTGGTCAGTATACGTACCAAATTCTCCTATCCCATACGGTGGTGATTATCAATATGAATAAACGGAAACCCCTAAATATTACTAGAGCCGGCATATTACTAAATTGGTAAGGATTGTTACTAGTTTTATTAGGTCATATGCTATCAATTCCATAAAGTGTTCTCCGTTATAACACAAAGACATATTTTCTCATAAATGACAAATCTGATCGTAGTAATATTAAATATTATTTCTTATAATATCGTTGAACTACACAAAAAATAATATAGAATATAGTATATTAGTAAATGAACTAGCAGCTACCCGTCCTTCGTACGGATTATGTTTAGAAATACGACTAAATATGTTTCGGCTTTTTTGATAGCAATGATCATAAAGTTGTTAGCAGCTTAGGCCCGTATTACACTTGGTCACCTGGCGACGTCACCGGTGACGTCACCGGTGATCTGACTAGTCGCTGGGCACTAGTTCTTATGGCGCTTATTACATTAGGGTCACCGGTGACGTCTCCAGCGTTTGGTGACCGACTGGTGACCCTTCCCCGTGACCAGACGAATCACCACTGGTGACCAAGAATTATCGCTGGGTATTGAATCAAATGACATGTATTACACACAGTCACCAATGTTGGGTCACCACTGTATTTATTTTTGTGTTCTGCAAGTTCAGTTTGTTTGAAGCTAGTGTAGTGAGCGGTCATGTCGGAAACATATGAAGAGATGCTGCTTCTTGCTCTTTTGTTGAGGAAAAGAAGGAGACGGGCAAGGAAAATGCACGTGCATCCGATATTATCATTTCGTGAAACAAAAGGATTGTTTTATACGATTTTTGACGAACTTTGTGCTGATGAAAACAAGTTTTTCAATTACATGAGAATGTCAAAATCCTCCTTCTTTGAACTGCTTTCACTAATAAAGGTGGACATTACCGGAACAAATACTAGAATGAGGAAATGTGTTTCGCCAGAAGAAAAACTTGTAGTTACTTCAAGTTGAGTAAAAAAAAGTGTTTTACTTCATCTGTATATTCAAAGCATGATTCTGATTTTAATAATTCACAGGTTTTGGATTACAATAAAATTTGTCACTATATTAGCTACTGAGTTCCTTTATGTTTTATACGTTACTCGAGTTGTCAGCCTGTTAATACAGGTGCAATTTGTGTTTAGTTAAAACATGTCATTATTTTCACTGAATTAAATTACGAAATTAAATTTACTAAAGTAAATTAATAAATTAACTGTAATAATAATAATGGAGATGTGTTACTGGCAGAGAGAATTTACATTAGTAAACATTTTTCAAAACCAAATCTTTTTACAAATTGTATTGAAAATAAAACAAATTTTAAAACAGAAAAATAAACCGACTTCCATGAAATGATACTCAAACATTAAATACTAAAGTTTTAAATAAAGTATTTACTTTAAACTGAGAAAATTTCATACAAGCACAGATTAAGAAACCTTTTGAAGTCGGCGCCAAATATTTCATGAAACTAATAAGAAATTCTATCTAATATCAAATAACACTGTATTTCAGTAAAAGTGAGTGTAAATCATATATGGAATTAAAATACAGTGTTATATTTGATATTAGATAGAATTTCTTATCAATTTCATAAAATATTAATTTGGCTCCGACTGCAAAAGATTACTTTTATGAAATTTGAAATTTCCTCAGTTTAAAGTAAATACTTTATTTCAAACTTTTTAGAACATGAGTATTTAATGTTTAATTATCATTTCATTGAAGTCGGTTTCTTTTTTTGTTTTAAAATTTGATTTATTACAAGCTTTTTAGTTGAATTTTCAAACTTTGAAAACATGAGAAGTTTCTTGTAGCCTACATGATGAAATATTTATCAAATTAGCAAGCCAATATAACATCAGTTAAAGTAACTAAAGGCACTGGAGTGGGGGAACTGGGGGTTGGCCTCAGTCTTGGTGACTTTACTGGTGACGTGGCTGGCTGCCCGCACAGTAACCGGTGACGTCACCGGTGATGTCACCGGTGACGTCGCCTGGTGACCAAGTCTAATACGAGCCTTAGTTAACAACTTAGGACGTAAACAATTCAGTGACAGTAGTTATCAGAGAGAATATTTGAGAACAGCTGATTGATATATCATCATAAATTACGTGATTTGTTGTTGTTCTTATGTTGTAATAATAGTGCTACCTGGCGAATTCCCAAGAGCCTAGCACAAACCGCACCTTCCTAAAATGTTAATTTTTGTTTTGATAAATTATTGAAATTAGAAAATTTTGTTTTTTTTTCAACAAAGAAATAATTGATAAAACATAAGATGAGCTTTGATTCACCAGACATATGTTTCCTAAAATACTGCAATGCTCCGACTACACAAGTCTGCAGACAGCGTAAATAACGCCGCGAAGGGCCCAACATTTATATTTGAGAACAGCTGATTGATATATCATGATAAATTACGTGATTTGTTCTTATTCTTATGTGGTAATAAAACTTGGAAGAAATGTATCCAAAATCGCCCAATACTTGGTTTTTAAACGTTTATTACTCTGTTAAAAAAAAGTTAATTTAGTTTTTTATAGCTAAAGACATTGTCAATAATGTTTTCAATACTGTTCAATAACTAAAACCCCGATCGATGCTCTCGTTTTTGAGGAGAAGGCCGCGTAAAATGTATCCAAAATCGCACAGTACTTGGTTTTTAAACGTTTATTACTCTGTTAAAAAAAAAAGTTAATTTAGTTTTTTATAGCTAAAGACATTGTCAATAAAGTGTTCAATACTGTTCAATAACTAAAATCCCGATCGTCGCTCTCGTTTTGGGGCCGTGACAGACAGACAGATAGACAGACAGACAGACAGAAAGTGAGATAAGACTATTTTCGGCTTATTTAATGTATAAAACGTAAAAATAACCAAAAAATATACAATTCTGATAAATGTACAGACATAACTCTAATTTTATTTATATAGATAGTTATAATATTACTATAAAAACTGCATTTGGTTTTGTTCTGAACGCTGCTAAGATGAAAAGATTATTTGTCTCACTATATTATATATTATATCATACTACACTATAATATAAGCGAATTCTCTTTTCTTAGCAGTGTTTAGAAAGAAAATAAAACTTTTTTTGGTGGCAGCTGAGAAAATTTTATTTTTCATATCCCGATGAATAGAATATTTTGAATACATTATTAGGTACTTGAAATATCAAATTAAAAATTAATTTTTATTATTGATGTTTGACAACTTTGCGGTGTGCATGCTTATACATTTGATCGGACCGCTGTGGAAACACAAATGTAGGCTGTCTTCTGTGAGGCAGAAGAGTCAAGCTAGTAGCCAGCCTATTGTAAAATCTAAAATGTTGTGAATTCGCTTTGAATGGGTGAGAGTTGGAAAGGGAGGGGTACTTGCCGTAGACGTGTCGGTCGGTCGGTCTGAGGACCGTCGTGAAGCTGGCCCCACCCAAAACGGCAGAAACTATAAGTTGTATATCATGAGATACTTCAGAGTTTCTGCTATTTAATGCCGCAAAAATAAATTTTCTGCTGTTTTCAGGAAAAAAGTTATTCAACTTTAAAAAAGTTAATTACTGGGTGGGGCCAGAATCACGCTGCCCCACCCACTTCGCAAAACTTAATAAAGCACATATCAATAGTTTCTGCTGAGTTTCTGCTATTTAATGCCGCAAAAATAAATTTTCTGCTGCTTTTAGAAAAAAAGTTATAGCCCATTCAAGTTTTGGGTTGATGAAAATTAATTGGCTGTAACTCGGTTAATATACATGTTACAATAACGGGCTACATGTCAATCTTTACTGCTAAACAGTGGCTATCAAATGACATTAACAGCATAGCCGTAGCTACACCAGCAAAAAAGATATAGCAAAAACTATTTTGCCATTTAAACCAATGTTATTTTTAACCAGCCCCACCCACTTCAAAAATTTCAATTCAATATACGTCAAAATTTTCAGTTGAATTTCTGCTACTCAATGCCATGAAAAGTAAAGTTTCTGATGCTTTCAGAAAAAAGTTATAGCCAATTAAATTTTGGGTCAACGAAAATTAATTGGCTGTATCTCGGTTAATGACACATCAGCATAGACCGGTCATTAAAGACAATTTTACTACTAATGTACATACATGCCAGAACAAGGCTTAATTTCTGAATTGAGAAGTACCGGAGCTGTAACTTACCGTGGGTCTGGGGGTATGGTTTAACTCCCAGCAAAAGTGGGGTTCAGGGATCCCCCCCCCCCCCCACAGGAAATGTTTTAAAGTTACACTTGAATTTGTGCATTCTAAACACATTTGAGCATGGTTAGTAATGCACATAGTTACATAATACACAAAATAATAAGATTTAGGTTTTTTTAAAATAAGGTTTTTAAACGATTTTGAAGAGAACTTGGAAACCATAACTACAAAAGTCAAAAACTCAAGTCAGGTTTAAAAAGGGTACAATTTTTCGGTTTTTCGCTTATACATTGGAAACGATAATTAAGATTCATCAATTTCTCTGTTCTCACCAAAGTTAAAGCTAACAAAATGCTCCAAAAAAATCAGCTCCCCCTGTCCTGTTCTCCCCCTAATATGAAGTGGACAATGGGTAAAATTTCGCAAAATATCTTTCAGATATTTGAAGGGTTTATTGCGTGAGGACTACTCTTCACAGAACTACTAGAAGTGGTGGGGTAACTCAACTTACTCTTTGGTATGTATGTGCTTAGTAGTATCTATAATAAGTTTCAATTATATTGAGTTGTGTGTCAAGTTGAATTATTAATTTAATACATCAACCCCAACGGAGTAATCAATTTTTCTAGATTATTTGTAATATGACGTCACAGCCGGCTGCTGTATGTGGTGATGTGTGTTGCGTATCGAAGCGGCCCACTCCCATTAAAGCAATTATTGTGGAATGTCATCACGTGCTACTAACTACTACCAGAAGATTCAAAAATAGGGTGTACGGTATTACCCCACTGCATGGTATTCTCCCACTTTCCCCAATGCTTGCAATATATGCAACAAGTGATTTCTTACTCACTAAAAAATGCTCCTATATAGGTGAGAAAAAGAACTAGAATGTTATAAAAGTAGGCTTACTCAGAAACCATTTTAATTTTTTAATCAAAATATATTAATACGGCTTTGATATGATTACAGTTAAGAAAATTGTTATCACAACCTTTTAATAAGTCAAATTGCTGTTTATTAAGTAATGAGGATTAATGTATTCAAGACTTTTTCGTTTGCACTAAAGCGTCAATGTCAGGGTTGAATGAAGGTATTTTCAATCTTTTTAATCTTGAATCACTTTCAACCTTGAGTTGATTTCCGTATTTGTTTTTTATGAAAGCGAAAATTAAAAAAGGGCGTTTTCATATGGTGGTGACATAAGCTTATCCAGAAATTTTTCAAGGGGGGTCCACTTTACCTACATACAACACTCCTTGACTAACCCCCCTCCCCCCCCCCCCGCCCCGGCAATCAAATCCTAAAACTTTTATTCACTTTGTATCACAGCAGCCGTAGTTCACCAATTTTAAACTATTTCAATTTATTAATTAAGTATTATACTGTACTACTTATTACACAATACATATACGAATGTTTTTTTTTTAATATTAAAAAGTTGCTAAACCCATTTTAAAATTTCGAAACTCCATGTTTTAAAAAAAAAAACATATTTTTCGGCACCCATCTCATGTGAGATGAAAGGTGAAGGGAATAGGTGAAGACAACGATACATTTGAAATATCACGAAATCTCATGTATAACCACTAACTGTGATTGCACTACGATTGAGCAAGTTGAAGAAACAAAATATTTAGGACTAATGTTGGACAGTAATCTTACTTGGAAGCCACATGTTACGTATATTAAAAAAAAGATGATGAAATGAACAAGAATATTTTATATGCTCAAATCTATATGCCCCCCTGATGTAATGAGGGTGTTGTATTTTGCTTTTGTCGACTCCAAACTCCAATATGGATTATCCATTTGGGGAGGAGCATATTATACAACAGTAAAACCAATAGTTATACTACAAAAGTCCTTTATCCGTATTTCTTGTAATGCAGGATATTTAGAACACACTCGTCCATTGTTTAGAGTAATGAGAATACTGCCATTCCAAAATTTATATATTTATAAGGTATTGAAGATTTTTTTCGACAGAGCCAGTACAGAACGAAGGTGTGAAAGACCTGGACTACATTATGTTTTAAGAAATAGATTGGATGTGAATATTCCAAGACCAAATTTAACGTTGTTTAAAAAATGTTATACTTTTTTGGCTCCAAAATTTTATAATTTATTACCGGTTTATATTAGATCTATTTCTAAGAAATATATTTTCCTCAAAACAGTGAAGGAGTACCTTATCGAGCTAGACGATGTAAATACTTTTTTGCATCCCTAATTCAATTTAAAAAAAGAAACTGATAGAGAAGCTTCACCAAAGTTGAAAAACTTCTACTTCATTATGGCTTTTTCACGTAGAGGTTCAATGTATTATGTGAACCTTATTCATTGTATATTATTAATTCATTCAATACCTTATTGCATATACCCTATATTCATTCATCTACCTTATTAATTGTTTGAAGTCCAATTCGATTTGGACGTTGTCTAGTAATCCTATTATTATGCATTAATAACATTATTGTATACCTTCTTAAATGTTTGAAGTCTAATTTGATTCCTTGTATGTCTAGCAACCCTATAATTATGTATTAATAAATGACCGGTCGGTCGCACCATCTATATCTAGTTCTCTACTTTAAGTAAGAATTTGCATACCATCCCACACAGGCTAGGCCTCGGGATGTTTTTCTTTTATTCATCTAAGGAAAAGAATCTTGTCCTTATTACGATTTTTAGTGTGTTTTTTTTAATGTATTATGTAGCTTGTTTTTTTTTATATAGCAGAGTTTTATGTGTTATCTATATGGTATATAGATCTTTTTCATTGTGATAAGAGACTGTTTTTTTGTTTATTGTAAATTGTTGTGGATGAATAAAATTTATTTCATTTCATTAAAAGGGTGCATTCTATGAGTATGGAAAGAAGAAACCAAGTACCCTGATGTGTATGTTATTGAGAGTGTACTAGAGAAGAAAGTTAACAAATTGTATGTAAAATGGTTGGGCTTTGATTCGAAATACAATTCATGGATTGATAATAATAATGTTGTCTGGAAAAATAATCATATTGTCTCTGTATTGAAAAATGAACTTGAAACAGCACATATCAAAACTACCACTGATCAACTTTGATAAGTATTTAAATGAGAAGAACAGAAAGCAACAAATGAGACACAGTGTACTTTTGAATTGTGTGTGCACCATCCAATATTGGGAAAATCAATATCGTTTTCAATTTATTATTTGCAGAAAATGGTGTTAATTCTTTAAATTTATGTGTACTTACCAATTCTCACCAGCAAGACTCATGAATTTCTCAAAGAAATTATGAGTCAAGTCCCTGAGATTGGATTCAATTAATTTGTTTCAACAAATGAAGAAATCCCTCACCTGATTGATTTCTAAACTATCACAACTACTGTTTGAGGATGAAGTCAATGTTTCTTTAATTATTAATGTTTTAGCTGTTTTTGCGTAAAAGTAATGGATATTTTCTTTTTTCAGCCAAAACAAACTTAAAACGAAAAATTAAAAATCCAATAATTGAAAAATTGAAAACTAATATTAAATGGCAGCAATTGTTTTAATCTCTATTAAAACTTGTATAAATGCAAGATTGTATGGCATTGTACCAGGACCGAAAACGAAATTATTAATTTTACTTCAACACCGACCGTGATCCACGCAGAAACTGAGCTGTCCACTTCTGGACAGTTGAAAAGCTCAAACGGAAGTCTATAAAATCATTTTGTTATTTTATCATGGAAAAAGAATTCACAATGTCAACATTTGCGAGCTATGCTACTATAATACGTTTTTTCTAGACTAATGACTTCTCCCAGTTTTGTTATGAAATTCTAACCCACTCTTTCTCGATAATGTACCATACATTAAAGTTCTCTCCTCTAACGTATAAAGATAGTCTAAACATGCTACAATAATGGATACAATAACAGCCGCGATGCTTAGTTCTCAACACTCCAATATTGTAATATTAATTCCGTCTAGATTAAATTTTGTTCACTAGAATTATTATCACTGGTATAGAATTATTCTCAAGAACATTTCCTACAGCAAAAAAGCATTCTATCTAGTGCTTAGTCATCTAAAATGGGGGGGGGGGGGTCCGGACCCGGGGACTCCCCCCTTGAATACGCCCCTGGGTGGTGAATACCATCAGAAATCTCATCGCAATTACGGATATTGTTTGATATTCTATCCTCATCACCATCCAAAATGATGTTCAATCTTTCTCCTTATAGCCTGATTAAATGATAGAATCGCGGCAGTTCAATGAGCTCATTTTCCTGCAAAATAATTAATTACTGGTTTTTCAAAAAACTCACCCAAAAAATAAAGGGAAACCTAAAATAGCCACACATTTCAAACTCAGTATTTGAATATAAAACTTCATAGAACAGACTTCTTATTTTGCAATAAAAAATTTGATGAATACAGTATTATTTTTAGAAAGAATTTAATTTTGTTAAAATATTTTAAATTGATGTATCTACATACTACGATTGTGAATAGTTAAATAACTCAAATTGTTAAGAGAAAATGTGTAAGAAATGTTCAGTTACTGTAATATTTTAAGATTTAAAAGAGTAACTGGGAGGTCGTAAGGCTGAGATTATTTAAGTTTGTTGTCCTCATCAAATGGATTGTTTTCATTCTTCTATGAAAGAAAGGTAGTGTTTTAGTTCAGAAGCCAAGGCTTTAAGATGATCATAATCATTTTGGAAGTTTCTTTATTTACTTTGATAGTTCTGTAATAATTTTATCATCCAAAAAATCGTTCAGAAGTCGTAAGTCATCAAATAATACATTTTTCTAAATGTTATCGGACCACCATTGTATCTCTTTGATAGTATAGCATCAATTTTGTCTTGCACAAATAATTTGTGAATATCTTTTTCTTAAGGTCAAATTAAGAGTATTTAGAGAACTAAGAATATACGCTAAGTAAGCTAACTTTATTAACCAAACCTCATCATTAAGGCATTTGTCAAAAATTAAATATGAATGTACTCAATAGTCAAGAACGGTCCCAAATTTTATAAAGTCGAGTTTTTTTTAATCAAAGCATACTGATTTTGCACAGATGCTTTCCACTTGCTATTCTTCTGTTTTTGATCCAATTTAAGTTCTGGTTTATTAAACTCTGGGTGCTTTATTCGAAATCAATAACCAAGCTCATAACCTTCAATCTTAAAAACGCCTTCTTTTGGCCTTTTTTTGCATATTTCATATAACTTTATAATTAGGGAAGTGATAGCCGCGAGCCGTAGCAGGTATCTGTTCAATCAGAGAGATAAGCTGCGTTCTCGTAGGTCCTGTTTGTAACGGTGACCGATTAGATTGGCCAGCAAAAAAGACACTGTTCTCTGCTGTAAAATCACTTCCCGGTGGTTTGGAACCCACCTAAAACTGTAGGTCCAACTCATCAATCACCATCATCCAACTCTTTACCCACGCACAGGTCTCAGACCTACGTGGGCTTCATCCTCAAAAACAAATCGCAGTACTTAATGTTTTAAATAATTTTACAGTCCATTTCGCAACAAATGCATTCAATTCACCACCTAAATGAGGGCTTTAGAAGCCTAAAGTTTTCTGAATGATTGCTAATTTATTGATCTCTTATTGAAAATGATAACTTCACTCTTTTGCTGTATTTCTTTCTGTATTGAAGCGTTTAAAAAGGAATAAACTTTTGCAATTATATTGAATTTTTTTCGCAAAAACCTGTAACCTTTTTTAGGAAATTGTTAGCCGCGAACCGTAACAGGTACCTGTTCAGTCAGATAAGATAAGCTGCAAATTCCTAGGGTAAGGGTGACCGAATAGATCGGCCACCAAAAAAGAGGGTTCTCAGCTATAAAATCACTTGCCGATGATTCGGAACTCACCTAAAACTGTGGGTCCAACTTATCAAACATTAACATTCAACACATTACATTACCCACGCACAGGTCTCAGAACTATCTGAGCTTCACCTTCCGAAAAATATTATATTATTAATCTACTGTAACGTTAAATGTATTACAGGTTTAGGAGGTTCTAGAGGCTAGAGGTCCTGTAATTATTGGTTAAATGATTGCCAGATTAATATGAGTGAGACGATTATCTTTACCCAGCCGCCTGGTCAAATCTTAATTCTGCCAGGCTACAAACTCTATTTCCACCTATGGTAGTCACTCATTAATATTCCTTTTAATAGTATACCGATATTGTTAATTGTTATAAACACTATCCTATTTAAACAAGTTTGAAATGTACAGCCTAGAGTTCATATTACACACAGCCAATTCGCTTGAAAATTATCAACGTTTTGATAAGGATTTCAGGACCTGAGGGAAAGGCTTGAGCCCCAAAGCCCCCCATGTGAAGCCACTAGTTATGAACATTATTCTACTTTAAAAGCTGAATACATGACATGTACCAACACTAATCAGCCTACAGCACATATTCTCCATAATAAATTATCTTAAAAATTATTAACAATTTTTCAAAGAGCTCGGGTTCTGGGGGGGGGGGGGGGGCTTAAGCCCTCTAATCCCCCTTCCTTGGGTGCGCCACTGGCTCACTTCCCATTTCATCGCACAACGCACCAAAGACCCTTGAGTTTTTAGATTGTAATTGATAAAATTAACAGGTTCACACGAATCTGTGTGAGTCATCTGGGAGCAGTGGACAAAATAGAGTGGAGTAAATAGAGTTGACTCAGTGGGTGGGGGGTTTACTAACCCCTCCCACGGTCAATTACTCTTACATATTACTCCCTTCAAAAAATTTCTCAGAATATAAATATAATACATATTATACAATATTCATACAGGGTAAAGGAACCAAACGCTGACAAAAGCGCTTGGCTGACTTAATTGAGCCTCAATTGTGGCGCGCGACCACAACTACAGTCGCTCAGTATAGCAAGGCTGTTGGATATAATTAATTTCCACATCTATTACACATTGCTTTGCTTTCTCAAATGATTCCATTTAAACATAAATTAATAATATAATAGGTGATATTGTAGTGAATGTGAACACTATGTATATATGATGACCATTCCACATTGTTCTAGTTCTTCCTTGGCCATGGATTGAGGCCTACTCATTGATTTCAATTGAATTCCTGGATTTCTTGTTCCATGACGAACTGCGTTGTTAGTATTAACTTTTCAAGTGAATTCAACGACTTGCAGTCAAATTTTTATTAAGAATAAGTAGTATTTCACTTACTTTGTAGGCCAAACGTTTTCGAGTTGTTGAAAACCATCTTCAAGGCATCATAAATATCGATGTTGGTTTGTTGGTTAGAAGAGCTGTGGTTTCTGTATAATGTGGTCAAAAAGTTTGTGTGATTTAAAATTTAACTGTTCGTTATAGAAGAAAATGAGCGAACTAGTTGATTACAATGAGGACTCTTAAGCTATTATTATTGATTTTCAAATTTCTCTACTATGCTTATTAATTATTAATATATTATTAATCATCAAATAGGCTATATTAGACATTATCATTATTTTAATTATTGTTAATATCAATCTCTAGTATGTTTTATATGTATGATTACTATTTGATATATAAAATTAAATTAGCTCATTCAAGGTATGTCAGCTACTGGTGTCAAGGTATGTCAGCTACTGGAGGTGACCAAAAATAGAGGTGTCAGCTATTGGTATAGATATCAAGTGATTTTAAAATCAAAATTTCTTGTTGAAATTAGTATCTAAATTGTTCCCAATTTCAATCAGTCATTTAAAAGACTTGAATAAATAGATTGTAAACATTTTTTTATTAATCCGTACAATAGCCCAAAAGTAAATAGATAATATTCATGAATTGGCTCACTAAGGTGTCAGCTGCCGGTTCCTTCACCCTAGCTTCAAATTGAATGAATGATCTTTCAAATTTTTAGTTTTTCAAATTGTTTCTTACAATTTTTCTAAGCAATGTTGGGTTACGTCCCCAATACTCCTCCCCCCCTCCCCCCCCCCTCCCCACTTATTACGCCTATGCTTGGGAGAGATGCAGTTCTTCTGTAGTCTGCCCCAGATGCCAAAGTCAAGAACCAAGAAAACAATCAAAACACAATTTGATTTTTCTTATCTTCTCTTATAGTGTTTATTCCATGGTTTCTGATAGTTTTAGGATAGTTACAACCCACCTGTAACTCTTCTGCAACCCACCGGTTGGGAACCGCTGGAATAGAATATTCTATTTTCTCTAGTCACCGGCTGGTGCTGGAGCAAGGCTATATACATGAAATTAGCAAGCATTGTCTCCCGATATTCATCGGCTAAAATCACAATGATTTCCATTTACTATTTGTGTGGGTTAATGGACATGCATGTCGCTGACCCGGCCATGTCTGAATTTGTTCAAACAATTTATGCCAATATTTAGAACCTATTTCGTACTATTTAGTACCAGCTATAAAAAAATTTGTACATCAACCCCCAACTGAGTAACCGAATTTTTGAGATAACTGGTTAACAACTGGTTGCCGGGGGTTAGCTCCAATACCACAATTACTTGAAAATCTTTTCTCAATTGTTATTTTAAAATTATAGTTCATAATTTTCTTTTCAAACTAATACACTATGATCAAATTCCCTTACCAAGCATATTTCAATTTGTGATATGAAACAACTTCCTTTCTTGCACCACATCCTCCCTTTTGTGAGTTAATAAGAAGTACTTAGGTATGATTTTTATCTATTTCGAAAAAATGTAATTTCAGATTTTTGATAAATTCTGTTTAAAAAGTAAAAGAATATCGAAAGTTCAATTGATTTTGAGAATTGGCTGAAAATTTAAAATATTAACTGACAGAAATAACTACAAATGGCCCGCAAAAAATCGTCAAATTTGAGCTAGTAGCTCAAATCGTTTAATGAGTCTTTATCCAGTACTCATGAGAAGAGATTCTATAGCCTTATACATAACGGTTCTTTGTTCTTGAAAAAGGTGAGCAATCATAATTTAGGCAATAGGCTATAGCGACAAAGATTTTTGTTTATAGGAACAGTTGATAGCTATTTCTGTGGAAGAATGGAATACAGGTAATAGAACTAACATATTTCTATTAGAGGTGTGAAGACAACTGCAATTTTTTTTTTTTTGTTTCAGTTCAGCAATTCAAGTGAATTTTAAATTGGGATATTAAAGAGAACGTTTTTGGACACTAAGATAACATTTTCGGACACATAAGGAATGACACAATCTTAGTCTCCAAAAATGTTTCAAACCCAATTATTATTTTGAAACATAACAAAGCGTTATCAAAAATCGCTTATAATAGAAAAATCAATCTGCAGTTATCTGCTCTTTAGAAAATTTGCAAATTATAAAGATATGGATATTAAAGGCTGTGTAACAGCGGGAAGGTCTGTAAATAGTGCCGAAGCTGATTAACAAAATGGGGAAGTGAGAAATGATTGGACGTAGTGATGAAGACGGAGACATTATGGAAAGATGAAGAATGAAAAGGATGTGGGTGAGCGAGCGAGTGAGTGAGAGAGAGAATTAATGAGAAGGACCTCCACAACAGACTGGAAATAATTATCACGCTCTGTGTTGAGTTATCGATGGCTGGCAGCATGTGACGTCAACCAGCAGTTGTAGGCCTATAAGATGCGAGAATCAGCTGTTCTATGACGAATGAAAGTGAACATCTAAAAAATTCAGTTGGTTTCAGAAACAGTTGGTTTCAAACGGTAGCCATGGCTTAATAGTAAAGATTGACACTTAGCCCGTTATTGTAATGTGTATATTAACCGAGTTACAGCGAATTAAGTTTCATTAACCCAAAAATTAAATTGGCTATAACTTTTTTTCTGAAAGCAGCAGAAAATTTATTTTTACGGCATTAAATAGCAGAAACTCAGCAGAAACTATTGATATGTGCTTTATTAAGTTTTGCGAAGTGGGTGGGGCAGCGTGATTCTGGCCCCACCCAGTAATTAACTTTTTTAAAGTTGAATAACTTTTTTCCTGAAAACAGCAGAAAATTTATTTTTGCGGCATTAAATAGCAGAAACTCTGAAGTATCTCATGATATACAACTTATAGTTTCTGCCGTTTTGGGTGGGGCCAGCTTCACGACGGTGGTCTGAGGTGGGGACAAACCTAACACTTCCCCGCCGGCTTCCACTGAAGCGGCGACAGCGCTATCAGCCGGCAGAATTCCGAACTAATAGTCTCGAAATCGAGAAACTGCTAGGGTACAATTGACCCTTAATCTGATTACATATTGTGAAAATACTCTCAAATATTTGTTGTGAGAGTACTGTCAAAACATAGTGTAAGCCTATATATGCTTTTATTTTGGGCAGTGGTTATCAAATAACATTATGCTTGTTTCCAGGCAGGTAGCCTTGGTTTCCTGAGTAGACAAGATGATAAATCATGTCCTGGAACCATGAAAAATAACAATAACAAATTACAATCACAATCTCCAAGTAAAGACTTTTATTCTTTTTTTATCTTTTTTATTATTGGTATTTATAAATCTTAATCATTTTTAGTAATAATTTGTTTATTAATAGTTTGAAGTATCAATAGTGAGCAAATTTTGTTTTGAGGTTAGCTTGTACCAGTATTGATAAACTGTCATGGAGATAAATAGTCTTAAGTTGACAATTATAATAACAGAATTTATTAATTTCGAATTCCTTTAAGTGCTATTAGTTTATACTGAAGACTTCCGCAATGGCGGATATTGACAACAGTATTGAATAACTGATGAAAATCGATGAATGCTTCTGTACAAAAATATCAGTCACCACCGGGAATCGAACCACGGACCTCCCAATTGCCGGTCGGGCGCCTTAACCACTAGACCATGGAGACCTTTCTGCACAGCAGCATTCATTTTTAACTTGGCCATATCGGCTCGTATCTCACAAGTTAGTTCGAAGTTAGACAATTGAACAAACTGACAACATTTTAAATGATCAACTTAACGTCTTCTCACATACCCTCTTCGACAAAATAATCCCAATTTCGAACCTCCCACCTACTCATCACCCCCTTAACCCTTCCAACATCCATAACCATCAAACTCATGCCTTAAATCATTGTACTGTGAGTCATCTGATGATGCTTTTGACAACAGAGTGAAACAGCCATCACGCCATAACATAAGTTATAATTTCTACTTTAAAGTGTTTTTTAATTTTTTATTATAGTAGGCCTCATATTTTACTTACTCTTTTGGCAAAACATTTTCGAATTGTTGAGATTCAAAGTCCTTTAAGATGAATCTCAATGATTTGAAAACGATTGGCCAAGAGAGTGAGTAAAATATTACTTATTCTTAATAAAAGTTGACTGCGAAACGTTGAATTCACCTAAAATGTTTATATTAACAATGCATTTTATCATGGAACAAAAATCCAGGAATTTAATACTGATTATGATGTCATAACTACTGAAATATCAGTACCTTATGCATGAGATACTCGAGTTTAGGCTGTCGCACTGTTAATAAAGAGAGCACATTTGATTGATTCTAGAAAAGGTTATTCACAGTATGTAATGGAAGGTTATGTAAAATAAAAATATTATTATTCAAACTTACATCATTCGGCAATGTGCACTGCCAAACTTCATTTAAATCAGACTCAATGAATAGTGATTGCTTCACATCATCTCTCATCTCAATTGTCTCACTAACCCGTTTTTTTTCAACAAAGTGAATAACTTTCAGTTGTGGAAGTAATTTTTCCCCACTCATCCATTCACAGCTTTAAGAATCAAAATAATAAAATGGATTAATCAACTATAATAATGATATGAAATAAAAGTATGGTACTGTAAATTAGTGTTGCAACATGGAAAAGAAGGAACACCAACATCATCTGCTTGTGTCAACAAGTCTTCTGGTCTAAGCAATTAATTCTTCTTCTTATGACACTTTTGAAATTTTAATGTTATTTAATTAGAACCTCATAGAAATATATTGACTAAATCGAATATTGTGGAGACTGCGAGAATTCCTTATCTGTTTATTTTGGAATTTGGTAGAAGTTGATAGAAAGATGGAGCTCTTTCTAGATTATTGAAAAATGTATAAATGGTAGAGACTTTTAGAGCTAATTCAGTTGTAATGTGGTAAGTGGCAGTAGTGACAGTTCCTGTTTACCAGTAAGCACTTATGCAGACCATGATAAAAAAACATCTGTTGTTACAGTGTTAATTGCAGTATTTTGTGACAGATTATTATTCAGGCTTACTTGAAAGTTCATACAGTGGCTTGTAAGTGTTAAGAGTTTCAACTGTTTTGTACTAGATGCTTCTCCTTGAATTATTGAACAGTTATTATTTAATATCAGATTGGCCTTTTGACATTCAGTGAAAACTCTATATCAGTTGAAGAATATCGTTTTATCTGTTTCTTGATTGCTTATTTTGTGTAAGAAATAACCAAACAGTGTGAGTTGTGGATAATTTGTGAATACAGTGTGAGTAATCAATTAAAAATGTTGCCAGCATTATTTTAGAGATAGAACCTGTAACATTAGCCTACCAACTTATTTCAGCATGCCTAACTTTCATTGATGGCATAATAGGGAGTTTTGAAATGAATTGGAATAACTTGTTCTCAATTATTAAAATTTGTGAATTTAGAGTAACTTTGCTCGCAGAATTATGATTAGTAGAGTTTGTGCAAATCTCTGATAAACTTCCCCTTTAATGCTACTGAAACTATCTCTACTTCACCTGCTAAGGTTGAAATCCAACATTGGTAGATGTATAAGAATTTCGATTTTAATAATAATTGCTTGGATGGTTTAATAAGATGCAATTGATAGATTGTGAAATTCTGCTCTTCATGACCTATTAATTCATCTCCACTATTTGAGAAAAATAAGATTATTACTTTAATACTTATGATATACATGAGTACGAAGACGACTCACAGTCCTACTCTGGAGTTTTTAGAAGGCAAGAAGGCATTTTCAAAACTCCAAAAGATGAAGGAAAGGATGAAGATCTTAAAAGGAGAGAGAATGAGTTTCTTGTAGAGGGATCTTCTACACAAGCTATCGAGGAAGATAGGAAAAGAGCAGAGGAGATTAGATAAGATTAAATTACTTTATTCAACATAAATTTACAAAATATTTCAAATGAATGCTGCTTAAATACAATATTTCCAACATCATATAAAATATAGAATGTAGAACTAGTTGATACTATTTGCATAGCGATGGAAAGAGTAACAGTAGTTTCATGGGAAGGGCTAATGAAATGAGATTTTAAGTGATGCATTTATATGAAAAGGCGAAGTTTGGACAAAAGTTCATCCATTCGAACCCTTAATCAAAAGTGTTTACAGAGTCTTGTTTTACTTGCATTTTGTTGAATTCATTTAGAATTCAGCAAGATATTAAATTAATTAATTGAATTAATTTTAATTATTATTGATTGGTTTTTAATTATAATTAATTTTATTAATTAATTTTTTTTACTCCATATAAGTCATTTGTGACCCAATTCCTCACTAGGCATGAGTATTTTAAGTTTTTTCTGCTTAAAATAGGCAATGCAGCCTTCCCAAATTGTCTCCACTGCCCTAAAATTAGAGACACCAAAGAGCATACCTTTTTTAATGTAGCTGGTAGGAGAGACAAAGACGAGATATTTCTTCTGACTTGGGTGATGTAAGCCCAGAGAACATTGCGACAATCATGAAGCCAGAATGAATAACTTTATGTCACTTAAAAGTTTTAGGGCTGAAACTATGCCATTATGGTACAGACATACTAGTAGATAGTAATATGACAGTTCTAGATAACTTTTGAATTAAAAATGATTTTAAAATCTTATACTCATAAAATCAAATAATTTTTAATAAAAATAGCTAAATTTGAATTTGTATTAGAAATATATTTTTTATAAAATTTGATAAAAATTTATCAAGTTATTGGAATTTAATAATTCAATGAAATTAATACTGTTAACTAACAGGGATAATTATAGATCATTTTTGAGCTAATTAAAAAACATCAAATTTTAGTTGAATAAGATCAATTTGATAAGAAATAAAGTGAAAGTTGAGATTTAATCATGAAATTAGTTTTAAAATAAATAAGCTAATTATTTTCAGTAAATTTAAAAAACGGATACAATTAATCTTTTAATCCGAGAAAAATCAAACAATTATTAATCACATTTCATTAAATATTTAGAAATAATCATGAATTCAATGTATTGAAGTTTTGTAATAAACAGAGAATTGAAAAGAGCTTTACATTATGAAAAAACAGAATGAGAGTAAAGGATATGATAAGAACAGGAAAAATACCAGGAAGTTCACAAGTTCATATCAGTTCAGTTCTCTTCTATGCTTTATAATAATAATAATTTATTCAACCAATAGCACATACAATACTTGAACACTTTCAAGTTGATTCATAAAAACACACATAACTAACTGTATATCATATTTATTTGATCAGTGAACTTATATTTTTAATTAGTATTTCTCAATAGATGGATGAATTAAGTTAAATGTTTGTGTTGTGATTTCAGTGATGATCAGGGTAGTTATTTCTTTATTAGTTAATTTTCTTTCAATAAATGGGAAATTGAATTAAATAATTAAATTTTTCAAAGACACTACTGCTAATTAACAAGAATTATTTTTGAAAAATAAGAAATACTTTTTATAAAATATCTTAAAATTTTTTCTAATAAATAGATATAAGAAAATTATGAGTACTCAAACTAAAGTTGCTTGTACTATTTGTAATGTTGAATTATCAAATGATCAACATTTTATTAGACATTTGAAGTCTTTTTTTTTAAAACAAAAAACATTATGATAATGTTGACTTGGAATATATATTTTTAAATGAACTAAGAAAATGGGGTAAATTGAATTTTATTCATAATTATGATAAAAGTAATAAAGAAAAATTGAAACAAATATATGAATCATATCAAGATAATAAAGATAAACTCTAATATTGAAAAAACACTGAATAAATAAACTCTAAATATTGAAAAATTGAAAGAAATAGGTTCAAAATATTTTTTTATTAATAATTTAAGTAGAGATCAACTTATAAATAGATTGGAAAAAATAAAAAATAATCCAAGAAGATTAGGATTTAGAAATGAAGAATATATAGAAAATTTAGCTACAAAAAATAATATTATAACATCTAAAAAGTCTAAAAAAAATTAATTAAAGAATTTTATAAAAAAATAAAAATAATAATATTCCTAGAGATAACATCAAAAATATTCAGATTAAACAAACAAATGAGAATATATTCAAAGAATATGTGTTTACAGATTCTTTTATAACTAATAATATTACTCAATATTTAGAAAATTCTTGAGAAGAATTATCATCACTAATCAATGAAATGTTTAAACTTCATAAAAGTATTAAAGGCAATTAATTTTAGCATGTACATATGAAAAAACTTTTCAACAAATAATACAGTTAAAGAAGTTAAAATGTATTTTACAATATCATCTTATTATATTTTAGATATAAATGAATTCATTGATAGACAATTTGGAGCAATTGTTTCTAGAGAATCAAAAATACTTACAAATGAAGGATCTGGATGGTCATTAACAAATTGTGATAGTTTAACTTTAGAATTAGGCAAAGATAATTAATTAAATGCAGGTTCATATATTGAACTACCAGAGAAAATTAAAATAAAAAAGTATGTATTAATTTCATGAATGAAGACAATTATTGCTTTATTAATTCAATCAGGTGTGCAATTGATATTTTCAATAGAAATAAATCAGAGAATCCACACAGAACCAAAGAATATGTAAAATATATTCATGATAAAATATTTGAAGGATTAGAGTTTCCAATATCATTGAAAGATATTAAAATATTTGAAAAAAATGTTTAAAAATATGAAAATCATCCAACAATGTTGATCAATGTTTATACAATTGATACTGATAATGAAAAAATTATTCCACTACAAATTTCAGAAATTTATGACTATGAATTAGAAATTAATTTATTATATTTTAAAAAAGGTTTTAATTCTCATTATTGCTTGATAACTGATATGAGTAGATGAGTAAGTTCACAAATTTCAAAGCATGATGGTAAAAATGTATTTGTAGAAGATTTTCATCATTATTTTATTCAAAAATAAGATTGGATGAACATTTACAAATATGTAAAAAATATGAAGCAGTTAAACATATTATGCCAAAAGAAAGTTCCACAGTATATTTAAAAAATCATAACAAAAAATTTGAACATCCATGCTATATATTTAGATTTTGAAAGTATTTTACAAAACATTGATAATTGTAAAAATAATCCAGATAAATCTTCAACTACTAAAATTCAAAAACATATTCATGTTGTTTTACAATTTATTAAGTTAAAAGAGTTGAAAATCAATTTTATGATCCAATTTGTTGTAGAGCTAAAAATGAATATGATTTAGAAAAAGTTCCAGAATATTTATTTTAAAATTTAGAAAAAATTGCTAAGAAAATTGCTTTTAAATATAATTCTGATAATCAGATTCCAATGAAATTAACAGAAAAATAGGAATTAGAATTCCAAAAAGCTTCAAATTGTGAAAAACCTTTTAAAATTCATGAATAATTTGATAATATAAATGAAGAATTTGAAAATATTGATCCAGAAAATGAAGAATTTGATGATATAGATGAAGAATTTAATGATTTAGATGAAAATCTCAATGATATAGATGGATAATTTGAAAATAAATATGATAAAAAAATAAGAGATCATTGTCATTTAAGTGGAAAATATAGAGGAGCTGCACATGAAAAATGCAATTTAAATTTTAAACTTCCACAAAATATTCCAGTATATTGTCATAATATGAGTGGATACGATACTCATTTATATATCAAAGAATTAGCTGAAAAATATAGAAAAGTAGATCTTTTAGCAAATAATGATGAAAAATATATAAATTATTCAGTTAAATCAGGATATGGATTTGAATTTGATAAAAATAATAAACCAAGAAAGTTTATAAAATCTTCATTTGTTGATACATTTAGATTCATGGCTTCATCAATTGAAAAATTAGCAAAATCAATTAGCAAAGAAAGAAGATTGTAAGCATATAAATATCTTTATAAATACCATAATGGAAAAATTTTAAATAACATAATTAAGAGAGAATCTAATGATGAACATCAAATTTTCAATATTTTAAGTGGTAAAGGAATTTTTCCATATCAATTTATTGATGATTTGAAAAAATTGAACTATGATAAAATTTTAAAACAAGATGACTTTTATAGTTTGAATCATGAACGAATTTCAAATAATGAGTTTTACATTTTTAAATGGTTTGGAATAAACTTAAAAATAATAATTTGAGAAATTATTCTGATTTGTATAATATTCAAGATGTATTATTATTAGCTGATATATTTGAAGATTTTAGAGATTGTTGTATGAATAATTATAAATTTGATCCTGTTCATTATTTAACAGCTCCATCATTAGCTTGGGATCCTATGTTAAAACTTACAAAAATAGAATTAGATCTAATAAATAATTATAATTTGTATTTAATGATATAAAAAGGAATTAGAGGTGGTATTTCTCAATGTGTTACTAGATATTCAAAAGCTAATAATAAATATGTGAAAAATTATGATCCTAGTATTTCTGAAAATCATTCATTATGATATATTGATGCAAATAACTTATGTGGATAGGCCTTATCACAAAAATTACCATATAAAGAACTACAATTCATTGATGAAAATATAAGAAGTATGAATGAATGGGTAGACATTATTAAAAATTATGATGATAATGATGATGTTGGATACATTTTTGAAGTAAATTTAGAATATCCAAAAGAATTACATGATAAACATAAAGATTTACCTTTAGCTCCCAAACATTTCAATAGAAGATTATCTACAACTCTTTATGATAAAACCAATTATTTTGTACATGCTAGAAATTTGAAATATTATCTTGAAAAAGAAATTATTTTGGAAAAAATTAATGGAGTAATAGAATTTAAACAAAGTAATTTTTTGAAAGAATATATTGATTTTAATACTATCATGATAGCAAAAAGTAAAAGTGATTTTGAAAAAGATTTTTATAAATTAATGAATAACTCTGTGTTTGGAAAAACAATGGAAAATGTTAGGAATAGAACTGAAGTAGAATCAGGTGATAAACAAAATTCTTATAAATATTATGAAAAATCTAATTTCAAAGGATCTAAAATATTTGATGAAGATTGTATAGATACACATTTTCATAAACTTAAGTAGAATTTGATAAACCAATTTATATAGGATTTCCAGTTTTAGATTTATCAAAATCATTAATGTATCAATTCTATTATGATAAAATTAAAAAATATGATCCACATTTAAATTTATTATGCATGGATACTGATAGTTTCTTTTTAAAAAGACCCATATGAAATAATAAAAAATAATCCAGATGAATTTGATACAAGTGATTATGATAAAAATCATGAATGTTATAATGATAAATATAAAAAATAATTGGAAAATTTAAGGATGAATGGTATACCTTTAGAAGAGTTTTGTGAATTAAGATCTAAATGTTATAGCCATACTTTTTCAAATAATAAGAATGAAGTTAGATGTAAAGGAATTAAAAAATCTTTATTGATGAATAAAAATATAAAATTAGAAAAATTGAATGAAATTACAAAAAAAGATATTGCTACGGCCAGGTGACAAGTTGTTTATGTAAAAATCAGCTGGTAATAGCAAATATAATGTTTGCAATGTTTGAAAGCTCCAGAAGGTTTTCCAATAGAAGTATAAATAGTTGAGTTTGTGTTAAGCAGTTCAAGTGTTAATTTTCCAAAAGTTATTCTTTAATAAAATCCATGTTTAAAACGCCTCTGACTGTTTTATTTACGTAAATTCATAACAATTGGTGTCAGAAGTGGGATAAGTGCATTTGAGTTGGGTTTATCTATTCGAAAAGTGATTTTATTAGTGTTTTTCAACTATTCATTTGTTCATCCATTTTTTTGTGTTTACTTTTAACAGTTATACTGGTTTGAGATTTAAAATGGCTGGAAAAGGTTTAAAACTTTCATGTTTGAAAGTGAGTGAATTAAAACAAGAATTAGAAGAACGAGATCTTGAAATAAGTGGTAATAAAGCTATTCTGCAAGAACGACTTCGTGTGGCATTGGTTGAGGAAGGTTTGGATCCGGACATATTCCTCTTTGAAACCCCATATGGTGAGTTGAAGTCAGCTTTGGAAAGAAAATTAGAAGAGAACAGAGATATATTTGAGGAAAAATTGCAGGAAAATCATAATTTCTTAAGAAATGAAATAAAAAACATGGAAGATAAATTTGAGAAAAATCATAATTTTGTAAGAAATGAAATGAAAGACATGGAAGAGAAAATGAAAAACATGGAAGATAAATTTGAAAAGAAGTTTGAAAAACTACAGGAACACAATAATGGCATTGAAAGATCAATCTCTATGGTTGATGTTGCCTCTGTTAATCAAATTAGAGAAGACACTTCTGTAAGTTATTAAAAAGCACCTATCATCCTGCCAAGTCATCCAATTGGGCTACCCACTTTTGATGGAAAGATGCCATGGGAAGATTACCGTTCCTTGCTTGAGACAGCTGCTGACATACATGGCTGGACACCTGCAGTGAAAGCTGCAATGCTTAGCCTGTCACTCCGTGGAGATGCATTAGCAGTTCTCCAAACAATCCCTATGGCTGATAGGCAGAACTTCGATGTGCTTCTGAGACACATAGAAATGAGGTTTGGCCATCAACACATGGATCAACTTTACCGTTCACAACTCAAGAATAGGATCCAGAAGCCAAACGAATCACTCCAAGAGTTTGAAAGTGATATTGCCCACCTGGTAAGAAAAGCCTACCCATCTGTGGATGATAGAGTATATGAGATTCTAGCCATTGAGAGGTTCCTGGATGGTCTTTGGGAACCTGAAACTCAACAAGCTATTAAATTGGCTCGCCCTCAGACACTCAGTGAGGCCCTCACCCAGGCTTTGGAATTCGAAGCAGTACGACAATCAGTGAAGGGTAATGCCCGAGTCCGGGCTGTTGAAGCAAAGGATAGTAGTGATGAGTCTCTGGAAGAATTGGTGAAGAAAGTCATAGAAAAGTTAAGAACAGGAAGGAGGGAGATACGTTGCTGGCGCTGTGGAGAGAGAGGGCACCTGCGTAATAAGTGCCCAAATAAATCAACCACTGAGAAGAATCAGGAAAACTAAAGAGGGTTGATGTAAAGGGGCAACCATCAACCTGTAGACAGAAGACCCTCTCCCCATGTACAAAACCAGTCATTGCAATGTTATCTGATAAACCCCACAGTCTTTACATTAATGGAATGGTGAATGGAAGCTCCTATAAATTACTTATAGATACTGGAGCCACTAAGACAATAATAAACTCCAAAACAGTAGCTAACCAGCAAGATATCTCACCAACAACCTGGAAGCTGAAAACTGCTACAGGTGGGCCTGTGAGTGTCTGTGGAGAGATGATTGCCACCTTCAAGATTGGTAAGGCCTGTTTTAAACATTGTGTACTTGTGGCAGAGATTAGTGAAGAAGTCATACTAGGCTTGGATTTTCTTTCTACTTTTGGCCTAGAGTTGGATCTTAGAAGGAAGACATTGACCATTGGTGGAGATGAAGTTGTTCTACACTCTGGAAAAGACTGTACAGCCCATATACAACTGCTGAAAGAAATCACAATACCAGCAAGGAGCCAGATTGTGACTCATGCTACGACAAAGGAGAATGTCCCTGTGGGGATTAATGTGTTGCTAGAGCCAGAAATCCATGAGGAGGAGCTTGGTCATGGTGTCCTAGTGGCTAGGACACTTTTTCTTACTAGCCAAGAATTCCCTGTCCTCTTGATGAATGTGAATGATTATGAAGTTACTTTGAAGAGAAGTAGTACTTTGGGACATTGCTCACCAGTCACATCTGTCATACAACAAATGCAGACAACTCAACCACAGAAGAAGTGTCTCCCAGAGAAGCTGAAGGCCTTTGTTGAAGTATCCTGTCAAGATCTAGTCAAAGAACAACAAAATGAAGTAAGGGACCTCATAACTAATTATCAGGATATTTTTGATATAGGAGAGGGCCCAAAAGGCAGAACCAACATAGTTGAGCATGCAATAGATACTGGAAATGCCAAACCCATCCGCCAGAACCCTAGAAGGTTACCTCTGGCTAAAAGAGAGGAAGCTAGAAAAATAATTAAGGAAATGGAAAATGAAGGTATAATTGAACCATCCAATAGCCCTTGGATTTCACCAGTGGTGCTTGTAAAAAAAAAGGATAATACACTCCGGTTCTGTGTGGACTATCGTCTTCTGAATGACGTCACCAAAAAAGACAGTTACCCTCTACCTCGAATTGATGACACACTGGATAGCCTGGAAGGTTGCAAGTTGTTTTCGACTCTGGACCTGAAAAGTGGATACTGGCAAGTTGGACTTGAACCTAAGGACAAAGAAAAGACTGCATTTTCAATCGGAGAAGGTCTTTGGCAATTCACTGTGATGCCATTTGGCTTGTGTAATGCTCCAGCAACCTTTGAAAGATTAATGGAGAATGTGTTGAGGGGACTGTCATGGGAAACTTGCCTAGTCTACCTGGATGACATCATTGTCTTGGGAAAGTCTTTCCAACATCAGCTGGAAAACTTGAAGCAAGTATTTGAAAGACTAAGACAAGCTAACCTGAAGCTCAACCCAAAGAAGTGCCATCTGTTTAAAAGACAGGTTAATTACCTAGGGCATGTGGTATCTGATAAAGGTGTCTATGGATCCTGAGAAGGTAACAGCCATAACCAAGTGGCCAGTGCCCAAAGACAAATCAGAAGTGCGGAGTTTCCTTGGCCTTTGCACATATTATCGACGGTTTGTGATGGGATTCTCTGGTATAGCAAAACCCCTCATCAAGCTGACAGAGGAGAAACAGAGTTTTCTCTGGGACAAAAATTGCCAGCAGGCCTTCAACAGACTAAAGGAGACACTTTGCCAAGCACCTATATTGGCTTACCCAAGAGTTGAAGGCAAGTTCATTCTTGACACTGATGCCAGCAACACAGCAATTGGTGGAGTACTTTCTCAAGAGCAAGATGGGGAGGAAAAGGTCATTGGATATTTTAACAAGGTGCTGTCAAAACCTGAGCGTAACTACTGTGTTACTAGAAGAGAACTGCTAGCAGTAGTGAAATCAATCAGCCACTTCCACAAATACTTATATGGATGTCAATTCCTGCTGAGAACTGATCATGCATCCTTGACATGGCTTCTCCGGTTCAAGTCTCCTGAAGGACAAGTGGCAAGATGGATCCAGCACTTACAAGAATATGACTTTAAATTTGTACACCGAGCTGGAAATAGTCACCTGAATGCTGATGCCCTTTCTCGAAGACCCTGTGAGGAGGACTGCAAACACTGCTCACGCCAGGATGGGAAGGAAGTTTTGGTACATAGGACAACTATTGCCAATGACCACTGGCAAGGTGCTGAGTTACTTAAGGATCAGGAAGAAGACCCTGATCTGAAGCACCTTTGGTTGTGGAAACGTTCTGCAAGACGACCTAGTTGGCAAGAAATAGCACCTTTTCCACCACATGTCAAGTCCCTCTGGGCACAATGGGACTCTATTGTGGAAGACAGAGGAATCCTGAAAAGGAAGCTAGAGAATGCAGCTGGTGATCAGCATAAGCTGCAAATTATTGTTCCCAGGAAAAGGATTCCTGAAGTGCTGAGACAAATACATGATGGAGTCTCTGGGGGCCATTTTGGAGTTCATAAGACACTGGAGAAAGTACGAGAGAGGTTTTACTGGCCAAATTCAAGCAAAGATGTCAAGAACTGGTGTCGCAATTGCACTGTTTGTGCATCTGCAAATGGCCCCTTGCATAGAAAGAAGGCCCCCATGAAACAATACAATGTTGGAGCACCTTTTGAGCAAATAGCCATTGACATAGCTGGACCATTTCCATTGTCTGACAGTGGGAATAAGTATATCCTGGTAGTGATGGATTATTTCAGCAAATGGGTCGAAGCCTATGCCTTGCCAAATCAAGAAGCAGTCAGTGTTGCTGATGTAATAATCAAGGAATTTGTCAGTCGGTTTGGTGTCCCATTAGAGTTACATTCTGATCAAGGAAGGAACTTTGAGTCTTCAGTGTTTTCCCGTATATGTGAGGTGCTGGGAATCCATAAGACAAGGACTACACCCCTTCACCCTCAGTCAGATGGAATGGTGGAGCGTATGAACAGGACCATGGGAAAATACCTGTCAAAAGTTGTATCCAAGCATCAACGAGACTGGGATCAATATCTTCACCTATTCCTGATGGCATACCAAAGCTCTGTCAATGAGTCTACAAAACTTTCACCAGCCAAGGTAGTGTTTGGGCAAGATATTAGACTACCTTGTGACTTAAAGTTTGGATGTACACCTGGAGAGGATTTGGTAGGAGAGGACTATGTCACCCAGTTTCGGAAACAGATGGATGAGATTCATGAGATTGTTCGAACCAACATCCAAGGAACCAGTGACAAGATGAAAGAACGCTATGATATTGCTACGGCCAGGTGACAAGTTGTTTATGTAAAAATCAGCTGGTAATAGCAAATATAATGTTTGCAATGTTTGAAAGCTTGAGAAGGTTTTCCAATAGAAGTATAAATAGTTGAGTTCGTGTTAAGCAGTTCAAGTGTTAATTTTTCCAAAAGTTATTCTTTAATAAAATCCATGTTTAAAACGCCTCTGACTGTTTCATTCACATAAATTCATAACTATTGGTGTCAGAAGTGGGATAAGTGCATTTGAGGTGGGTTTATCTATTCGAAAAGTGATTTTATTAGTGTTTTTCAACTATTCATTTGTTCATCCATTTTTTTGTGTTTACTTTTAACAGTTATACTGGTTTGAGATTTAAAATGGCTGGAAAAGGTTTAAAACTTTCATGTTTGAAAGTGAGTGAATTAAAACAAGAATTAGAAGAACGAGATCTTGAAATAAGTGGTAATAAAGCTATTCTGCAAGAACGACTTCGTGTGGCATTGGTTGAGGAAGGTTTGGATCCGGACATATTCCTCTTTGAAACCCCATATGGTGAGTTAAAGTCAGCTTTGGAAAGAAAATTAGAAGAGAACAGAGATATATTTGAGGAAAAATTGCAGGAAAATCATAATTTCTTAAGAAATGAAATAAAAAACATGGAAGATAAATTTGAGAAAAATCATAATTTTGTAAGAAATAAAATGAAAGACATGGAAGAGAAAATGAAAAACATGGAAGATAAATTTGAAAAGAAGTTTGAAAAACTACAGAAACACAATAATGGCATTGAAAGATCAATCTCTATGGTTGATGTTGCCTCTGTTAATCAAATTAGAGAAGACACTTCTGTAAGTTATCAAAAAGCACCTATCATCCTGCCAAGTCATCCAATTGGGCTACCCACTTTTGATGGAAAGATGCCATGGGAAGATTACCGTTCCTTGCTTGAGACAGCTGCTGACATACATGGCTGGACACCTGCAGTGAAAGCTGCAATGCTTAGCCTGTCACTCCGTGGAGATGCATTAGCAGTTCTCCAAACAATCCCTATGGCTGATAGGCAGAACTTCGATGTGCTTCTGAGACACATAGAAATGAGGTTTGGCCATCAACACATGGATCAACTTTACCGTTCACAACTCAAGAATAGGATCCAGAAGCCAAACGAATCACTCCAAGAGTTTGAAAGTGATATTGCCCACCTGGTAAGAAAAGCCTACCCATCTGTGGATGATAGAGTATATGAGATTCTAGCCATTGAGAGGTTCCTGGATGGTCTTTGGGAACCTGAAACTCAACAAGCTATTAAATTGGCTCGCCCTCAGACACTCAGTGAGGCCCTCACCCAGGCTATGGAATTCGAAGCAGTACGACAATCAGTGAAGGGTAATGCCCGAGTCCGGGCTGTTGAAGCAAAGGATAGTAGTGATGAGTCTCTGGAAGAATTGGTGAAGAAAGTCATAGAAAAGTTAAGAACAGGAAGGAGGGAGATACGTTGCTGGTGCTGTGGAGAGAGAGGGCACCTGTGTAATAAGTGCCCAAATAAATCAACCACTGAGAAGAATCAGGAAAACTAAAGAGGGTTGATGTAAAGGGGCAACCATCAACCTGTAGACAGAAGACCCTCTCCCCATGTACAAAACCAGTCATTGCAATGTTATCTGATAAACCCCACAGTCTTTACATTAATGGAATGGTGAATGGAAGCTCCTATAAATTACTTATAGATACTGGAGCCACTAAGACAATAATAAACTCCAAAACAGTAGCTAACCAGCAAGATATCTCACCAACAACCTGGAAGCTGAAAACTGCTACAGGTGGGCCTGTGAGTGTCTGTGGAGAGATGATTGCCACCTTCAAGATTGGTAAGGCCTGTTTTAAACATTGTGTACTTGTGGCAGAGATTAGTGAAGAAGTCATACTAGGCTTGGATTTTCTTTCTACTTTTGGCCTAGAGTTGGATCTTAGAAGGAAGACATTGACCATTGGTGGAGATGAAGTTGTTCTACACTCTGGAAAAGACTGTACAGTCCAAATACAACTGCTGAAAGAAATCACAATACCAGCAAGGAGCCAGATTGTGACTCATGCTACGACAAAGGAGGATGTCCCTGTGGGGATTAATGTGTTGCTAGAGCCAGAAATCCATGAGGAGGAGCTTGGTCATGGTGTCCTAGTGGCTAGGACACTTTTTCTTACTAGCCAAGAGTTCCCTGTCCTCTTGATGAATGTGAATGATTATGAAGTTACTTTGAAGAGAAGTAGTACTTTGGGACATTGCTCACCAGTCACATCTGTCATACAACAAATGCAGACAACTCAACCACAGAAGAAGTGTCTCCCAGAGAAGCTGAAGGCCTTTGTTGAAGTATCCTGTCAAGATCTAGTCAAAGAACAACAAAATGAAGTAAGGGACCTCATAACTAATTATCAGGATATTTTTGATATAGGAGAGGGCCCAAAAGGCAGAACCAACATAGTTGAGCATGCAATAGATACTGGAAATGCCAAACCCATCCGCCAGAACCCTAGAAGGTTACCTCTGGCTAAAAGAGAGGAAGCTAGAAAAATAATTAAGGAAATGGAAAATGAAGGTATAATTGAACCATCCAATAGCCCTTGGATTTCACCAGTGGTGCTTGTAAAAAAAAAGGATAATACACTCCGGTTCTGTGTGGACTATCGTCTTCTGAATGACGTCACCAAAAAAGACAGTTACCCTCTACCTCGAATTGATGACATACTGGATAGCCTGGAAGGTTGCAAGTTGTTTTCGACTCTGGACCTGAAAAGTGGATACTGGCAAGTTGGACTTGAACCTAAGGACAAAGAAAAGACTGCATTTTCAATCGGAGAAGGTCTTTGGCAATTCACTGTGATGCCATTTGGCTTGTGTAATGCTCCAGCAACCTTTGAAAGATTAATGGAGAATGTGTTGAGGGGACTGTCATGGGAAACTTGCCTGGTCTACCTGGATGACATCATTGTCTTGGGAAAGTCTTTCCAACATCAGCTGGAAAACTTGAAGCAAGTATTTGAAAGACTAAGACAAGCTAACCTGAAGCTCAACCCAAAGAAGTGCCATCTGTTTAAAAGACAGGTTAATTACCTAGGGCATGTGGTATCTGATAAAGGTGTGTCTATGGATCCTGAGAAGGTAACAGCCATAACCAAGTGGCCAGTGCCCAAAGACAAATCAGAAGTGCGGAGTTTCCTTGGCCTTTGCACATATTATCGACGGTTTGTGATGGGATTCTCTGGTATAGCAAAACCCCTCATCAAGCTGACAGAGGAGAAACAGAGTTTTCTCTGGGACAAAAATTGCCAGCAGGCCTTCAACAGACTAAAGGAGACACTTTGCCAAGCACCTATATTGGCTTACCCAAGAGTTGAAGGCAAGTTCATTCTTGACACTGATGCCAGCAACACAGCAATTGGTGGAGTACTTTCTCAAGAGCAAGATGGGGAGGAAAAGGTCATTGGATATTTTAACAAGGTGCTGTCAAAACCTGAGCGTAACTACTGTGTTACTAGAAGAGAACTGCTAGCAGTAGTGAAATCAATCAGCCACTTCCACAAATACTTATATGGACGTCAATTCCTGCTGAGAACTGATCATGCATCCTTGACATGGCTTCTCCGGTTCAAGTCTCCTGAAGGACAAGTGGCAAGATGGATCCAGCACTTACAAGAATATGACTTTAAATTTGTACACCGAGCTGGAAATAGTCACCTGAATGCTGATGCCCTTTCTCGAAGACCCTGTGAGGAGGACTGCAAACACTGCTCACGCCAGGATGGGAAGGAAGTTTTGGTACATAGGACAACTATTGCCAATGACCACTGGCAAGGTGCTGAGTTACTTAAGGATCAGGAAGAAGACCCTGATCTGAAGCACCTTTGGTTGTGGAAACGTTCTGCAAGACGACCTAGTTGGCAAGAAATAGCACCTTTTCCACCACATGTCAAGTCCCTCTGGGCACAATGGGACTCTATTGTGGAAGACAGAGGAATCCTGAAAAGGAAGCTAGAGAATGCAGCTGGTGATCAGCATAAGCTGCAAATTATTGTTCCCAGGAAAAGGATTCCTGAAGTGCTGAGACAAATACATGATGGAGTCTCTGGGGGCCATTTTGGAGTTCATAAGACACTGGAGAAAGTACGAGAGAGGTTTTACTGGCCAAATTCAAGCAAAGATGTCAAGAACTGGTGTCGCAATTGCACTGTTTGTGCATCTGCAAATGGCCCCTTGCATAGAAAGAAGGCCCCCATGAAACAATACAATGTTGGAGCACCTTTTGAGCGAATAGCCATTGACATAGCTGGACCATTTCCATTGTCTGACAGTGGGAATAAGTATATCCTGGTAGTGATGGATTATTTCAGCAAATGGGTCGAAGCCTATGCCTTGCCAAATCAAGAAGCAGTCAGTGTTGCTGATGTAATAATCAAGGAATTTGTCAGTCGGTTTGGTGTCCCATTAGAGTTACATTCTGATCAAGGAAGGAACTTTGAGTCTTCAGTGTTTTCCCGTATATGTGAGGTGCTGAGAATCCATAAGACAAGGACTACACCCCTTCACCCTCAGTCAGATGGAATGGTGGAGCGTATGAACAGGACCATGGGAAAATACCTGTCAAAAGTTGTATCCAAGCATCAACGAGACTGGGATCAATATCTTCACCTATTCCTGATGGCATACCGAAGCTCTGTCAATGAGTCTACAAAACTTTCACCAGCCAAGGTAGTGTTTGGGCGAGATATTAGACTGCCTTGTGACTTAAAGTTTGGATGTACACCTGGAGAGGATTTGGTAGGAGAGGACTATGTCACCCAGTTTCGGAAACAGATGGATGAGATTCATGAGATTGTTCGAACCAACATCCAAGGAACCAGTGACAAGATGAAAGAACGCTATGATATCAAGGCAGATCATGGTGGATACCAGCCTGGAGACTTAGTTTGGTTCTACAACCCACAGCGACGTCAAGGGTACTCCCCCAAATTACAGACTTCCTGGGATGGACCTTTTGAAGTGGTTACTAGAATCAATGATGTAGTCTACCGGATCAAGAAACCTAGAGGAAAACCAAGAGTTGTCCACTTCAATCGACTGGCACCATTCCAGGGAGACAATACTGCAGGTAATGCCCAAGATGTGAGAACTATTCAACCAGTTGATCACAACTTTGAAGAATTTATGGCCAATTTGGACATGTTCCAGAAAGCTGAGGTTACAAAAGTCTGTTATCAAGATTTGTTCACCCTACCAAAAGACTATGCTCTGGCTCACTGTGTAGCTAAAAATCTTGGAGCTTCTCGGGGTATTGCTACAGTATTTAGGAAAAAGTTTGGAGGACTGAATGATCTGGAACTTCAGAGACCAGCTGTTGGAACAACACTACACCTTCAGAGGCAAGGAAAACAGCTCTTCTGCTTGGTGACAAAAGATCAACCTCAGCAGGAGTCCACCTATCAAGCCTTGTGGGAGAGCCTAAATCATCTGCGGAATTGTCTTCAAACTCTGGGAGTGAAGCAGCTTGGAATTCCCCGATTAGGTTGTGGCTATGATGGGTTGGACTGGAAAATCGTGAGGCCAATGATTGAAAGAATCTTCAAAGAAACTGGGATTACCATCTCAGTTTGCATGTTTGCTCCATGGGCAGCTAGTCAGTTGTATCCAGTAAGGCCACCCCCAATCTGCAGACCTGTAACTGTTCTGGGACAGAACAGTCTTAAGGAGGGAGCAGTGCTACGGCCAGGTGACAAGTTGTTTATGTAAAAATCAGCTGGTAATAGCAAATATAATGTTTGCAATGTTTGAAAGCTTGAGAAGGTTTTCCAATAGAAGTATAAATAGTTGAGTTCGTGTTAAGCAGTTCAAGTGTTAATTTTTCCAAAAGTTATTCTTTAATAAAATCCATGTTTAAAACGCCTCTGACTGTTTCATTCACATAAATTCATAACAATATCAAGGCAGATCATGGTGGATTCCAGCCTGGAGACTTAGTTTGGTTCTACAACCCACAGCGACGTCAAGGGTACTCCCCCAGATTACAGACTTCCTGGGATGGACCTTTTGAAGTGGTTACTAGAATCAATGATGTAGTCTACCGGATCAAGAAACCTAGAGGAAAACCAAGAGTTGTCCACTTCAATCGACTGGCACCATTCCAGGGAGACAATACTGCAGGTAATGCCCAAGATGTGAGAACTATTCAACCAGTTGATCCCAACTTTGAAGAATTTATGGCCAATTTGGACATGTTCCAGAAAGCTGAGGTTACAAAAGTCTGTTATCAAGATTTGTTCACCCTACCAAAAGACTATGCTCTGGCTCACTGTGTAGCTAAAAATCTTGGAGCTTCTTGGGGTATTGCTACAGTATTTAGGAAAAAGTTTGGAGGACTGAATGATCTGGAACTTCAGAGACCAGCTGTTGGAAGAACACTACACCTTCAGAGGCAAGGAAAACAGCTCTTCTGCTTGGTGACAAAAGATCAACCTCAGCAGGAGTCCACCTATCAAGCCTTGTGGGAGAGCCTAAATCATCTGCGGAATTGTCTTCAAACTCTGGGAGTGAAGCAGCTTGGAATTCCCCGATTAGGTTGTGGCTATGATGGGTTGGACTGGAAAATCGTGAGGCCAATGATTGAAACAATCTTCAAAGAAACTGGGATTACCATCTCAGTTTGCATGTTTGCTCCATGGGCAGCTAGTCAGTTGTATCCAGTAAGGCCACCCCCAATCTGCAGACCTGTAACTGTTCTGGGACAGAACAGTCTTAAGGAGGGAGCAGTGCTACGGCCAGGTGACAAGTTGTTTATGTAAAAATCAGCTGGTAATAGCAAATATAATGTTTGCAATGTTTGAAAGCTCCAGAAGGTTTTCCAATAGAAGTATAAATAGTTGAGTTCGTGTTAAGCAGTTCAAGTGTTAATTTTCCAAAAGTTATTCTTTAATAAAATCCATGTTTAAAACGCCTCTGACTGTTTTATTTACGTAAATTCATAACAATATATTAAAATAGAAAATATTAAGAAGTATCTATTTTAAGATAAATTAGAATACAGGGAAATGAATTCTATAAGAACTCATAAACACAAATTATACACAGTAAGTTCAAATAAATTAGCATTTAGTTCAAAAGATGTAAAAATATGTATATTAGAAGATGAAATTCATGAGGTTATGAAAAATAAATCTAATTATTTAAAAAAATGTGACCCTATAAATAATGAATTTATATCCTGTTATGACCATAATTTTTAAACATTTAGACATTGAATCTTTAATAAAATGTTATGATGTATCATTTGAGTTTAGATATTTTTTAAGAATGACTATTTTAAAATGATCTACAAATAATAATATAACTTTGAATGAAAATTTTCTATTATAATTTGAAGAATATATAGATTGGAAAAAAACAATACATCAAGATCTGACAAAAAATAAAATAATGAATCTTAAAAATAAAATTTTAAATGAAGATGTTTTGGATCAATTAAATTTTATTTTCAGAATGTACTGTCATGAACAAATAATTTGATTCAAATACCAGGATGATGAATTACTCAAACCAAAAAAAATTTTCTTTTTGTCCACATTGTAGGAGCAATAATTAAATCCATAACTCTTTCATTTGAATCAGCATCTTTTGAAAATAAACAATAATTAATAGCTTGATCTTCTAATTTTTCATCAGCTTTCCATCTTTCTTGTTGAGTTTTAAATTTTTAATAATATATATGAGTCGTCTATTTGCAAAACCAGATACATCACTTTTTTTAAAAAAAAATGCATTAAGTCGTCATGATATTACTCAGACAATTCTACATTGGTTGAATAAGGTGTTAAAGATCAAAACCAGCTACATCACAGCTAAATATGGCTTTGAAATGCTGCATCAGTTTCAAAACCAGATATGTTCTGCATGTTGACTCTCAAAACCAGATACATTCAGCTTTCTAATAATTCCACTAGAGCACACTAGTGCTGCTCCAACTACACTCTCAGCGTTTTGTGTGACAACATTGAGGTTATGATTTTGGTTAGTCAATTTATTTGAGTTATTAGACAATATTGAGATTTGAGAGATATTTTAAAGAAGTTGTAGTACTAACAGTAGTTATAATCTTGTGTTTTGCACATGATTATCCTCCATAATGCTTTTTCAACAGTTTTGGGATAAGAGCCCATTGTTTTCTTGTCAACTTTGTAATCTATGTACAGTACTGTACATAAATAAATTAAGTAATCAATTTGCAAAACAAGGTATGCTAATCATTATAATGTTTTATGTGATTATCACTTTTTCAGTTTCAAAAACAGATACATCCAACATTTAAATTTTAATAATATGACCAGGAGTGATTTTTATATCAGGATAATCACACGAACTATGTATCTTGATGGTATATATGACTGTGAAGGAATAAAATGCACAAAAAATTAATAGTGCTTAAAAATTGTTTTTTTCATTTCCTGAGAAATTTTGATTTTGTGATGTATCTGGTTTTGCAAATAGACGACTCATGTCATGATTTTTAGAAAATTCATCAGTAGGATTAATTCCTTTATCACCTCTCACAAATCTTTCTTCAAGTTTTGCCCATGGACCACAGAAATTTGCACCTGGATAATGCAATTCAAAAAGTAAGTTATTTATAAAATCACTAACTAAACCTGAACCTATAACACTTTCTGGTAATAAAGACATACATCTAATTAAATATTTGGTACCATTTGGTGAATTGATTATTTCAGTGAGTCTATCATTCATAAATTTTGCAATAGACATTTTTTCGTTATGAAAACTATTATTCCCAGCATTTTCTTGTGCTGAAATATGATTAAGTTTTACAATTAATTCATTTAAATTATTAACATATCTATATTCAATTGGTTCATCCTTTAATTCTATAATACTTTGTCCAGTTTTAGTTCTCAAATAACTGTTAAATTCTTCCCAAATAGGACTAACTAATTTCCATTTTCTTCCTTTACTAGATTTTGGTTTTCTAGTTCTAGAATCATTATTTTGAAATAATGAATAAGTTTTTACTAATATTTTTTATAAGTTATCCATAAACTGTCTGTACCAACATATCTTTTATCAATACTATTATCATAAGTTATAATTATATCATTTATATGCATATTTATAGGATAAGCACCAATTTTAAATCTCTCTATGTCTTCATCATACCAAATACCAAATTGTTTATCATGAATTCTTGGATGATATTCGAAGCAATTGTACTAATATCTGTACAAGTTTTTTCCATAGCTTGTTTCATAGTTTTATTTGTTCTAAAATAATTTTTTTCAGGAGTTGTTGGTTCAGGAAGAGAAGAAGAATATTCATCTTCAAATTGAATTTTTCTATTTTGAAATGGAGTACTAACTAATATTGGATTGGAAATTGGAACAATATCTTTCATTTCTTTTTCATCATTTTCTTGTTTCTTATTTTCTTCAAAAGCTTTAACTATAGGTTCATATTATTTCCTCTTCCTTCTAAATCTAATCCTTCACAAGTTTGTTGATATTTGAACTCATTTTCAAGTTTTTTTTTTCTAAATTTGAGAAATCTTCAGCTTTTGATAATGATATTTTATCATTTTTTCTATCAATCATAGGTTCATAAAATTCTGATTTATTCTCTTGTTCAATATTTTTATTTATTCTCTTATGTTCTTTTTTCCTTCTTTAAATCTTTGTAATAACTCTTTCTCAATTTGATTTAATTCTTTAAAATTTGAAGACTCTATTTATTAGGAATACATTTTTAAGTTAATAGTATTTTTTTAAATGTTAAATGTATGTTGTTTTTTGAACATTAAATATACATTGTTTTTTTTCAACATTACATGTATGTTGTTTTTCCAAACATTGAATGTATGTTGTTTTTTGAATGTTGAATGTACATTTTTTTTTTGAACATAAAATGTATGTTGTTTTTTAAAAACATTGAATTATTCATCAACTTTCATTTATATTTTCCAATATTAGGTTTTCTAGTCATGTCTACTGTAATAAAACCATATGGTTCATCCTAACATTTTTTACATAAATTTTCAAATTGTTCAAAACTCATTTCAGATCCTACATAATCTTCATAAATTTTTCTAGTATAGTATATTCTTTATTTTGTCTGAAAATGAATAACAAATCAACATTATTTCTTATTACTTTTAAATCTAAATGACTATAATTTTGACTTAAATATATACATGAAATATTTGTTTGTCTTCCTCTCATAAAATATTTTTTAATTTTGTTTGTTCTTCCATTAGACAATCATCAAATATAATTAATGAATTTTCATTACATTCATTTATAGAATTGAATTTTCACATGAATTATAAAAAAGAAATTTTAGTTTCAATTTAATCTTCTACTTTTTTTAAATGTTTTTGTATATCTAATATGCTTGTTGTTCTAATGATTCACTAAAAACATAGAGATACATGAATTTTAAGCCACTTTATTTTTATAAATAAAGTTTAATACTAAGTTTGGTCTTCCACTACCTGAATTACCAATTATAATAGCTCTAAGTGGTTGTGGTGATAGTGAATTATTTGGTTTTTCTTTATAAAAAATTGTAATATCCATTATTTATTTGAAACTTTTTTCTTATAAATTAATTAATAAAACTCAGTGGTTCAAGCTCTAAATTAAGATTACATCTTGAACATCCAATTCATATCAATGAAGGAGAAAATTATAAATTTGCATTAATAGATTTTTATTCTGATGATAATATTTATAATTTAAGAGAAGATGGAAAATTTTCTTATAAAAAAGTTGATGAAGATGTTATAAATTCTCCAATATTCTATTATACAATTGAAAAAATTCGAACAATTATAAATCCATATGGAACAACAAGAATATGAAATTACTATTAGTAAAGATGATAATAAACTTCAATTCAATTCACTTTATTATAAAATTGGTTTTTCTAAATCAATGAGAAATTTGTTAGGTTTCACAAAAAAAGATATAAGTTATGTAAAAACATTCAATGCAGAAAATATTCCTAATATTATACCTGTTGATGTAATTGAGATACATTGTAATATAGTGCAAGAAAGTTTTAGTAATCATGAAAATCATTCACATAAACATGATGAGAAAGAGTTATTTTATCATTTTTTTCATAATACAATTCATGGTGCTGAAATTTCAATACAAACTTATCAAAAAATATATGTTCCATTAAGGAAGAATTTACACAGAATTCAAGAAATAATAATATCAATTACTGATCAAAATATTAATTTAATAGAAAATCCTAATATGAATAATATTGTTTATTTAAGTTTGAAAAAAAATCTTTTTTTTTAATAAATGGATAAAAAATTTCCTGAATATTTTGATGATATTATTCGAA
Organism: Conomelus anceps; assembly: GCA_948455865.1. Classification (NCBI taxonomy): domain Eukaryota; kingdom Metazoa; phylum Arthropoda; class Insecta; order Hemiptera; family Delphacidae; genus Conomelus; species Conomelus anceps. Next base: position 13,483,174 of record OX418226.1, on the reverse strand, counting down.
ATGAATACAGGTCCTTGAATCCTGTCAGTGATTCAAATTTCAACTCACCAAATAATTATATGCCTACAATTTTTAAAATTTATCATGGTGTTTCATTTTATAATTCAGGATTCCAAATACATATAACTGGTAAAATAATCAAAAAAGCTGGAGAAGGTGAATATGATAATAATTCAACAATAAAATTAATTGATTATTTTCTACCATCTTTATTTTCAAGAATTGAAGTTAGAAAACATAACAAATTAATTAATTTTGTAGATTTTCCTGGAATTACAAGTACTATAAAAGGATTAGATATTAGTACATTGATAGTGTACAGTGTACAGTGTTATTAGTACAGTGATAGTTGGTTTTTGTAATTCTTGAAAAAACAAACTATTTTTAATACTGGATTTGTTTCTAAATTTATTGGTGGTGGTAAATTTGAATCACTATGTACTTTAGGTCGATTAGGTCTTGGATTTTTTGATCATCTTAGATATCCAATGTATAAAGGAGGATTTGGAATAACATTCACTAGATCTGAAGATCATGATGCTATTATTTAGATGAAAGGTTCAACACAAGGAGATATTGAACCCCAAAAAGGAAAATATTATTGAATTATTTATTTTAAGAGTTCCAATTGTTGACTTCAAAAATACATCGAAAATTCAATTAATAAATGATCTTAAATCATTAAGTGATGATAGAAAATTAAAATATGATTATTTCAATGGCAATGTATTGATAAAAAATATTATTTAGATCAAATATTAATTCTGATACAACTATCTCTTATAGAAATATATATAATCCTAGATTCATAACTGTTTGTTCACAAACTGATAGACTAAATGATCAAAAAAAAAGTATCCATCAGAATTTGATCATGTTAATTTAAAAAATATTCAAGTTAAAATTAATGGTGAAAGATATCCTTATGAGTTACAAAATTCAGATTTTGATAATAAAAAACTGCTCTTTTATAAAATTATATGTATCAAAATTTTAGAACAGTAGTATTCAGAGATGATAAGGTTTATTCAATTAACTTATAAAGATTTTAAAAAAGATTATTCAATAGTTGTAATTGATACACATTTACATCCAACAAATATTGATCAATCCAAAAGTGATATTTTAATAGAACTTGATTTTTCAAAACCAGTTACTGCTCCAAATCTTAACATGTTAAGTGTGACTGCAATATTTATTCGTTTGCCCCAAAGGCTATACAGGTCCCCAGGTGCCCATACACTGCCAGTTCAACTGTGCTATATGGGTCACATGGTTCCCGTATACCTTCTGCACATTACTGTCATCTAGTAGCTAATCTATCAACTATTTCCAGTCACACAGGCTTGTACCATTTATAGTATGAATGTATCTAACTAGATTTCTCATAGCACGCATTTCTAGCATTTCTGAATCACTGGAGACCATACTTAGAAAATTACTATATTTTCTGTGGTGTTTTCCCTGATGAAATAATTGATGAACAATCTAATATCTGCTTCTGCAGGCTTGTTATAAGTGAATAAGTGTTCTAATTGAGGTATTTAATAGGCCTACGGTAATCATGGATGAGAGAGTGGGGAAATGATAAGGAAAGAAGAAGGAAGATGTAACAATGCTGTTGTTGAATGATTTGTTTGAACTTGGAAAGTAAATAGTCTGGAAATGATAGAAACATTATGTGTCATGTGGATAATAGGCTATGAATTGTTATGAAAATGCTAATGATGTCATTTCATTGTTCTTCAACCAACTGCAAGCAATATTATGTGACTTTTTAGAAATAATAAGCCTATAGAAAATCAAGTTCATCATTCTGGTGCTATACAGGACCTCAAGGTCCTGTACTGCTTTTCATGCTTATAAGACCTATTCATGAAGAAAGAAAATAGTAATGTAATTGAGAACATATTTAATGATGAAATAACACATAGAAAGCATTTAGCACCATGGCTACTTTTTCACACAATTAAGCATAGCACATGGCTGATGATCCATATGGGAACCGGAGGACCTGTATAGCACTTAATGTGTTAATAAAGGAACTATAGCATATGTAGTAGTTGTTTCAGAAATGCATTTCATTTATGACATCAATACAAATGAAATTGATTTTATTTGAAAAAAATTTCTATAATACATATGGATTTATATAAACACAAAATAACTTTATCAGAAAGACAAAAAAATAATTTTAGACTAGCTCAAAAGAAACAAAAATCAATCACTGTTGGATCAAATTATGATCAGTTATCTTCTGGTGATAATGACATTTTATTAACCAATAAACAACAAAATGATTAAGAGCTTTAAAAAATATAAAAGGTATAAGATTAACTTTATTACATAATCAATTTGGTAGTGGTCTTTTAAAAGATTTATTAACAGAAGCTGAAAATAATATTTCATTTGTAAAAATATTACTCCATCTTTGAGAAATGATAAAGCACCTCTTTTTAAAGAAAAACATGTTCATTGGTGATGAAATTCAAACTCATAATTATGAGAATTTGAAATCTGAAATAAGTGAAATGCAAAAAAATATGATGAAAGAATATATAACAATAGATGAATTTAAAATTAATGTTAAAAATATAGCTGAAAAATTTAAAGATCATATTGAAGAAAACATGCAAAAAATGTATAATAATATCAAAAATGAATTTGAAAAGATAAATTAAGTAACTATTCTTCAAATTTTCTAGTTTTGAAATATGACACTTCATCTTCTTATGTATTGATGAATAATGTTTGGAAATGAATCTTCCACATACTTCACATGGATTTTTTTAATTAGAAGATTCTCTTTATTTTCTTCATAGTATTTTTAAGTTTTTTTTTAAATGACATGTTTTACACCAACTTAATATTTAATTTTACATGTTTTATGAGAATGACAATTGTCTAGAGTTTTACCTACATTACATTTACTATAAGTTTTTAGATCTATATTATCCATTTATAAAGAATAAATTTAATAGTAATTATAACAAAGTTCTCTTCAGACCATTCCCATAAAAACTTCCAATTATATCTTCACCATTTAAATCTTTTAATTTATTTGTTGAAGGATCTGTATAAATAATTTTAGTGATTATAAATATTTCTTTAGTTCATTTATTTTTATATTTATTTTCAAATGATTTTTCAAATGTAGGAATTCTAACTCTATCATCTGTATTGAATTTTGGTTTCATATTTATACTTGAAGTTTTGTAATTATAAACTGTACTCAATAACATATTCTCTTTACTTTCATCTACATTTTTAGGTTTCATTTTTATAGTACTATGTGTAGTACTATTATAATTTGCAATAAAGTTTTGTATCTCATCAATCCATTTGAAATTTTTATTTATTTCAAACATAACATTTATTTTATTATTTTAAGTTCTATTAAATCTTTCAATTATTGCACTTTTTTCTTCATTTTCTGTACCATATGATATAACTTTATTATATATTTTTTTAATAATGAATTGAATTCTTTATTTCTAAATTCAAGAACTTTATCAGAATGTATAAGATCATGAGATTTATGATTAAGTATTTCAGTATTATTTAAAAGAATTTCAAATGCTTTAGAAACTTCAAGTCCATTTTTTCTTTTCAATGGTTGTACCCATACATATTTTGAAAATGTATCTTTAACATTCAGAATATATTTGTATTCATCATTTTCTTCGTGATACTTATCAAATACCGTACCATAAGATCTATAGCCCATAAATCATCAATTCCAAATGGTCTAATTTTTCTTCTACAAAATTTCTTTATAACTGGTTTATGAATTTCTATAGCTTCAATTTTTTGTTCTTCTTTAGTTAAATTATTTTCAATTAAATTTTCAGTTTTTTAAGATTTTATAAACTTACTTTTATTGGTTTTAAATATAAAACATTTAGCTGCTATTCTATATAATCCATTAGTAGTTTCAACTATTTTAGGATTCATATTTTTAGTTTTCTTTTTACATTTATGACAATGAACTAGAACTAATGATCCACTTTTCATGATTGAATAATATTCTTATCAATAAATGAATAATATAGAAGTTCTAGTTCATTGTCATAAATGTAAAAAGAAAACTACAAATATGAATCCTAAAATAGTTGAAACTACTAATGGATTATATAGAATAGCAGCTGAATGTTTAATATGTGAAACAAATAAAAGTAAGTTTATAAAATCTTCAAAATCTTAAAAAATATTATTCAATCATAAAAAGTGAATCTAATGATCCACTTTTTATGATTGAATAAATAAAACAATAAATAAAACTTCTTATTGATGGATAAAACATATGAAAACAATATATTTATATTGAGAAATATCAACATAACAATTTATAAAATCTATTAAAGTTTTAACTATATAAATAGATTATAAAAATGGATTCATTATTGGATGAACTTAATCATCTTGGTAATTTAGAATCAAAAATTTTAAAGAATATAAAATAATTAGAAGTTGATAAACCACATAAAATAGTTCATATAGCTAAAGTTAAAACTAAATTTGGTTATAAAATTTTAGCTGATTTAGAAGAGTTTAAAATATTTTTACCAAATCATTTTTCTACTAAATTAGATGATAAAGCAATTAAACAGCTTGGTAAAAAAGATTTGAATTTGATTTATCTTGGATTAAATAATAAATTATACCTATTTGTTAAGTTTAGTGGAAATAGTTAGCTTATTTATTTCAACTTAATTTCTTAAATTAAGTTAATTTAATTCCTTTAATTTGATATTAATTGCAATAAATTTATTTAATTAAAATTTTTATTTATTCAACTTTTACTTTATTTCTTATCAAATTGATCTTATACAACTGAAATTTTATGTTTTTTAATTAGCTCAAAAATTAGCTTCAAAAATTATCCATAATTATTCCTGTTAGTAAACAGTATTAATTTTATTGACTTATTAAATTTTCATCAAATTTCATAAAAAATATATTTTTAATACAAATTTATTCAAATTGAGCTATTTTTATAAAAAATGATTGAATCATTTTTAATCCAAAAGTGATCTAGAACTGTCATATTACTCATACTGGTTGAGAAGAAGAAAGACATGGATGGAATCTCAAGTGTAGTTAAAATTTGCAAAGGACAAAATAACCTGTTCTGAAGTATGTGATGAACAATTCCAGGTGGGTTCAGTGTTTCTAGCCAGTAGTTTAAAGGAAACAAGAATATAATATTAAAACTGACACTGTATTTCACTACTATAAACTATAAAATATTTTACTCACATATATTGGAGATGTTTGAAGAATGCATTTCACTCTGTAATGAATTTTTAATTACCCCTTTATAAAACTGCTAGTTTTATAGGTACGAACTATTATATTTGAATTGCGCGGGTACTACTCTGACTCTACTACGGTAACTGTCATCTCTGTACTTGTCATACTCGTCTGCTCTGGTACATTATTCAATTCATTAAACTGTTTGCTAGCTGGTATCCACTTTTATATTTATTTTTAGTTTCCTTTTTTGACTCGTCTGGTCTAGTTTTTTTTATTGTTTATTTGGAAAGTTGTCTTGATGTTGACTTTGTCTGCGACCTTTTTCGTTAGGTTGGTTCATCTGCTGATCTTACTTGAATTTGAACAGCTGTTTGATATGAGAAGAAGCCTGTTCGATTTTCGATCCTGGATGACGCTTTTTTTCTCTTACAAAATGTTCAAAGGGTAGGATCGATTCTTATTTGGACCATGATGTCCTGAAGTAAAGTTTTTTTTGTTAACTAATATGATCATGTTGTGATCTGGTTTTAATTTACCTTTTTTTTTTCTTTTGTTTAACTTTTTCCAAACTTTTCCACTTGGCTGCTGTATTGATGCCAAACTTAAGTTGCTAAATACTAAATTTATGTCCGCCTAGTTGGCGGTCGAAGAACCAGAGTAATGCAGAATCACAGTATCGATGTACTAATGAATCGAAGAATTTCAGAATCTATGAATTGACGAATAGGACGAATGAAAGTATGTCTCATGTTCGTTCAAGATATTTTCACAACATGCTTCAACTGTGATCGTCAACCCAGAACGTTATGAATTGAATTTTGGAATATGAATACCGCTTACGACCAAATCATCGTAGAGGTTTGATGTTTGTGTGATGCAAAATTAGAGTAACTCCAAGACGAAGGTAACATTTTATATTTCGTACTAAGTTATCTGCAAATTATTCAACGCCAGGAACTTTCTATCTTTCGCCGCCAACATTCTAAATTATCAACTGGACTTTCTTTTTAAAACTTAAATCTCTAAATCTACGTAAAATTCAAACTTTATTCTACTACATGAAAACGTTTTTTTTTTTTTTCAAATGTTAAGTTTAACTTGGATTAAGTTATAATCGTGTATTTTGCTCCTCAAGAATTTGGAAGTGTGCACACAATAGTGATAGTATTCGTATGTGTGCGTATTTATGTATGTATGTGTATATACATATATACATATGTACATGAATGTACTCACATATGGAAGCTCTGAAAACGCTGTTGCTTTTTTTTTAATAATATAAGATCTGATCAGATTTAACTTGAAGTTTTTAGTTTTTATAAGTTTTATGGATTTCTTGCTCTGTAAAAGATTGAAATTCAATATAGCGAAAAGTGGAATTGTTTGGAAGATCTGGCTATTCTTTTGAATCCTGTCCTGGTATTTTATGAAGGTGACATTATTTAGGTTCTTTGCCGACAAGAGTATTTGCTCAGGCCTGACCAGTTAGTACTCTTACTTCTGGGCTGACCTGTTACACATTTTACCAACTATACCTCTGCTCGTTTTCTTTAATAAGTTGGTACAAAAGCTGCGCAACTCTGCTAATTAATTGATTTATTAATTAAAGTAAATTTAGTTTGTCTTATGATGTTATTCTTGTTGGTAACTTTTCTGTATTGTCACCGGTTAAATAGTAGGACGGGCGTTAGTATTGTTAAACAAGAAAGTACTAGCAAGCGCTGTCTTGAGATAAGTCTTGATTAAGCTTAATGACCAAATTTTTTTTTACTTAAACCTTTTTTTTTATAAACACCCATTTCTGCTTGATTTCACTCTTGATCGGAACTTATTATCTTTTAAAGATGAGTTCGCCTGTACGTACGCCTAGTAAGTCAATTACTCCCACTGTGAATTATTGGGAAGTAAAATGTGAGATTGATGCTCAATTCGATTGGAGGAATTTCCCTTGTCCAAAGATCAACCCCAATTACTTGAGTAAAGATACATTATTGTATGAATTAGAAATTTCTGGCCTCAATACTAATGAGCTAGAAAACACTGATGTCGACAGCCTAAGAGCAAAGTTTAGGTTAGTTAAGTCTGTACCTGATGCAAAAATTTATAGAATTGTTTATGATGAGAGTAGTGCTATGGAAGAATTAGGGAAGATTGAAACTTTATTGAGTAAACTCAGTGATTATTGGGATAAATTTGATACTTTGAATGTTACTGATAAAAAACCCAGTTTATCCAAAGGAATTTCAATTTTTTTACATGTTGTCAACAGGATCGTTCAGCTGTCTGTCTATGCTAGAGAAAATTCAGTTGAACTTGTCTCTAAAAGTCTGGAAGAATTTGTGATCCGTCTGAAGAATTTACACTCTATGATGAAGGAATTTCAAGCTGAAATTAAAAGTAGAGCCCCGTCTCCTAATCCACTAGAGTTCGTCACTCCAAGTCTAAGCCCTCATGCTGACATGTTCGATACAGTAACTGGTATGGTTGAAAACAATCCTTCTTCTCAAGGTCAGGCTGTTAAACTCCTTGCTGAAACGGTAGGTGAAAATTTGAATAACAGGAAGGTTAGGTCTTTACCACATCTTGTTGTGAGTGAAAATACCAATAACTCATCTCGAGTTATTCCTATTCAGCCGCCATCACAGTCTATTGGAAACAAATTAATCTCCGTTCGGCCTTCAAGTTTGACAACCTTCAGTAATTTTTACAATAAGTTACCTAATCCCATGGAACGTTTAGTTAAAGAGTTACCTATAACTGACGGATTAATGGTAGATACTTTGTTAAAATTTCTAACTGTTGTTTTAAAGATCAAAAGTTGTTCAAACATTTCCGATTATGATTTATTATGCTTGATTCATCCATTTGCTACCGGACCTTTGTCTGATAGACTACAGTTGGCTATGTACTCCCATTGTTCTTTTGACTTGTTTCATAAAGATGTATTAATTTATTTTATTCCACAACGATTAATTTCAGTAATTGAAAAAGACAAGTACTATCGTTTACAGAAAAATGGGGAAGCTCTGTCTGCTTATATTGTTTCCATAAAAGACGCTGCACACTTGTTGCGTTTGAATAAAACTGAGTTTGAAATCGTTTCTACTATCTGCTCTGGGTTAAATCCTTCAGAACGCTCTAGGCTGGTTTTTCAGAGCAAACCTACAACCTTTAGAGATCTTTATGAGTTAGGTGTACAATCACAAAATTTACAGTTTGCTGATGTTGAAAGAGAACGTTTGGACTTTGGCTTGAATACACGCCAGAAAGATCAAAGGAATACTGTTCACCCCGTTTTTAAACAAACAGTTTGTTATCATTGCAGTAAATCAGGGCATATTGCTCGGCATTGTCATAGCAACCCTAATAGTAGTAATTATCGTAGTAACTCAAATTTTCAAAAAACTGGTTTTCAGTCTCCGAACATTTTAATTAGGAAAACTGATGATGTGAAATGTTTTAGCTGTCAGAAACTAGGTCATTATTCTCGTGACTGTAAGAATAAAAGCAAAAGTTGACTAAAGCCCGTTAAGAACAATAGCATGATTTTTAAAAGTAAAAATAATAGCTCAAATTATTTACAGTCTGTTAACCCTTGTAATATTTTAGTAAATTCAAATTTAACTGAGATCAATAAAGTTCCCTCTAAACCTGTGAAACCTAAATCTAAACTTACTTACTATAATAAAAAGGCACAGAAAATGTGTAGGCGTTTTGACAAGCGACACCCAGCTAATGGAAAGGCCAAGGTTTTGTCAAAACGAATTGTTCCTGTTGTGGATTGTCAACTTAGGTATTCTTATACTTCTTTCAACACTATTGCCCTACTTGACTCTGGTGCTGCTTATAGTATTGTTTCTAAAGCGTGTCTTGCTATGTTAGTTTCTGATTTTTCAACCTTGAATTTCCGAAGAGAACATCTGGCATGTACTACTGCCAATAATGGTCAACTTATTCTAACTGAATCTGTTATTTTAAAAATTAAGATAGAAAATTTCAGCTGGAAGTTTAGATTCTTTGTCACTGATAGTTTGTCTGTACCCTTAATTCTCGGTTGTGATTTCTTCAATTTTACTAAACTAATCCTGGACTTGTTTAATCAACAGTATTATTTTGGTTTCAGAGCAAGCTTCAAATTTAAGTTAAAGTGTGACTTGAATTATTTGTCGTTAGATGTATCGAATAATCTTGTGATGGATTTGTCTGAAAATGATTTGAATGATGGCGAAAAGAAAAGGTTAGCTACTGTGCTGGACAGGTATGATAATGTTTTGACTACTAAGCTTGGAAAGACCCATTTAATTGAGTATGAAATTCGTCTGTTGTCTGATGTGCCTGTTAGGAGAGCTCCTTATCAATTGGACCCTATAAAGCTGGAAATTTTGAACTCCAAAATTAGGAAAATGTTAGAAGAGGGCGTGATTGAAAAAAGTCAGAGTCACTATTCGAGTCCCTGCTTTCTCGTCCCCAAAGGTGATTCAGATTGGAGAGTTGTTATTGACTACAGATTTCTGAACCCACGTATAGCTCTTGACAGTGTGCCTTTACCTAAAATCGACTGCGCATTTAATTTTTTTAACGGTGCTAAATATTTTACTGTTTTGGATTTAAACCAGGCATACTATCAAATGCCACTTAAGAAGGAGTGTCGTCACCTTACTGCGTTTTGTACTATGCAAAACACATATCAATTTACTCGTGTACCTTATGGCTTATCCACAGGTGCTCAAGCATTATCGTCTGTTCTTGATACTTTGTTTGAGGACGTCAAGTTCAAATTCGTGTTCCACTATCTCGATGATATAGTAATATATTCCAAAGATTTTGATTCACACTTAGAACACATCGAAATTGTTTTATCTAAATTAGAACAAGGTGGTTTCACTATTAATCCTCAAAAAGTACATTTTGCCAAACAACAGATTTCTTTCCTTGGGCATCTAGTTGACTCACGTGGTATATCTGTCGATCCCAGTAGGACTAAATCAATTAGAACTTTTCCTGCCCCAAAAAATTCTAAAGCTGTTTCTCGTTTCATAGGCATGGTAGGGTATTACCATAAGTTCATACCAAATTTTGCTGAAATCGCCGCTCCCCTCAATAATCTGAGGAAGAAAAAGATCAAATTCGTATGGGAAGAACAACATGAAATTGCTTTTCAGAAGTTAAAGAAGGCTATTATTAGTCCTCCCATTTTAAGAACAGCAGATTTTTCTAAACAATTCGTTTTGCAAACCGATGGGTCGTCTACCGCTATTTCTGCCATTCTTTCCCAAGAAATTGATGGAGTCCTTATGCCTATTGCCTATGCTTCTAAAAAACTTACACAGCAGGAGAGCAAATACTCAACTTATGAAATTGAATGTTTTGCTGCCATATTTGGGATGGAAAAATTTCAAGTTTACTTACAACATTCTAAGTTTCTGCTTTTAACCGATAATTCAGCTCTGAAATGGGTTTTGTCGAATCCTAGACAGACAGGTCGTTTAGGACGTTGGATAATTCGTCTATTAGCTTTTCAGTTTGACGTCCGACACATCCCTGGGACATCTAATGTCACAGCTGACTGTTTGTCACGCATGTTTCAGGATGAGCCAGATGAAACTTTAGGAAGTGATGATAATTTTGTTGAACCTTTATTTTCTGTAATAAATACTATTAAACTTACTGATTTCCCAGTCTTGTTCACCGATATACGCTGTCATCAAAATGCAGATCCTTTTATTAGTGATACCATTAAGAAAATTGAGTCTGGTTTAGATCAATTTCCGTACTGTATTTCTAAAGGAGTCCTTGTGATTAAGAAACGTAATCAAGATAATTTCAAAATAGTTCTTCCGAAAATCTTAGTTCCAGTGGTTTTCAAGTATTACCATGAATCCTCATTAGGTGGTCATCTTGGAATCGCTAAATCTATGCATAGGATTGCTGAAAATTTTTTCTGGAATGGTATGAGAAGAGACATTATTCTTTTGGTAAAAATTTGTGAGACTTGTGGAAAGAGTAAACCTAGTCAACGACAGAATTTCGGTTTTCTCTCTTCTAAAATTGTCGAAAAACCTGTTGAACAATTCTACATTGACATCGTTGGTCCTTTACCTAGGACAGCTCAGGGAAACAGTTATATTTTTAGCTGTGTCGATGGTTTTTCTAAGTTCTGTTGGTTACTTCCCATTCGACAAGCCAACACTAACGCTGTAATCAAGTCTCTAAAATCTATTTTCGTTAATTTCTCTGTTCCAAAAAAGATCGTTTCTGATAATGCTTCAATATTTTCTTCTGTTAAATTTAAAAACTTTTGCTTCCAGTTAGGAATTTTTCATTTCACCACCTCAGCTTATTATCCGGCTCCTAATGTCGCCGAACGAGTTCACAGAAATTTAAGAAGCGCTCTGATCGCCTTTCATGGTGACTCACATAGTAAATGGGACGAATGCTTATCTTGGTTACCTTTAGCCTTCAACCTGAGTAAACATGAGAGTACCGACTCCACACCGTTTTCACTTTTATTCAGATATTGTCCTAAAGAACCGTTACTACACGCCTGGAATCTCAATGATATTCTTCCTGACCGTAACAATAATGACTCGCTCGATGTCTGGAGGAAAGCTAGAAATAGTCTTATTAAATCACATTCTCGAGTCAAACAGAATTACGATCGTCATAGAGTTGAGGTGCCTTTTCAGTTAGGTGACTTAGTTTGGGTTAAGACTCATGTTGTCAGTAGTACTGTCAACAAGATTTCTAAGAAGCTTAGTTACAGATGGAAAGGTCCTTTTCAAATTAAAAAATGGCTTACTCCAGTAACCGTCAGTCTGCACGAAGTTGAAACCGGAAACTTTGTTTTAAAAGCCCATGTTTCTCATCTCAAAAAATTTTACGGCAACAAATGTGTCACTACTGGTTGATAGTAATTTCAACTTCTAGTTCTCTTTGCTCTGATTTGCAAATAATATATAAGGAACTTTGCTTTAGTGTATTTAAATTTCTTTATGAGATTTAACTTAGTTTTAGACTTGACTCTTAAAAACTCTGTTGTCACCAATGTTGGTTGTTTTTGATCCTTGTGTTTGAAGTTTTTTTTATGTTGTCTTAATAACTTTAAGATCTCTGTTGTTCACGCTGTTAGTTACCGAGAAAATTATTTTTGTTAAAATATTACGTTTCTTGCCCTTGATCTAGGTTTTGGTTTGGTTTATGTAATTGTATTCTTGCGGAAAAGATGATATTGTTTGAATTGTTGCTATCCTGGTTGTCACTAATTGCATTAACTACTGTTAGTACCTGTAATATTAGGTGTAGTATCGTTTAGTCCGAATTTGATGTCATCGGACAGTTTGTATTTGCTTTTCATTTTTCTTTGTAGCTTAAGATTTGAGTCCCTATTTCGGTTATTGTTCCGAATGTCGGACTTACCATTAGCGTCCCTGATGTACTATGGACTTTTCTAGGTGTCTTCTTTACTTGGTAACCTGGTTGTTATAGTTTTACTAACTTTCCTGTTGTACTAGTAATTGAAGAATATTTATTTGTACTTGTAGTACTAAGATAACGTCCACCCCAATTAAATTGTCTGCAACTCTGGGCCCGAGTCTTGATTTATTTTGGTGGTGCGTCTTTATAAAACATTGATAGGTGCTGAAAAATTTAGTTTTTTTTTGAAACATAAGTTGGTCGTTGTAAAGTTGTGTTGTGATTATGTATTGTAGAAAGATTGTTATTCTACGTCATTTCAGTAATGTTGTTAATAGCTAATCATAAGTTGTTAGTTGTCTCGTTTTGATGTTTCGGTCTCTTGTTAGGTTTAGTGAAGTAAGCATCAGTTCACCCTCAAGAATAGAACTTACCTTTTTCTTTATGGACTGTATGAATTCTTGATTTGAATACTTTAACGTTTTTGGTTATTTATTTTTCTTTTCTTGGAAAATTTTGTTCCTCGTTTTACTAACCTTAGTTACCTTTAATTCATAAAGTTCGTAGTTTTACTATTAACTTTATGGTTGTGAGTTCTTAGTAATTTTTTTTTGTTTGAAGCCCAAGTTGGTCTTCGATCTAAATTTTGTTTTTTGAGTCCAAAAAAAAAATTTTTTTGTTCTCGTCCAAAGCTCTATTATTTTTTTAAATTTTCAAACTTCTTTAATCTGTACTAATTCTTTAATGACTATTCATGTTAGTATTCCATTACCGCTCATCTATTATTCTCGTTTCTCTTATTTCTATTTGGTTTTAAACTTTCCTCTTTTCTCCTACTTACAGGTGAATTGTAACTGATCACTACATTTCACTTGTACAACTTTCTGTTCTTGTCGTCTTCTCCTACTTTGTAATCTCTTTAAATGCTTCACCCCTTTTTTTTTTCTGAGACAGATCATTTGTGAAGTGCGCGCCTTCTCATTTGTTTTCTTGTTTCGTCTGCCTACTTTTTCCTTTACTTTTTTGAGTTTTTTCTTTACTTCCTATTGTGGGCGTGGCCCACAACTGCAAGAAGGGGGAGTTTGTAATGAATTTTTAATTACCCCTTTATAAAACTGCTAGTTTTATAGGTACGAACTATTATATTTGAATTGCGCGGGTACTACTCTGACTCTACTACGGTAACTGTCATCTCTGTACTTGTCATACTCGTCTGCTCTGGTACATTATTCAATTCATTAAACTGTTTGCTAGCTGGTATCCACTTTTATATTTATTTTTAGTTTCCTTTTTTGACTCGTCTGGTCTAGTTTTTTTTATTGTTTATTTGGAAAGTTGTCTTGATGTTGACTTTGTCTGCGACCTTTTTCGTTAGGTTGGTTCATCTGCTGATCTTACTTGAATTTGAACAGCTGTTTGATATGAGAAGAAGCCTGTTCGATTTTCGATCCTGGATGACGCTTTTTTTCTCTTACAAAATGTTCAAAGGGTAGGATCGATTCTTATTTGGACCATGATGTCCTGAAGTAAAGTTTTTTTTGTTAACTAATATGATCATGTTGTGATCTGGTTTTAATTTACCTTTTTTTTTTCTTTTGTTTAACTTTTTCCAAACTTTTCCACTTGGCTGCTGTATTGATGCCAAACTTAAGTTGCTAAATACTAAATTTATGTCCGCCTAGTTGGCGGTCGAAGAACCAGAGTAATGCAGAATCACAGTATCGATGTACTAATGAATCGAAGAATTTCAGAATCTATGAATTGACGAATAGGACGAATGAAAGTATGTCTCATGTTCGTTCAAGATATTTTCACAACATGCTTCAACTGTGATCGTCAACCCAGAACGTTATGAATTGAATTTTGGAATATGAATACCGCTTACGACCAAATCATCGTAGAGGTTTGATGTTTGTGTGATGCAAAATTAGAGTAACTCCAAGACGAAGGTAACATTTTATATTTCGTACTAAGTTATCTGCAAATTATTCAACGCCAGGAACTTTCTATCTTTCGCCGCCAACATTCTAAATTATCAACTGGACTTTCTTTTTAAAACTTAAATCTCTAAATCTACGTAAAATTCAAACTTTATTCTACTACATGAAAACGTTTTTTTTTTTTTCAAATGTTAAGTTTAACTTGGATTAAGTTATAATCGTGTATTTTGCTCCTCAAGAATTTGGAAGTGTGCACACAATAGTGATAGTATTCGTATGTGTGCGTATTTATGTATGTATGTGTATATACATATATACATATGTACATGAATGTACTCACATATGGAAGCTCTGAAAACGCTGTTGCTTTTTTTTTAATAATATAAGATCTGATCAGATTTAACTTGAAGTTTTTAGTTTTTATAAGTTTTATGGATTTCTTGCTCTGTAAAAGATTGAAATTCAATATAGCGAAAAGTGGAATTGTTTGGAAGATCTGGCTATTCTTTTGAATCCTGTCCTGGTATTTTATGAAGGTGACATTATTTAGGTTCTTTGCCGACAAGAGTATTTGCTCAGGCCTGACCAGTTAGTACTCTTACTTCTGGGCTGACCTGTTACACATTTTACCAACTATACCTCTGCTCGTTTTCTTTAATAAGTTGGTACAACTCTGAAAAAAAGCTTCATCAGCCTGACAAAGCTTCTTTTCAGAAGTAAGTAAAATATTATATAAAAGTGAAATACTGTGTCAGTTTTAATATTAGATTGTTCATTAAGTATTTCGTCATGGAAAACTTCACATAGGAAACATGAACCTGACACAAAGGGTGTTAATGTTAATGCGTTTTCACCTCCCAAAAAATAGTATAATACTGTACTTCTATGATACATGTACATATCAATTACATTCCAATAAATCTACATTTTTATGAATTGATTGATAATAATTGCATTTATTTGAGAATAGTGAGATAATACTACTTACATAGCAATTTCGTCTTCATTGAGTGATTTTTCCAAGCTGGATGTTGGACTAAAGTTCAAGACTGCATTTTCATTTTCCAATTCCAACATTGCACTCATAGCTTTTCGTTCTTCAATTTCTCTTCCAAAACGCAAAGGATCCCTATCTCTCATAAGTAACCATTGTTCATTGTATGTATAACCTATTAATGGTGCAGTCTCATCTGTTGACTTGTGAATTGCTCCAATACTGCACAAATAATAGAATAATTAGAAGAAACAGAAGAAATAATAATTGAAGAAACAGGTGAAGTCCTTCAAAGAGACATCAATACCTTAACAAATTTCCTGCAGTACTGGGGCTTGAAACCAAACCCAAGTAAAACAAGCATAACTGCATTTCACCTGAATAACAAGCAGTCTAGAGCAGTTCCCACAGTAAATTTCTGTGGCACAGTCATCCATGCAAGTCCCCATCCAACCTATTTGGGAATCACCCTGGACAGAACTCTCACTTTTCGTGAGCACTTGTGCAAAGTGAGAATGAAAATATCATCCAGGGTGAACTTGTTGCAGAAGCTAGCTGGATCATCCTGGGGTAGTAGTGCCAGTACACTCAGAACTGCTGCTTTGGCGCTTGTCTACAGTACTGCAGAGTATGGTGCCCCTGTCTGGATGAGAAGCTGCCATACACATCTGGTGGATACAGCATTAAATAGTGCAATGCGAGTGGTCACTGGATGTCTGATGCAGACCGAAACAAGTTGGCTACCAGTTCTCAGCAACATACCACCCCCACAGCTGAAGAGAGAGGAAATTGCTAGCAGAGAAATGAGGAAGATTGGTGAGATGCCAACACTTCCAATACATCAAGACCTAACACCAGACTCTCCAGCTGCATTGCGCTTAAAATCAAGAAAGCCAGTCTGGCTCTACCCATACCAAACAGAGTTCTCTGACAGCACAATGCAGAAATGGTCTGACTTATGGGACTCTCAGGCAATGAGAAACAAAGATCTTGTGACCAACCCAAGCAGTAGAGTCCCAGGCTTTGACCTGCCCCGACAGCAGTGGGTGCGCCTGAACAGGTTCAGAGCTGGCCAAGGCAGATGCAATAAAAGCATGCATCTATGGGGATTTGCAGACTCTCCCAATTGTGAATGCGGAGAGATCCAATCAATGGAACACATTGTTTCTGCATGTCCATTGTATCGGCTCCCTGGAGGGTTGCCTAGATTGCACCTGGCAGATGAGGAGGCCATGCTGTGGCTGCAAGGGTTGAATAACATATGATGCTGGATCATGGGTCAACTGTATTCCACCTTTTTATTTTATGTGTTAGATTTATGTTTCCTTTTACTCTTATTCTGACAAATCCTCTATGAGGATATATATTTGGGTGCATGAGTGCACATTTGCACATTAAATTATTGACTTTTCTTTGTCTTTGAAACCACTGTGACACCATACGCTTATATATAATAGAATAATTCAAAAATAAGAGAATAAAACACACTAGAAAATGTATGTGATCAATATAAGTGCAGTAGAGCCATGGTTATCTAAGCCCTGATTAACTGAGTTTCAGTTTGACCAAGGTACAGTATTAATGTGGTGAAATGTGTTTCAGCAGATCACTAAAAACAGTGCTTTTCCAATTATCAGACAATTGAAATACATAGAAAGTAATGAAATTGAGATTGAGATAACATTTGAAATTTCCTTACACATGGTGCAGTGTGTAATAGAGTATGCAATTGAAAAGCTATATTTGAGATTGTCATACACATAAACATAACACATTCCCACTTTGCAGACAGTGGTGAATACATGCTCTTTTCTCCAGCTATGAAAAATATTTCATTTGAATGTCTAAATGCATTGCATTTGATAAAAAATTTATTTTTACTGTATCACACACTTCAAGTGAAAAAAAATTCAAAAGTGCTGAAACTTGGTCTTCTAGTTGACAACTACACCTTATCATTTCTTCCAACCTAATCCATGGAGAAAGAGAGGAACAGTTTGTATCCTAGTAGAAAAATTCAAAATGATAATAAAATGTAATGCACTCTGCAAAACTCACCTCTCTTCAAATGTTTTTGATATGACAGATATTGATTTTCTTTCAAATTCCAGTAGACCATCTGGAAATAATGATAAGAAATGTCCTAAGAGATCAAAAACTCAGAATATTGCTATTCATTAGTGATGAGAACATTCATGAGAGTATCGAACTGAATATTGAATGAAGATAGTACAAATAAATATCATCACTTTTATTTTTATTTTGGAAAATAATAAAGCAGCAGGACAGTGGGGCATCAATCTGGAATTAATTAAGTATGGCCCACAGAAGTTATTCAGAATCTATATATATAAAATTAGAGTTTTGTCTGTACATTTATCTGAATTATATATTTTTTGGTTATTTCTACGTTTTATATATTAAATAAGCCGAAAATAGTCTTATCTCACTTTCTGTCTGTCTGTCTGTCATGGCCCCAAAGGCATTTTACGCGGCCTTCTCCTCAAAAACGAGAGCATCGATCGGGATTTTAGTTATTGAACAGTATTGAACACTTTATTGACAATGTCTTCAGCTATAAAAAACTAAATTAACTTTTTTTTAACAGAGTAATAAACGTTTAAAAACCAAGTATTGTGCGATTTTGGATACATTTTACGTGGCCTTCTCCTGAAAAACGAGAGCATCAATTGGGATTAAAGTTATTTATCAGTATTGAAAACCTTTTTGACAATGTCTAGCTATAAAAAACTAAATTAACTTTTTTTTTAACAGAATAATAAACGTTTAAAAACCAAGTATTGTGCGATTTTCGATACATTTCTTCCAAGTTTTATTACCATAAGAAAAAATCACATAGTTTATCATGATATATCAATCAGCTGTTCTCAAAAAATATTCTCTCCGATACCTGTCACTGAATTGTTTACTTTCTAAGTTGTTTACTAAGGGCCCGTTCACACAATACAGTTTTTGTGCGGTACAGTAAATTTGCTGTATCAGTTATTTTGCAGTGCTTTCGTTTCCATGTACCGTACATTTCATATTGTATGTTCACACAATACTGTTTCGACTGGATCCAGTAAAAAAGCTGTTCTAGCCGATTTCTACATTCGGTTTTGTTTGAAAACTGTATCGCTAAAATCAGCTGTACCGCAAAATAACTACAGTATCCATATCCGGTGGCACATGTATTGTACCAGTAATGGATAAGTTCAAACGATATGCTTATTACGCTGGAAGCAGTCTTCAGATCGTCAGCATTGATCTTCTTATTAGTGAATTCCAGTGTCCAGAAGTGGAATATACTAATTGTGAAAATTTAATTTCTCTAATATATGAGAGACCCGCCTTGTGGGACAAGACTTAAGATTAATATAAAAATAAAGAGAGAAAAATGTGTGGAATATTGAAACCAGAATTTGTGTACTTTGATCAAAATTTAAGAGAAACCTTCAGTAAGAAACTTATTTAAAAAAATCTTACACAAATAAAAAAAAATCCTGGACTGGAATAAATAAAACTGAACTGGAAGCGCAATGGAAGAAGGAGGAATAAGCAATAAGCAGCGAAGCCGAACCGTGTGAACATCACAGTACTGTTCTCCCATCACTAGAATAG
Source organism: Conomelus anceps (assembly GCA_948455865.1). Taxonomy (NCBI): domain Eukaryota; kingdom Metazoa; phylum Arthropoda; class Insecta; order Hemiptera; family Delphacidae; genus Conomelus; species Conomelus anceps. The sequence continues at coordinate 13,463,950 of OX418226.1, read as the reverse complement.
AGGCGACATATGAGGTGTGCGGGGAGGCTCTTCTTCGTTGTCTCTATCACACGCTGTTTCTCTCTTTCTCGCACACACACTCGTCTACTACCCAACGTGGCTGTATTGGTTTAGTTCAGTTCACAACGTCGCCTAACAAACAAGCCGAGCAATTGTTTTACAAATGTTGATAAATTCAAAGACCGGTTTACTGTGTCACCCCCACTCGGCCAGCTCCTACATTCCTAGAATTCCTGCCAGCTCTATTCTCGTGATGGGAGAACAGTACAGTTGACGCCATACAGTAAAAAAACCGTACCGCAAAGAAACTGTATCGTCTAAACGGGGCCTAAGCTGCTAACAACTTCATGATCGTTGCTATCAAAAAAGCCGAAACATATTTAGTCTTATTTCTAAATATAATCCGTACGAAGGACGGGCACGACAGCTAGTCTTGACTATTTTATTCAAAAGACTATTGAATGGGGCTGTGTGGAGAATAGCACACATTAAAATTAAAGGTACCGATTTTTCTAATACTATTATGTAGTATGGGGTTTCACTCTAGCACAGCATGGTAGTTTTGACAATGAAATAAAGACAAGACTGGCACAAACAAGAAGTATAAGACAGCTGCATTCCATTATTTGAAGTAGAAGTATTCACAGGAAGACTAAACATAATATTATATTCTACATAATAGTCAGAAGCATTATATAACTTCTTACGGTGCTGGAGTAGGTATGGGCGACAAATAAGAAAAATAGGAGTGAGATACTAGTGGTGGAAATGGAGTATTGGAGATGGTGTTGTGGATTCACCAGGATGAATACAATATGGAGTGAGGGAAGTAGAATATTATGTAGTAGAATTCATAGAAGACTGATCATAGATTGATTTGGTATGGTTATGCAAGAAGAAGAAGTAGTGAAAGCAAGTGGATTATTATACTGAGACAGATTTGAGTCTGATAGGGAGAAGAAAGAGAGGAAGACCAAGACGATTGTGGAGTGATGAGGTTGATGATGCTATGGGAGCAAGAAACCTGATGGGAGGAGAGTAGTGTGACGACTGACAGAGATGGAGAGCCCAACTAAAAGAAGGAAGGCAGTGAAACACTGTAAAATCTCAAAATATGTGTAAGCACTTTTACAGATTGATTATACAATATACTATACATTGATCAGATAATAGCCTACATTTAACTTACCAAACAATAATACTTTTTTAGTTTCTGGGTGCAAATATTTTTTCTCAATAATTTTAACAGATTTCTCTCCAGTTGGCAGTTCATAGTAAAATATATCAACATTATCAAACGTTTCAATCTCACGAACTGGAACGTGGACAATCAGCTTATTGACTACCCTCAGAAACTTTGTTTCCTGCAATAGATCAAATATAATTTATTAATATGGGAACATCAAATTTCAAACACGAATCATAAAGGAATAGATGAGGGATGCAATCCTTACTAATAGTTAATCTCACCAGGAGGTTGAAAAATGATAGCTATTATTCAGAAAAGATGAGTAAATACTCAGATTTTCTCAATTAATATTACTTGAATATATTTTGTAGAAAGAGAATTCTATCCTAATGCCAAAAAATGTATAGGTTATAAATCGATTTATTTAATACATTAAGACCTATACAGGTCCCCCAGTTCCCATACGGATCGCCAGCCTGTGCTACGCTATATTTGTGAAAAAGTGGCCATGGTGCTAAATGCTTTTTATGCATTATTTCATCATTAAGCACGTTCTAAATAAAATTACTATCTTTTCTCTCAATAAATAGGTCTTGTAAGCATAAAAATCAGTAAGGGACCTTGAGGTCCCATATAGCACCAGAATGATGAACTTGATTTTTTATAGGCTTATTATTTCTCAAAAGTCACATAATATTACTCGCAGTTGATTGAAGACAATCGGAATCACATTATTAGCATTTTCATAACAATCCATAGCCTATTCATGGAATTTTATTGTCTACTGGAACACATGACACGTGTTACAATCTCCAATAATAATGAAAACAGTTCATTTAAACAAAGGTCCAGGAATTAAAGCAAGTTCCAGAATTAAAAATAGTGGTAGTCAACAACACTACTGTGCCCATCAATTTACTTATACAGAAATTTTTAGTGTCTTGATTCTATTGATAAATTTGTCAGATTTTTTGTAGAATTAGCTGAAATATAATAAATTAGAAGTTAGTAATTTCACTATAGTAATTTTCTAGATATTCAACAAAATAATTTTGCCGAAATGTCCCAAAAAAAACCTGCAGTTTTTTAGTGAAAATAGCTACTCCCCCACTTCGCTGAGATGTCCTGCAATACGACGTTTTCAATGAATAGTTTGGAATATTAAGTTGTGACAATTCATCTTCTTTTAAACCATGCTCTGTGAAAATAGCTATATCAGGAGCCTCTTCTTTCAAAAATACTTCGATTCTATCTATTTTGTTACGAATGTATTGAATATTCTGATGGAACACGGTGATACCGGTACTTCCCTATCATCCCTTATTACTTTATCGTTGCTTTTGCATATTGAAGTAGATTTACTTAATCTCTTAGAATCTTGAGAGCCTATCAGATTGCTACAAGAGTTCCTTCCACTATTGCTATCCTGATTTTTTGATCGATTAACGTCTTTTAATACAATTGAAGATATGAATTTATCATCTGAAACTAGTTTCCCTTCCCGGTTTTGAGCCACTTTACTAAAAAAGGTTCGTTAGATGATTGTTTAGGAGAATTATTGACAGTAGCCCAGTGATCAGTAGTGATCAGTAGCCCATTGGTAACTCTATTTGTGAAACACTCTGTTCATGCATAGGCTACATGACCGATAGAGCGATTGCAGTTTATTCCATTAGCCCTTCAAAGATGTCTAACTAAACTACATTTTTCACAGATGATTTTTAATATTTCATTTATGAAAGAAACTTCATCACTTCTGAGCCTTGAATAACCTAGTAACCTTACTGTATTACAGAGGACATTCAATTAAGCAAGAATGCTATCATTTTAACAACGTTGTCATACCATGTCCTCACACACAATCCTGCTTGTGTAGAACTTTTTTTGACAACCACATTAACCTTAATTTTGTCAGAACTAACCTCATGATGCCATAATGTAGCAGTCTTCAATAACATCAGCCTTTTTTTAATTTTATTACTGTACTGTATATTTTCACGATTTTCAATGGGAAACTCCACTGAAAAACAATTGTTTCAGAATATTTCTGAGTCTGTTGCGGGTCATCTAGATTGATCATAATGGCGGACCGTATTTGCCCCAGGGGCTGTAGTTTGAGATCCCTGCTCTACCTGATAAAAACAAATATTTCCTAATTTTTTTTACGGAGGATGAAGTACACATCATAGGTCTGAGACCTGTGTGTAGGTAATGAATTGGATGATGGTGATTGATGAGTTGAACCTACAGCTGTTGTAGGTGAGTTCCGAACTATCAGGAAGTGATTTTTACAGCAGAGAATAGGAGAGCAGTCTTTTTTGCTGGTCAATCCAATCACCCTTACAAAGAGCGTCCAGGAGCTTCGTAGCTTATCTCAGATTGATTGAACAGATACCTGCTACGGCACTCGGCTACAACTTTTAAAAATCGGCTATCTCGATATTATAAACATTCCCATCCCTTACGTTTTTCAAAAAGAGTAGTTCAGTGTCAATCTTCTTATATAGAGTTTTCACAAAATGCGTATTTTCAAAGTCATAAATTATCCATCTGCGCTCCAAAAATAAAAAAAAAACAGTAAGTTCACTCAGCTTAAAAAGACCTACCAAAGAACAAAAAAATTCAAATCTCTATATTGAAGATTCTCAAGATTTTGAAACCCCCTCTCTAACGCCTCTCCCCAATTAGATATATAAAATTTTTGTTACAGATTAAACCCCCACTCAAATCATTTCAATTTCAATTTTGAACTCCTTTTTATTTTCTTGTGAATGTTTGCTCATAATGTGTTCGTATATTTAGCCTTTATTAATTTAAATTGTAATATTTTTACTTGCCTTATTTTTACATTCCCAAACTTGCTTCTTCGAGTACCGATAGAAAAGGATGTCGTTGTTTTCCTGTTTGAGTTTCATCATTGTGTGAGTCTCATCATCCTCATTGATTTTGACTTTGAATATAGTTTTGTAAGAGTCAGAATAGTCGGGAGTGGCAGTGCATCTAAAACAAGAAGAACATAATGAATGACCTTACATTATTGCTTCATTGTAGATAATAATCATGAGAATTATTTTTATATTCGAAATGAATTTGGATGGAAATTTCCCAATGATTCAAATATAAAAGAACAAATTGAATAATGAAGAAATAAAACAAAGAAACATGGATAGCAATGATAAAAGTCGAGATTACTCTTGAAGTAATTGAAATGTACATATATTTTTAATTCCTGGATTTCTTGCTCCATGACGAACTGCGTTGTTAATATTAACTTCTCATGTGAAATTTAACGACTTGCAGTCAAATATTTGTTAAGAATAAGTATAACTCACTTAATCTGGCCGAGCGCTTTCGAATCTATGAGATCCATCTTCAGAGGCCTCTGAAGATGGATCTCATAGATTCGAAAGCGCTCGGCCAGATTAAGTGAGTTATACTTATTCTTAACAAATATTTGACTGCAAGTCGATAAATTTCACATGAGAAGTTAATATTTTTAATTAAACAATTATTGTTTATAATAATAATGATAATAATAATAATTTGAAGAATCAAAGTACATGAACAATCGGTTCACAGATGAGTTCTTAGGTATCCACAAGATTGGACGCCAGGCATGGGGAGATACAAAAAATAAATAATAAAAGACAAATGACGCAAAAAATGTATGTTTAGTGAAGAATCAATTTTCTTTTCTTCAAAATACTGGAAATCTCGAGGAGTAGGCTATTGTAAATACAATAAATGATATTCCTTACAAAAACTGCTACTCGTTTCTTATTTTTACTATGAGCAAAAGAAAATTATAACCGGTTCTACCCCTTAAAAATTCTGGAAACTATAAGCACAATCAAATTAGCATTGCACAGATATGATTAGCCTACTAATTATTATTCCTCAATAAAACAGACAAACACTGCAACTGCTTCAACTAGCAGAGCATTTATTCCGATGACAAGAATTATCACTGCCCTAAACTGTCAGGTAGGCTGATCAAAGACAATTAATCGGTTCAATTGATGAACAATCAATTGATAAATGTCCAATAAACACAATAGTGATTGATGCACTAGTCTAAAAGAAGTGCTGTTATCACTAATAAAATTAAAACAATTATAGCTCGTGTGAGGCAAGACAAGAGCTCTAAATTGTGAGTGGCAAGAAAAAAGAGGGTCTCCAAAGACAAGATGCACAAACAACAGAAATATGCAGCGCGATGAGCTGTTACATTCCTTCGGAAACTCTTTATTCGAATGTTTCTACAAAAATAAGATCATTACATTCCAAAAAATGCCAAAATACACGAATGAGCATCAAAATACACATGCCCACATGTTGTTTGGGAACTCAGCTGTCCTTCAATAAACGCCTTTTCTATTACTTTTAAATCAATCTAATATTATTAACTATTTATATTTATAAATTATAATTATTTCTGGATGTAATAATATATAAGTGAATAAGCCATCATTATGCATGATAAATATTTTATATATAATATTTATTGATGAACAGAAACAACATGTAAGGTATGCATTTGTGTGCTTTGTTCTTGAGAATTTATAAGTATTTTATGTTGGACTGGCTATTGTACTCCTCCTTCGTACGGATTATGTTTAGAAATAAGACTAAATATGTTACGGCTTTTTTGATAGCAACGATCATGAAGTTGTTAGCAGCTTAGTAAAGAGCTTAGAACGTAAACAATTCAGTGACAGTTATCAGAAAGAATATTTGAGAACAGCTGATTGATATGTCATGATAAATTACGTGATTTGATCTTATGTGGTAATAAAACTTAGAAGAAATGTACCGTATCCAAAATCGCACAATACTTGGTTTTTAAACGTTTATTATTCTGTTAAAAATAATGTTAATTTAGTTTTTTATACGGTAGCTAAAGACATTGCCAAAAAGGTTTTCTATACTGATGAATAACTTTAATCCCGATCAATGGCCTCGTTTTTCAGGAGAAGGCCGCGTATAATGTATCCAAAATCGCACAATACTTTTTTTTTTAAACAATACTTGGTTTTTAAACGTTTATTATTCTGTTAAAAAAAAGTTTATTCAGTTTTTTATAGCTAAATACATTGTCAAAAAGTCTTCAATACTGATGAATTACTTTAATCCCGATCGATGCTCTCGTTTTTCAGGAGAAGGCCGCGTAAAATGCCTTCGGGGCCGTGACAGACAGACAGATAGAAATTGAGGTAAGACTTGTTTCAGCTTCTTTAATGTAGTATAAAACGTAAAAATAACCAAAAAATATATAATTCTGATAAATGTACAGATAAAACTCTAATTTTATTTATATAGATAGATGAGAGCTGCATTTTCCATGTCATTCAGTAGTGTTCATTTTGCATGACAGCTTGCTCTCTGTTGCTGGGATATGTCTGCCGGTTAGCTAACAGCCTACTGTCCATTCAATCTTTATAGCTTATGTCTCGCCTCACAAGTTTAGTTACCGTACTCTAGTTACACTAGTAGTTTTGTGAACAGTAGACCTCACTCGCTTAACACTCATTCAGAAGGGGATGAAATTTTCAAAAAAGTTGAAAAGCGATTTTGGCTTGATTTCAATTCTTTAATCTCTTATTGATGACAGAATCTGTAAAAATCAATATTTTGTAAAATCAAAGTTTTTAACGCCCCCTAGAAATCACCCTTATCTAATAAAGGGTTCTTATGCATTTTTAGCAGCTTAAATATATATATCAATGAATCTCCAATCATAAAAAGAAATTATTCATTAAAAAATTATGAATTTTTTTTCTCATACATCTTCCATTCCTTATTTTCACCAACTAAAATTATAAATTTTTTCACATGTGATGATCAACAAAAACTATCTGTTTCTTCTTTTCAGCTGTATATTCTTCAGTCATAATATTGTCTGACCTGAAAAATATTTTGTAACATCTGAATAACTTACTAAAAATTGAAAAAGACTATTTAAGTCTGATTAAATGAATAAGTTGAACAACTGATATTGCTGTGCTTCGGAACAAGAAAGATCCATATGAAAAATCATAACAATTGGTCCAGGCGTTTGTCCATAATCGTGAGATAGACAGAGAAAATGAGTGTTAAAGGAAAGACCTCACTCCGTTTGGCCAACTATAATGCCAAAACACACTTCTACTGCATATAGCACTGCACTCTACTATGTTTAGCCTGTTACAAATGAAGAATGTAGAACTGTCACAAATTGAAAACTGACAAACTTGCTATTATGAGTCTTGAATCAACACTGACTGATCACATCCTCATTTCAATACAGAAGCATTGTTATCAGAAACTTCCAGAATCATTGTTGTTGACTTTTCGGTTTACACAGCAGTATCCAGAATGTGCTAGAGTTTTCCAAAATGGACACCATCCAGTCAAATTGGCAAAAAACAAAGAGAAAATTTCAACATAGTTGAAATTCAGAATGTATGGCCACAAAAATATTCTGAATAACATACTATGAGAAACTAAGCATCCTAGCTGCGCTTCGGCCACCATCTTGAAGAAACTATAAAATTTTCTCACATTGTCAAGTTGAAGGTTTTTAAAATTTAAGACTGAACTAAGCCTTGGACAGAATATGATACTTCTGCATTTGAGTAGATCAAATTTACAAGAAGTTGATACTTGTTACAGATCTGTACCTTAAATAAGTCTAAAGTTACAAATTTTCAAAAATTTTGTAAACTTTCAGGAAAATCTTCAATTTAGAATCTTGTATAATTATAACTGTTGTTTCTCACTCATAGCAGGACCTTAATTTGTAATTAAAACTCCCTCTAGAGACAGTGTAGTTTTCTACAATTATTTGAAACCAATTCCACCTTTCTATCTTTTTTCAGTCAGCTTTTCATGAGTTTTAAATCTTCCTGCAATCAATCCACAATAGTTTGTGAATCTTTCTTCGCCTTACTGCTTTCTTGATTCACAGAATCGGAAAGTCCCCAATTTTCTATTTTCATTGATTCTTGTAATTTGTTTCTCAATAAATTAAAATTTCCTTAAGCTTATGTTTCCATAGATAACATTTTCCTGTACTTTGCCTCCCATGACCTGTAGTTTGCTTTCCATTGACGTAATCTTTCCTTGTAGTCTGCCCTCCATGGACATTATATATTCTCCTGTAGTTTGCCTTTGATTGATGAAATCAATCTCAAATAATGAGAAAGCTGAATCCTTCCCTTCTCCCAATAATGCTCCACAAAGCTGTCCCATAAGATAGACTTTTTCTCAGATGTTTTCAGATCACTAACTTGCATCTCAGATTGACCACTTTCAAAACACAGAATGTAATCTTGCCAGCCATTTGTTATAAGACTGGCAAAATCTCACTTCTTACACCAATCATTGTTATTACAAGTTGTATTTAAAATAGAGCTGGCAACACTTGAAAGTAGCACACATGACTTCATTAACACTATGGAATTAAAAGCAGACATAAATAATTGATATCACTCGAAAATTTAAAAAAAGGAACAAACAGAAGCGATTTCATTGTTTGAAGAGTAAACAAAGCCATCATGCAAAAAGGCTAGAGGAAATAATGAGATCTGGCTGTCTCATTTACTGGCTTGTTTTTCGTATTTTCATGACACTATAATAATAATCATCATTTCAGGTTTCCATCCATTAGAATTGGGAAATTTACACATGCAATAAGAGAGACATGTGATTGACAAAATATTGTGAATAGAGGAAGTCAGGTGATGTACGAGGGATAAAATAAGAGGAAGAAAAGGATGATTAGGAGGAACCAGAATTATGGAAAGGAGAAGAGAAGGCAAAAAATGAAGGCAGAAATGAAGACAAAAAGAAAAGGTGAAATAGAAGAGGAAGAATAAGGAGTAAGAAAAGAGTAGTTGGAAGAAGAAAATAAAAAGAAAGAGATAATGATGATAATAATAAACAGAATCAGCTAGAATTGTTACAGTCTAGTTTTCTATGAACTCACTTAAATGTCTCAATAGGTTTTAGTTTAGCATCAGTCTGTTCAAGATGGCTCTCCCATTTGGACCCAACTCTCAAATCGTATCCTTTAGAGCTGATAAATGTTCTATAGATGGCTTTGCGTGACAATAAATAATCCATGTCTCTGCAAATGTGTTATGCAACAAAGAAGTTGGAATAACAATGTAACTCACCATTTCAACAATGATTATTGAACAGTATATTCCATCATCCTGAATAGAAATAGATTAAATAATATAAATAATAATATTATAGCTGCCCAAAGACATATTGAGGAGCTTGAACAATAGAGCATCCAATACTTCATTATAATTACCATCAAACAATCTCAAACACATGCTGCGCAATAGTGATATCAATGCTGCTCTAATCTGTCGTGCAACATGTGTTTGATTTGGCAGTGTTGGTGATCATTGAGCTCATGATGTTTCTCTATGCAAGAGCCTTACTGAAGTTCACGTTGGTTACATGTCATGCAGGGAGAGAGAATCGCAAAATCAAACCATTAAAGGGATTATTTTATAAATTTGATGGGAGACAATGGTTACTCATAACTGCTATTCAAGTTTTGCAGTTGCTATCTCAAGATAATATCTGTGTTACCATTGTTACACATAATTATGTTGCTGGAGAGAGACTATGACTAGCAGTCAAACTAACATTATATCTGATCTGTTGGTGTGAATTTGCATTGAGGAGAAAAAGAAAGACATAATCAAATGGTCTCCTTGTCAGGGACAGTTGACAAAGATCTTGGAGCAATATGTCAATATTTGCCAACTGAATGAAGAAGGAATCAGCAGATCCAAATTTCAATATTTAATTAGTTATTTGAATGACTTAATCATTCTCTTTTTCCAGGAGACCCATACCAGATTTAGACCAGTTGAAGAGTGGGAGCAGGATTTGTGGCCTTGATGTTCTGGGTGAAATTTATGATGAACATTATGGTGTTCTCATACTTGCCAGTCACCACTGCTAGAAAATTTTGTTATGCAGATGATTGTCATAGCTTGGCAAAGTAGAATCTTGAAAATCCAGAGGTGACATTAACAAATGATCTTGGAAGCCTCATCAGGTTGGTGTTAGTAACCAAGTGTAGCAAACATGGAACCAAGCTGTCCTGTGTCCTTCAGTACTGTGCACTTGATTCCTAGCACTGATTTTATCTCCTGTCAACTATTGCTCTCCTGTTTCTTTGAACAGCTCCAATGTCCGTCCATAGGGTTGATACAGCTCTAAATCAGACATTTTTCATTTTCTTTGACACCTTGAGATCTACACTTTTGCAAAAGTTACCATTTATAAGTCATATAAAACCACCTAAGATTGCTAATCAAAATCCTTGGTCGGGAAGAACTCAAGAATGTTTCCCAATTCAAACCTGCTCAGACATGCAACAACATAAATTTTTCATGACTAAAGTCAAGGCTTGTCAATGGGTGTCTTATTAAGGGAAACTTTGATAGCTCAATGCCACAAAAACTGTGGTGCCACCTTAACAGAGTAACATACTATGAAGGGTGATGCAGAGTCTCTCTATAAAGGTGGGACATGAGGCTCAGTGCAGTGTGTGACTGTGACAAGCTGAGACAATCAGTTGAACATAATAGCCCTTAACCGTAGCTGCCAAGCCTATACTGGCCAGCCCAAAGAATGTATTTCTGTAATTCCAGATGCAGTAGCTTGGCTGGAGAATATAGATTTCAATATTAAACTGAACACACCTGTGTGTAATTTGTTCTTACCAGATTACTTTTTCCATTTCCCCCTTTTTTGATTGTTCTATATGATTTGAAAGAAGTAAATACAAATAATAATAATAATGATGATAATAATAATAATAATATTAATGGTAATAATAACGTTTATATAATAAAAAGACACATTTATTGTGTTTTTAGTGAAAGTAGACACCTCAGTTTCATATTACATAAAAACCAGTACTTATTTTTATACTATGTTTAGATTTGCTCTCAGATTATTTGATCAAGGCCATTCATAATAACAGTAGAGGCTTGATTAACTGAGTTGATGTGATGATAGCTTGGATGATCAGAGAATCTGATAATATAAAATTGCTACAGTCAAATTGTAAAATAAATGAAAACATGGACAAGGGTTCAAAAAAGACAATTAGAATTGGTGGCCAAGTCACTCTGTTTTTATTCAGTTGTATTTTATTATACAGTGTTGTGTGTGAGGCAGCCCAAAATTATTTATCCAAATTATTTTAAAAGGTTGATGATTAGAAAAGCACTGTTATTAGTGCTCTATTAAGTGTAAAACACATAATTTCATTGCATTGCAGTAGTGCGCTGTTAGCTTGCTTAATTAGTGATCAAATAACCAGGGCTTTACTGTATTATTATTTGGCAAAGATTTCATATAATCTCAGAACATTAAAGAATGATGTGCTATGGAACACTTTCACTGCTCACACTTTATTTGGTAGATCTTTGAATATTGAGAACACCGAACTGGTTTTAACAAATTCCAATTTATTATCTGAAAAGAAAAACTGGTTGATGAATTATGAAGCTTATAACGACCATTCATAATAACTGCTACACATGCAAAGAGAAGAGAATGAGTCCTGGAAAAAGCTCTCAAATAGGTAACAATAATAATATCATGATAGAAATCATATAAGAACTAGAAAAAATTATATAAGTTGTTATCTACTTGAAATGACTTGACTTGCCAACCTGCACGTAGCCAGGGGGAATCTTCAAGGGCTCCAGACACCCCCCCCCCCCCCCCCCGGGCAGGAATTTTGAGAAATATTCTTACCATAAACTATGTTGAACCAAGTAATTTTTTATTATCAAGTGTGATTGTGAAGTATACTTATTATTCTCAACTATTATTGTTATGAATTTATCAATTTCTTCCATTCATTACAAAATAAACACAAATACAATTATAATTATTCTCAGAAAAGCCAGATTTTCACTTTACAACACTCAACTGCAGAATCAATTTTTAATATGTCAATTAACAATTTTAATGATATGCCAATTTTTAAGATTTCGATTAATTTTTGAGAAAATATGTTGTCGTCTTGAGTCTCAAATTTTATTTTTTGGAAACTTCAACATTTGAAAGTAGCCTACCCTTATTTTTGGGTTGGTTCATAAATCACACCTGATTTTAATTTGATTGCAGTTGTTTTTAATTAAAATAAAATCCATTCAAGAGGAAGTTTAAACCCTGACAAAGTTTTTCTAAAAAATCCTTTTGAGTGATGGAGGTAATGGATTCAAGAAAAAGAATGTTAAAAAATTTAGGTTTGGAAAGAATTGGAAATTGGAGAAATTAGCATTTAGAAAATCTTGGTCGTTTTTGGTAATGTTAATTTGAAACAAATTATTTATGCAATTGGTGGTGGACATTGATGCTGGAAATGCTTAATATCCATTTGCTACATAAAACAGGTGTCTTTTTAGGCGTGCCAGAATTTGAAAACTTTTTGAGTATTGATTTTTCTGCTAATTTAAAACTACTATCCAGGTGACATACTTCCTTTTTATATTACTTTTCCATGGAGTCAAGATTTCAAGATCCGGGTCTGTCATCAACATACTAATTAATAATAATAATAATAACTTAATTAGTTGAAAAATAAAATAATGAAATTGTTTCTCACGCTCTTTTCCAACCGGTTAGGTCCTACCTATCCCACCTGACCTCTCACCCAACCTAACCTTATTATTAATTAGTATGTTGAGGACAGACCCGGATCTTGAAATCTTGACTCCATGGAAAAGTAATATAAAAAGGAAGTATGTCACCTGGATAGTAGTTTTGGTTTCAAGTCTGGTCCATAATAATTATTTTATATTTTTCAAATTCTCTCATTAACCAAGGTTTTGAGGTTTCATTAATATTTTGGATGTCAATCTACACTTGAACCAGGAATTAACTAGTGAATTAACTTTTTTTGAAACTTGATCATCGTCTGCTTGAGTTAGAAACTTTGGGGAAAGCACTTTGAAAAGACTACTTATTTAAGCCATGGCTTCAGAGTTGTTAAAACTGAGCAATAACACTGTCTAATATCAAAACTGACACTGTATTTCACTTTTAAATAATGTTTTACTCTCATATATTGGAGATGCTTGAGGAATGCATTTCACTTCTGAAAAGAAGCTTCGTCAGCATCAGGCTGACGAAGCTTCTTTTCAGAAGTGAAATGCATTCCTCAAGCATCTCCAATATATGAGAGTAAAACATTATTTAAAAGTGTCAGTTTTGATATTAGATTGTTCATTAAGTATTTCGTCATGGAAAACATCACAGAATAACACTGTATCTAGCATTGCATCGAATACTGAAACTTTGAAATATTTTTCTACTATTGACCAGTCTCTCATCTTTGCTATGATCGTTGAAGTGTTTCTTCACTTTCCTGGCGTTTCTTATCATTGAATACTTCATTAACTCCCCAATCCTTTGCATGATCCACTACTGCATTCTCAATCTCTTCAAAGTTGGTTCTTGCATAAGTCAGTTCTTCTTTTGCTCTTTCCAACTGGACCATGACCTGACAATATTTAGCCTATTCATTCTTTCATTCTCCCTTTCTTTCTTCCTTCAGTGTTTCAGTTCCATTTAAAGAAAATATATATATATACGAGTATATGTCAGTCTGGGCATGGGCTATTTCTTGAAAAAATATTGTGACAAGGTGCCAAAGTAAGTTTCTAGTAGGTGCTAGGGGAAAAGAGAATATGGGTGGGTATTCTTCGAAGAGGGGGTGTGTGGCAGCTCTCTCTTCTTCTACCCCAAATCATTGCTTCCTCGCCCAGTGGAAACAAAGGCTATTGGCAACAAATGGCAACACTAAATTAGGTCACCTCTCAAAACTTCCTGCAGTCAATGACATTGTTGTCGCCATTCATTCCTAGATTGTGATGGAAAGTTCTAGAGCAATGAGGCTCTATATAAGGCAGTGACTGGTGGGAACGAGTCAGTCAGTGTTCGAAGATTGAACTGTGGGACCTCTGTTGGTATAGAGACATTGGTATTTGGTGTAGAAAGGAGTTAGTGTTTTGTTTTTTAGTGAATTTTAATTTGAAAACTCTCAATCATCGCTGAGTGAATATCTGTGACTGTGGTGAAGCAGTTGGACTGTCACTAGGGTGAAAGTTGTAGCAAGGTGTAGGGTGTAGGTGTAGACAATTAGAATTCATTCTATTAGGCTACATTAATAAGAGAACTTTTAACTGATGAAATTTGATCAATAGTAGTGCTAATAGATCAGTAATTGTGTAATAGAACTGTTAACCAGAAGAGGACTGTTATAACTGTTGAGATTTGACAATTAGTAGTGTGAAACGATCGGTAATTTGTTCTTAGAACTGAAATTTCAAGAGAACTTTCCATTGTAGATTATATGAGCTTGTTGATCAATTGATTATAATAACTGTTAATTTATAAGTTGTGTTAAAGTAGAGTTCTTATTTTGTAAGCTTGTGCTATAGTAGTAATCAGATTCAGTTCATTTGTGATTTATTAGTGCTAATCAATAAATTTCAGTCTCATTTTGTATAGTCGTATTGAAAGGTAATAGTATTGTAAATTTTTGTTAGTGTTCTACAGGTGTGTTGTAGTGATTAGATTTTAGTCGAATTTATTATAATATGAATTCCAGTGAACTTTGATTTATTTCAACTAAGAAGTTGAATAACCTCAAAATAAATTTGTGTTATCAATAATAACAATAAATTATGGATGAATGTGTTTCAAAAGTTTTCACAATCACCTAACCAAACCTAACCTAACCTGGCTAGATGTTACTGAACCACCTCATACATTTATTGCATTATTATTATTATTATTAGTAAATTGAAACCATAGGAGATAGTTGTCAAAAACATTTCATTACATCTCAAGATACTGTACATAATTATTATTATTAACTTTTCATGTGAAATTTAACGACATGCAGTCAAATATTTGTTAAGAATAAGTATAATAACTCACTTAAACTGGCCGAGTACTTTCGAATCTATGAGATCCATCATCAGAGGCTCCTAGATCATCATGTCAGTTTTTTGGTTAGAAGTGTTGTGGTTTTTGTAAAATATGATCAAAAAGTTTGTGAGATTTAAAATTTAGTTGTTCATTGAGAATGTTTTGTTTATTGTGTGTGGTGTGTTTGTATATTTCAAATTGTTCCAAGGTGTTGAGTTCGTGTCAAACAACGTTACAAGGAACACTTTCAAGCCCTGACATCCAAAGCTGAATCGAATTTTGCCGACCATCTCATTCAAACTGGACACACTTTTACCGACATCAGTACCAACCTACACATTCTACACATAAAATCTAAAGGACACGAACTCAACACCTTGGAACAATTTGAAATATACAAACACACCACACACAATAAACAAAACATTCTCAATGAACAACTAAATTTTAAATCTCACAAACTTTTTGATCATATTTTACAAAAACCACAACACTTCTAACCAAAAAACTGACATGATGATCTAGGAGCCTCTGATGATGGATCTCATAGATTCGAAAGTACTCGGCCAGTTTAAGTGAGTTATTATACTTATTCTTAACAAATATTTGACTGCATGTCGTTAAATTTCACATGAAAAGTTAATATTAACAACGCAGTTCGTCATGGAACATGAAATCCAGGAATTATTATTAATTACAAGTCAATGTGGAGACTTACGTTTCAAGCTATATATATACTCAGCCTGAATTTTGAACCCTTGTTTTTGTGTGGGCTGGCAGGAATATACAAAATTGTTTTAAAAAAGAGTTAATGAATATTTTCCGCTGTTTTGACTTGAATATTACTGTTATGGATGTTACCAGACCTAGTTATGATGAAACTAATATTGGATCGTGTATTGATAATATACTTAGTCACTGACATTCATAAGAGCAGATGGTCATCTGAAATTATTCATACTATGTTCTCTGATCATAACGCTATTTTATTTAAGTTAAATTGTATTGTTAAGCCTAGACTGTACGGAGGACACTGTAAATAAACCTATGTTTAGATTAGTTAATAATGATAACATGGAGTACTTCAATGGTCTTATCAAGTCGATTAACTGGATAGATGTGTATTCTATTATAGATGTGAAATCCAGATTTAAAAAATTCATTGAAGTATTCCTAACTGCTGTGAATGGTGCTTTTGAGTTAAAAACTAGAAAATCTAACAATCTTAACTGGAATAGCAAGTGGTACGGTGAACAATTGATGAATTTAAAAAATCAGTGTGATATATTGTATCATTTGTACAAAACTTATCAAAAGCCTGAAATTTTTGCTGTTTATAAAGAGTTCAAAAAGTTGTATAGGATGGAAACTAAGAAAACAAGAATTAAGTACAGTATTTTAGCGATTTGATTAGTAGCTCAATAAATAAGAACAAAACTTTGTGGAAGATTGTTAATAGTCTCGCAAATGTTAACAGTTGTGCTAAGATTAATAATAATGATATTACGTCTGAAGACTTCAACAAATTTTTTGTGGAGAGTGTTTCTCAAATAGCCATGAATATTTCTGCCAGTATCAATGATACCTCCTATTATGTTTGTAAATTAGTGGAACCTAGTGTTAGTTTTTCATTTAAACATGTAACAGTAGAAAAAATGTATGAAGTTATTCTGGAATTGAATAATAGTATGTGTCTGGATATATATGGTTTGAACTCGATGATTCTGAAACTTGCTGCTGGTGATATTTGTGAGATTTTAACTTGTTTATTCAATGAATGTTTAATTGCCAATAGTTTCTTTCCAGATGAATTAGAAATAGTTAAAGTGTTACCTGTTCTCAAGAAAGGCTCAAATAATGATAAGAATAATTTCCGACCAATCTCAATTGTACCAATATTTTCCAAGGCTTATGAAACCATACTACATCGACAAATTTCTGATCATTTTGAGGGAAATGAAATCTTCTCTGCCAAACAGTTTGGTTTCTGTCCAGGGAAAGGTACTCAACTTCCTGTTGTAAATGTAGTCAATGGAATAATAAACAACTTGGAGATTGGCAACAGTGTAGGCTTCAGATCATATGATTTCACGAAGGCATTTGATACCATAAAGCATCATATTCTAGGAAAAAAATTAAGTTATTATGGTTTTGATGATAGTGCTGTTAAACTTATAATCTCTTATTTAAGTGGAAGGAAACAATTTGTATGTAAAGATGGTATTACTTCAAGTGGAAGGTCAGTTGAATATGGAGTGCCTCAAGGATCTATACTGGGGCCTATTCTATTTAATATCTATATTAATGATCTACCATCTAATGTTGACAACTTTAAAAATGATGGTTACCTCTTTGCTGATGATTTTGGTTTAAGAATAAGTTGTGCCTCCAAATCTGAGCTACAAAATGAGCTGTATAGGAGTGACTTAATAATTAATGATTGGTGTGCAGCAAACAATTTATCCCTCAACAGAAACAAAACAGCTGATTTAAACTTCAAGTTTTCTAGTGATCTGAATGAGCCACCTCTTAAATTTTTAGGTCTTTACTTAGATCAAAGTCTGTCTTGGGATGCACACCTAGACTATTTATCTGGCAGATTGGCAAAGGGTATGTTCATGATTCGTAGGCTAAGTGTTACAGTGGATTCTTCTGTACTCCTTAACGTATATTTTGCGCACATTCAAAGTATTATCATGTATGGTATCATTCTGTGGGGAAATAGTGTGAAGGCCAAATCTATCTTCATTTTTCAAAAAAAAGCAGTAAGGATAGTGGGAAAAATGCCATACAATACTCACTGCAAGCCTCTTTTTGTTCATTTTAAAATTTTGACATTGCCCTCAATGTATGTACTTTATGTGTTATGTTATGTACAGGGTAATTTGAATAAGTATTTTACAAATAGCAATTTTCACAGTATCAATACACGAAACAAGCATAAACTTCGGATTGAACGATATGCTCATACAAAGTCTCAGAGAAATTTCCATTTCATGTCAATTAAACTTTATAACGCCACTCCAGATTATTTCAAGCACCTGCCTTTAAAGAAGTTCAAAAATACAATAAAAGAAATATTGATTAGACAGTGTCTTTATACTGTAAATGAATTTTTCGAAATTGTGTGGAGTGATGTTTTGTAGCAAGTGTTGATGTTTGCATAGTATGTTGTACTGTGTATAATGTTGTATTGTTAACGTGTAATATTGTATATGTTGCAATATGATAATACTGTATTGTTGATTAAGCACATCTATTGATTGTTTTTGACTACCTGACGATGTCCATGTATTTCTTGTAAATATTGATGACAAATAAATTCTTGATTCTTGATTCTTGACAAATTGGATAAAATACGGTTCAAGCTGGGCTCTGGGGTGTGTATCATACTAGAGTCGTAGTGTAGCATACTACGCTATGCTATGCAGGAATGCTCCGTATCATTGTATAGAGGCAGTTACTAAACATAGGAAGCTCACCACTAATGCACGATACAGTCAACAATATACCGTAAACCGTATCTATCTAACTCTAATCAATGATAAAGGACTTTGAATATTTTCGCCCGAATATTGCAGCTAATGGGATCCGGGGTGTGGCATTGTTCAGTACCTTCCCGTTAATTTATGAACTCAATTTTCACATGACACCCTATTTCAAGCATGAGGAATTCGAGAAAAATACTATAGACCACTCAGGTGGCCCCCTTTTTATTTTGGAGGGTTTTTTTTTTAATTTGAGATTTTTTCATCAAACTTATTTTTCCATATTCTCTGAGAAAAAACAAATCAAAAAATACCATGGCTTGTCGCATTTGCAGCAGAACTGAGCTCAGGGGGCAGGAAAACAAATCCAAGGTAAGGGACTTGGATTATTTTCGCCCGAATATTGCAGCTACTGGCATCTGGGGTGTGTACCATAGTAGAGAATGATTGTATCATTCTATGTGTGATTTGCTAGATTGCTCTGTATAATGTTGAAGAACTAGTTACTTAACATAGGAGGCTCACTGCAGTGGCGTAACCAGGCGGTGCCCCGCTGCAGACTGAGCTGTGGGCTTGTGCCGCCCTTCCCCATCCATAAACGTTTACATAATAAACACCCACAAGGTTTCACCAAATATAAGTATTCAATATAACAAAGTTTACAGTTAGAATAATGTTTAATAAGAGGATTAATATATAACTATATATTAGTTACAAAAAATGGAATAAAGAAGGTAATTTATTATACTTTTTACACATTTCATGCAAGTGTTGCGAAAATAATTTTATTGGCTTGGTGCCCCCCTAGGACCATGTGCCCCATTGAACCGCAGCGCCTACAGCTTCGTTAGTTATGCCACTGTTTCACAGTCATGGGCGCTACCACATTGTGGCAAGGGGAGGCCACGGCTTCCCCCTGGCCTATTGGGAAAAAATTATATGTTAGGAAAAAATAACTTAACATTCATAATGTATTTCAAAGTTGTAGTTTCATAGAAAAAATATTTCTGTTGAAAGTATTTTAAATGATTGAAAACTGTTTTACATGTACTTATTTCTTTCTATACGACTTGTATTACTATCATACTTCGTATAATATTATTTTGCAGGAAGTTCGAGAGTTCGCTAGGGGCTAGAAATAAAACAGCCAACGAAACCGAAAGGCTTTAGTGGGCTTTGCCTGATGTCTGCACAGACAAATTTTGAAAGTAAAAAAGAAGAATTTGTGACAATTTCACCCAATTTGTTTGCCACTGAAAGTTGTACACCTAGAAGAGGTACAACTCGAAGAGTTGATGTAAATAGAAAAATATTAATGAATAAAGCTAATTTTTACAGACTGATAAATTTGGGATTTTTTTGTTGCCCTCATCTTTTTTCTATTGCAGGAAATTAGGTGAAAAAGTCATAAAATAAACTTCTAAACTCACCAATTTTACTCTGATTTTTTTTAATTTTCTGGGGGAAATTTTCCATACCCCCCAAACAGACTGGCACTCCCCTGAAAAATTTCCTGGTGGTGCCCTTGCTCACAGCTAATACATGATTCAGTCATCAGAGTCTATCTATCTAACTCTAATCAATGATAAAGGACTTAAAATATTTTTCGACTGATTATTGCACTAACTTACTTCGAGCTATAGCTCATCCTTTCTTCTGGGGAGTGCTATTGTTCAATATCTTGAATGAATCGGCAACGCCGCTTTTAACCTTGGAACTTGTATTGTCAGACTTGGTGGGAAATAATTAGAGGGAAGTACAGTAATAGCTTGTTCTTGACATAGGCCTAAGTTGATCGTACAGTATTGACAAAAATAAATATAGATTGGCTCTGCTGACATGACTCATTCTCTTTCCCTCACAGGCGCTCTCTCTCTCTCTACTCACTCTCACACCAGCTCACATTCACTCGCTTTTTCTCCCGCTCACTCGAACAATCGCTCTCTCTCTATTTAATAGATATCTGCTGTTTTCCATAGAAAGAACCCACCCATTTTAATATGGAGCCCATTTCACCCATGTTTTCAAACTGTTCAATTTGAGGAGAGGTTTTAAATGAAAAGTAGCGTTATTTTAGGGAGGGTCTATCCGTTGGTGGAAATCTGATAAACATGACTGGAAATATTTTCCAGTGACCTGACGTCAGTTTTGAATAAAACTAGCAATTGTTTTTTGTAACTTTTTATTTTCATGTTATAGAACTTTTTGAGCCGAGTAGAATGATCATGATAAGTTGTCGAAAACTTTATTGTTTGTGTATATGGGTGGCAAGAGAAGCACAAAAGTAAAGTTTAAAAAAAAACAGGTCGAATTGAGAACTTCCTACTGTTATAGAAGTCGGTTAAAAAATCACTTTTTTAAAGAAATTTTTGCGTTTTTCTTTGGAAGTGAAAGTAATTTTTTTTAAATTCTCATCAGACAGAGCACTAAAATCTGTATGAACTGTGATATGAACTATTGTGTAGGCCTATGCAGAGTGAACTTTAAATACAGAATACCTTTATAAATAACAAACTATTCGAGTTGAAGTTCTACATCTCTCAGGATTAGTTATTTGTCAACTAAACTATCTTTTGACACACAAATAATTTTCAACCCCTTCTCTGGGAGCGCCCAAAATTTGAGCACTCCAAAACAACATTTAAATACACCCATTTTGTGATACGTCAATTTAAAGGGCTTTAAAAAAATAATGACACTAGTCGGAAAATACTAAATTACTTGTATCCAAAATGGCGTCGTTTGAAATGATAGATTTTCTTCTTCAATCTACTGCTATTTTTCATCCGAGTATAATACAAAGTTTTTTTAAAGTTAATGCAATTTTCCTTGCTTCAGAGACCATCAAAATGCTTCATGACTATCACACGATAGGTATTTCCATTTGAACAAGTTTTCGTTTCATAAGGTCTTTAAAGAGGCGTTTCATTGATTGTAACTAAAACATTTCAGATGAAAATACCCATCATGTGGTACTTCGTTTTAAAGGTATCTTCAAAGCAAAAATAATAGCGTCAGTGAAAAATATCTATAACACTTGTATAAAAAAAGGCAGCCGATAGAAAATAGCAAACCAAAAGTTTTAATCGGCTAC
Source organism: Conomelus anceps (assembly GCA_948455865.1). NCBI lineage: Eukaryota > Metazoa > Arthropoda > Insecta > Hemiptera > Delphacidae > Conomelus > Conomelus anceps. Next base: position 13,442,217 of record OX418226.1, on the reverse strand, counting down.
CATTTTGTATACTAGTAATCTAGAAATTTCTAACCAAAACCATCACTTTTGTTTCAAAGAGACCTCTAAAATGATGTATCACAATATGTATGTTCCCATTTTAAATTCCCGAGTTACCACCCCTGGACCACCCCCAGAGAGGAGATAAAAATTTATTTGTGCGGCAAAAGATAATATAGTTGACCAATATCTTGTTCTGAGAGTTACAGAGTCCCATTTCGAATTTTTTATGATTTAAGAGGTGATTCCATTTAGTTATGGTTTACTCTGTATCGCTTTTGACAGTGGAGGGGTTATGGAGCATGGGAAAATTTTACAAAAATTCAAGAATATCTCTGTTTATATTATTGACCTTCCCATGGAAATTCAGAGGAATACATTAAGAGTTAAACGAATTATAAGCATTTTTTCAATTTGCTCAGATTTCATGGCCAAAATTGTACTTTACTTTACTTTTATACATAGAATTTAAATTACATTTGAAAGTTTTGGTTCAATTGAAAATTATTTATTCATTGAACATGATCGTTTACTCATATTACGTCATTTGAGGTTGAAAAGGCATGTTTTAGATCAAGTCCTTACTATCAGACCTGTTTGGGAATCCTGTTTTTAGCCCCTGATTTCCAGAGAAGTGTTTTTACAAACATTTCTCACACATAATTTTATTCAGCTTAGAAAGCTTTATCAATTCAGGAAAATTATTTCTCAAAAAACTCCATTTCAAATTATTTTGAAAATTTTGACCCTCCCCTAAAACTCTATTTGTTGGTCTTACCTTATTTTTTTGAGGGGTAAGACCACCCCTAAAATGTTCTTAAACATCATTTGAAACCACTTCCACTCAAGTTAGATACTCCCAAGAACCTGGGTGAATTTGGCCCTTTAAAAAAATAAGGAACATTTCTTGGAAATGCTGACGTTTTCCCCAGGGCGTAACGCAACCTCGAAAAACCTCCAACAGTAATTCCCACAAGACATCGATGCATGAGGCACGAGACTAGATGAAACGCAAATTGAAATTTTCGAATGAAATGCTGTTTGAATTTCGCGCCTCTCTTGGTTTTGTGCGCTCATTACTCCTTCACGATATTGCATTCAAGTTATCGTAATATGATGTATTCAAGCAATAGGCTATTCTGGGAGTATTTAAATAATTGCCAAGTAATTTGTAAGCTCATACTACATTATTTTACAACAATATTTTTCTTGTTGGAGAACCCCCGGACCACCAATATTTTATGAGTGAAAGGCGAATTTTTCAAATGATATGCTGGAGACTCAATCTCTCTCTTTATAGTGTGGTACACCAACATACTTCAGTTTTTGTCATTATTTTTATGAAAAGTTCATCATTTTATCACTACTGTCATCAATCAAAATCAACTCAACAGAAGGTTCAAGAGAGGAGCAGCTCAAGTTGAAAGTGGTTTTTATTTTAAAAATGTCTGCCATCCCTGAAAATTTCCAGCACATGCCAGTGGCTCACTGTAGCCTAAAATATTTATGAGCTGGTTGCGCATGACCAGTCATTTAATAAACGTTTAGAGATCACTAGCATACCACATTCATTCCCGCAAAAACATAGATGCAAATGAATTGGAATTTCAGCTCAATCCAGGATATAAAAATTTGTACCCTGATTTCGAGGAGAATTTAGAAAACTGAAAAAAATATATGTCATTCAGTGATGTATCGTTTTGCAAGTTTTTTGATACATTTATCGATTATTTAAATTTTCTCCTTTTTTCCTTTGTTAAATGGGATAGACTATTTGATATAATACTTTTAGAACAATTACCAATTCAATAATGGAATTTTTCATTCATTCATCATAAAAAATAATTTGAATATCATTGGAGGGACAAAGATTTTATCTTTTAGAGAAGGGGTGAGGTGATATTTCTCTAAGGGGAAGTCGCCTTTGCCGGGGAGGATGCACACCCCTATTCAAGTTTAATTAACACAATTCATCTAATAATTTTTCAACTTCCTGTTATCCTACTCTGTTAAAATAGGCTTATATCTTCAAACAGCTTCATCTCCTTTGTTTCCAGTAAGGTAAATATACCAATTATCAGCCACCTACCAAATATTGACCCAATTTTACTGAACCTTAAAAATCTGTAATATTCACAGTTAGTATAGGCTACTATTTAAAATGAAATCAATTAATCATCTGGCGCAAATCAGCTTTTAGAAACTTGAAGCAGTTGCTTATTTTTTGGGTTAGAGGTGTAGAAACTGATATTTGGTGAATGCTGATAATTGATGAGTTTTCCCCATGCCTCATTTATCCCACAAATAGGCTACCTACTCTTCCGCCAAATATAATTTACCAATGTTTTGTCAGGTACAGTATGTAGGCTACAATACCTTACGGTCTACGCTACATACCAGGAACCACTCGCCACTGCATTGGTATTGTGTATGTAGGGTGTAGGCCTATATTTCAAAACATATTATAGATCACAAGTTAGTTTGAAGTGACTGACAATTGAATAAACTGACAAATATACATAAACAGAATTTATTAATTTCGAATTCCTTTAATTGCTATTACTTTATACTGAAGACTTCCGCAATGGCGGATATTGAACAGCTGTTCAATGCTGTTGTCAATATCCGCCATTGCAGAAGTCTTCAGTATAAAGTAATAGCAATTAAAGGAATTCGAAATTAATAAATTCTGTTTATATTATAGATATTATAGCCTCTACTAACTTACATAAATTTATTATAAATATGATGGGTACATATCATAAAGGCTATATACAGTATCCCAGGTAGCAGGTAAGCTTACAGAAAGCCTTTGTTTAGCAGGAAAAACTTTTTTAACTAAACTTGCCAAACACATGAGGCAAGTATTCCTCAGAAAGTATGCCATTGGAAAGTCTGTCACATGTTTGTGAAAGCCTTCTTGTTAGAAGGCCTTCCATTCATAGAGCTGGACAAGCTTGCTGACAGTTTTGAAGGATCAAGGAGAAACTCTCCTGATTCTCCACTGCAGCGCTAGAAGCATCCAACATCATTCGCTAGGCGTTTTGCGTTTGGCACCTTTGTGCCATTTTTTTTTGTGATTCTGGATTGTAGCTGTTATTGGTTATGTGTGTGGTTTACACTGTTTTAGTCATCACTGTTGTTTATATTTTAATCAAAGTTCTTCTCACCGACTTGTATCAGGTAAGTGAGTGTTGTATAATAGAAAGGAGGCAGGTATTGCAAGAGGATCTCCACTAAAGAACTGATGGATTACCATACATTCACATTAATTAAATAAAGCATAAAAATAAACTATTTAAACTCAACTCCATATTTTAATTTCCTGACCGTATTTATTCATTTTATGGTGTTGAAGATCCATCTTGTTTCCACTAATATAATAAAAACTTGAAAAACACTTTCAAGTGGAAATTATGGCTCACATTATGGCGTGACGGCCGTTTCACTCTTTTGTCCAGAGCATCGTCAGACGACCCACGGGGTACTGCACGTCTGACAATGCTCTTGACAACAGAGTGAAATGACTGTCATGCCATAATGTGAGTCATAATTTCCAATTAAAAGTGTTTTTTAAGTTTTTATTATATTAGTGGAAACAAGATGTAGTGTACAGTACACTGTGGGTCTTCTGATGATGCTCTTGACAACAGAGTGAAATGGCTGTCACGCCATAGTGTGAGTCATAATTTCCAATTAAAAGTGTTTTTTAAGTTTTTATTATATTAGTGGAAACAAGATGTAGTGTACAGTACACTGTGAGTCTTCTGATGATGCTCTTGACAACAGAGTGAAGTGGCTGTCACGCCATAACGTGAGTCATAATTTTCACTTGAGTGTTTTTTTTTTTTAATAGTTTCATTCATTTTAGTTCAGAACTAAAATGCAATCACAAAATAGAATACATGTATATTTTTGTTATCAAATCGCTTTTTTATTTGCTGATTTTAACAAAATATTAGACTTTCCTGGCTGGTTTGCTCAAAGCATGTGTGGCTAAGTTTGTTGCAAATGTTTTTTTAAGTGTTCTGTAAGCTTGCCTGGTGAGCTTGGTTAAGGCCTTTTGTTCAAGTTTTCCATTAACTGTTGAGGAAAGTTTGTGTCAAGTGTTTCAACTGGAAACTAGCTTGCCACGTGCTTTCCACAAGCTTGCTTGTTTGAAATGGAAAACTTGTGGCAAGTGTTCCAAGCTGTCATGGCAAGTTTTTGGAAAGTTTTCCTCAAGGTTTATTTGTTACATGGAATATATCTTGAATGTGGACATTTTCATGTAACAGATGAACCATGAACCAAGGATCTATCTGATAGAGGTATTGTAGTATATTCGATACCATACAGCTTGTATCCTATAATATGCTTCAAACATTCGTTTCCAATACCTATCTGATACACATTTGTGCTATGTGGGTGAATATTGTTTCAATATAGTGCTAGTTGCAATACATGGAAATAATAAAGACGATAATGACTCTTTCAATAATTACTTCATTTGAACTCAAAAACTAATAAAAATGTTTAATCATCATTTGAACTAGGCCTATTGAAATCAAGTGAAATGAACTCACCTGGTGAATTCTCGAGTTCTGCTTGTCTTCCTGATACTACATCATAGAATTTAGTCTGTTTGAACCTAACACCAATATGCCTTTCTGGCAATTTTATGGAGTAAAGCAAATCTACACTCTTATCGATGGTGATTCTTTCCACTTCTATCTTGCTGACAACCTCGTTTTCAACTCTATAGAAATCTCTATTCTGTGAATGAAAATTTTAATTAGCGGGAAATATAGAGGAACAATTGAAAGTTTGAGCAAAATTATGTAAACAAAGCAGCTCACTGCATTGAAACCAACCCCATAGGATACTCGATGTAAACATAATTATGATCTTGGCTGAATCCAGTTTTGCATATGCAGCCCCTTATATTTATATGCATCTACAAAGTAAAATAATGGAGGAGCTAGGTTTAAGTCTTATATTTACATCAAAAGAGAGATTGGTAGTTTTATAATCAATTATGCAAGTTTTAGGAAGTACCATGAGTGGATAAATTATTATACAATTATTGTTATAATCGAATATAGGTTATGATAGACACAACTAAAAAATTTATCAAAATTTCTCATTTTGTATAATTTATTTTCTAAGCAATTGGTTTTATCATCTGCCAAATTTCATTTGTACTGTTATTGGATTTAAAATGTTGCAAGTGTAGTGATCAACTAGCATCAAAGCGCTAGGGCAGAAAAGATAATCAATGATTTCACTATTCAGTCAAGCGAAATGTGTAAGAAGAAGAAGAATTGCTTTTTCTTCTTGGAACTATTTTCATCTATATATATATATATATATAAATGAATGTCTGTCTGTCTCTATGTATGTACTGTAGTTTTCATATAACTTGGAAGCAGTTGGGTTCAGATGTAGCATTTCCCACCCATCTTCTACATGCTGCCAAGTTATATGAATACTTCAGTATGTATGTATGTTCTCTATAGACTTCAAAACTACTTGCCAGATTGGCATGAAACTTTGGGAATATGTTGTGTGAATATTGGGGATGGTTCCTGACCATAAATTTTAATAGGGGGACTAATAATTATTGATTATTAATCCATTTCACAGACCTAACTTACTGAACTTGCTGGCCAAACAGCTTCAGCCGGGTTACACAATGGTGTCTTAAGACATCTGTCATGTTGTACAGAATTTAATATGACATAGATGTTTTTTGCATGCCTCATGTCTTAGCCGGGTTACACACTGGTGTCTTAAGACATGTGTCTTCCCATACAGCACAGGAACATTCCATAAATGTCTCAAATATGTTTCATTGAAACTTACGATATGTTTCAGATACGTTTCAAAACATATCTGAGACCTCTCTGAAACATTTCTGATGGGTGAAAATGTCCGCTTTTGTGAAACATTCCATTGAAATATAAATGATATGTATTGAATATATAACAAATGCACATCTCAAATATATTTCCAATATGTAACTATAAACAACTAGTGCAACCATTCAAATATATAAATGATACATATTGAATATATAACAATTATCAAATATATAATTGATTATCAAGTGCATTTTATTTTGATCTATTGAATAATCTCTCAAAATTCAAAAATTTTATTATCTCGTATTTTGGACTGAAAGATTTTGTGTTAATTGGAGTGAAAACATAACCTTGTTTGGACTGTGTTATTTATCGAAATTTGGGAGATAACAGTTTTGGGTTGTTTCTCTCCCAATCATTGCCATGATTTGTGCATGTATGAAAAATAAATAAATTCTATATCAGATCAAATTAATGCAGTATGCTACTAACCACGGTGATCGACATGTGTTGCTTATTCCGATATGGCTTCATCATTCACTTCCAGTTGATGAGTTCAGAATGTGAGAATCCTCTCCAAAACATTCTCCATAAAAGAATTCGTCACCCGTCCTCTACCCTGACCCTATTGAAAACTCTGGTGTGGAAACTGAAATTTGTGTACCAAAAAAAGTCAAACAAAATTTTATATAAGCTTTCTGTAAGAAAATGTTTTGATATAAATAAGAAACCCGGCTCCTTTAGCAATATACATATGTAAAAATTTGGAAGACATTTTGGGGGAGGGCGAGGGCGCTCAATCTCACCCACTTAAAAATCACGAATTGGAAAGATGGTAAACTTTCAGAAATCAAACTTTCAGTGTTTGAGCTAACAAGTGTTTCTGAATTTTTGAAATTATTCTGACTTAAAAATCACGAATTGGAAATATGGTAAACTTTCAGAAATCAAACTTTCAGTGTTTGAGCTAACAAGTGTTTATGACTTTTCTAAATTATTGAGTGCCCTCGCCCTCCCCCAAAATTTCTTCAAAATTTTTACATAATTATGTATATTGCAAAAGGAGACGGGTTTCTTATTTATATCAGAACATTTTCTTACAGAAAGCTTATATAAAATTTTGTTTGAATTTTTTTGGTACACGAATTTTAGTTTCCACACCAGAGTTTTCAATAGGGTTGGGGTAGAGGACGGGTGACGAATTCTTTTTTGGAGAATGTTTTGGAGAGGATATCAGTTTTTTTTTTTAATTACCTACTTGTTATAGAGGTAAAACACTGCAAACACAATGGATGGGGAGAGAGACTATTTTTTTTAAAACAGTGAAATGCTATGTTATTTGATAAAAGATATTTATCCCCACTGGTTGCTACAAAATTATTCCAGCTATAAGTGAGCCAGTTATGGTTATAGTGAATGAACAAACATGACATTGTGACTGTGTCTGTTGCACCACACCTTAACATTTACTATCCAGACTTTCACGTCATATCACTGTAGCAACATTAATTTATGTATAAGCAGTTAACAACAAAGTTTGTTAAATTAGATTGAGATTGAGAAGAGACGGGTGCAGTTTGATATCCCATCCAGTAAAATAATCGCATGAGTTTCGATACCTGATGGAAGTGTCAATATCGATACTTCATACTATCGATTGGAATTGTGTAACAGAAATGTTTTGTGTATCAAAGTGCATTTTAACACATGAATTGATTTCTGGAATCGTATTGTGAACAAAATGTAGTTTATTATTCTTTACTTTGCAATATTATAAATACAAATATAAAACATTTAATAAAATTTTAATAGAGAATGAATATTTACTCATGAAATCTTTACGAAAACAGGAATCTTTCTGTTCAATGGTGGGGGTTGCCTGATCACGACCTAAATCTACACATGTGCGAACATTTCGCGCATGCGCAGAAGTGTAGTCTGCGTGAATAGACCAAAGTGGAATGGAAACTGGAATGGAACTGCATAACCAAACCTTTCCTAACCTGGCTAGATGTGACTGAACCACCTCTGTAAATTTGTCATTGAAACGCAATGTACCATTTTATCGGGAGGACACCATATGTACGACTGTCGTTTTGACCGACCTAGTAAACAGAGGTGGTTCAGTCACATCTAGCCAGGTTAGGAAAGGTTTGGTTATGCAGTTCCATTCCACTACGTTCCATTCACGCAGACTACGTCCCCAATAACCCCCCTAACCCCCCTCCAACGGTCTTGAATGACAGAGGAAACAAAAGACAATGTGAACAACTTCGATCATACATAAACAAAATACATAAGAACATTCAATACACAGCTGAATATGAGAAAAACAATTCAATAAACTTCCTAGACCTCTCAATTACAAAGAACACAAACCAACAACACAGCTTCAACATCTACAGAAAACCAACAATGACAGATACCGTACCCTAATACACAGCACCTCCAATCATCCAACACAACACAAACACTCAGCATTCAGATCAATGCTACACAGACTCAACAACACACCGCTTTCCACCGACAATTACCACACTGAACTAAATACAATAAAATACCTAGCACAAGAAAACGGCTACAAACACGACCTAATTGACAAACTCAATCATAAAATAAGAAACAAAAAACAAAACACCAACACCACTGACAAAAAATACATCACAATGACATAGATTAATTCACAATCAAAGAGACTAGCAGAAATAATCTTCAAAAAAGCAGGCCACACACCATCTCATTCAGAACAAAAAACAAAATAAAAAATGCACTTACACTCAAAACCACACTGAACACAAACAAATACGATCTCCCAGGGATCTACAAACTGAACTGCTCTGATTGTAACAACTTCTACATAGGACAAACAGGCCGCACATTCAAACAATGTTACAAGGAACATTTTCATGCCCTGACATTAAAAGCTGAATCGAATTTTGCCGACCATATCATTCAAACTCGACACACTTTTACTGATATTACTACTAACCTACACATTCTACATATAAGATCTAAAGTACACGAACTCAACACCTTGGAACAATTTGAAATATACAAACACACCACACACAATAAACAAAACATTCTCAATGAACAACTAAATTTTAAATCTCACAAACTTTTTGATCATATTTTACAAAAACCACAACACTTCTAACCAAAAAACTGACATGATGATCTAGGAGCCTCTGATGATGGATCTCATAGATTCGAAAGTACTCGGCCAGTTTAAGTGAGTTATTATACTTATTCTTAACAAATATTTGACTGCATGTCATTAAATTTCACATGAAAAGTTAACAAATTAATTGCCTATACAAATTATAACTACTCTTTGTTCATGGCACGCGACCATCGTAAAGTTGTTGTTTTTCGTTTTATAGGAAAAATAACTTATATGATTTTTATTCAAAGCTATTCTGTTACTTGGATTGAACAGTATTTATTGTGCAGACGACACATCAATCGAGGGGAAGTTGTTTAGTGACAACAGCTGTCCGTGGTCACTAAACAACTTCCTCTCAATTGTCGGGCAACCCCCACCATTGACCAGAAAAATTCCTGTGCTGATTTGACAGCAGGAGTTCTAGACGTCAGTGCTAGATGTGACTGAACCACCTCATAAAAACACGACCATTGTTTACTAGGTCAGACAAAACTACAGTCGTACAAATGGTGTCCTCCTGCAAAATACACAAGCATATTGCTAACCATATTATATTTGTCATAAATTTAACAACTTGCAGTCAGTTAACGACAGCAAATCGTTAAATTTACAACAAAAAGTTAATAAACAGTGTAAATGTGTTGTTGAAACGCAACATAGCACGTTATCAGCTGTTTTGTATCATTCGGATGATACAGAACAGATGTGTTGATGAGCAAGATAGTATCGATACTTCCATCTGGTATCGAAACTTGTGCGATTATTTCACTGGATGGGATATCAAACTGCACCCGAAGAGACTTTGTGATGACATAAATATTGAGTCCAGTACCGTAAAACGGGGTGATTTGATACGCCGGGGTGAATTGATACAGATTGCATGTTTTGTGTTATTGAGCTCTCTACAGAGACTCTTTGTATGAACAAAGTTTCAAACGATGCTATTCTGATCAGCTGGAATCAGGCTATCAGCTGATCATTTTGAAACTCTTCCCGCCATCTTCATTACGTTTCTGTACTGTTTTGTTTTCCAGGTTATGAACTTGCAATTTTTTTAGTACTGGAAACTTTGATAGTTTGAATTAGTTCCTGAGCTGCTATCAGCTTCAAATTTGGTAGAAAGGTAAGTCAAACAATTACTTTTAATGACTTAACATTACTTTTGGTTCAATGTATCTTGATGAAAAAATATAAACATTTGAAAATTTTCTAACCTCAACCGGGGTGACTTGATAGATGTATCAAATCACCCCAGTATTGTTAGTATCTTTGTTACAGTTCATTACTTCTCTTTTCAGATGCCCAGATTTTATAAACGGCTTCCCGGAACAAAACCAAGAAAACTTATTAATAATGATGACTTGCAAAAAGCTGTTGATGAAGTTCAATCAGGAAAGCTAAATTACAGAAAAGCAGCAGAAAAGTATGGAATAGACAAAATGAAAATATTCCGAAAATGCAAGCAAATTCACCAGAATAAATGTGGTGGGCAAACTACTCTAACTGATAATGAGGAGGCAGTTCTAGCAGGTAAATTCCCATTTTGTAATAAAAATCAAATACCTACACATGTTAGCTATGTTAACTAACATTTATGTTAGCTGTGATATATTTTGTTATTCATTTTTCTTTTTTTTTTAGATAAGATCGTTTTGCTTGCTGAGTGGGGATTCCCATTAACTGCAATGGATGTTCGACTGCTAGTAAAAGGCTATCTCAATAAATCAGGAAGAAATATTGCAAAATTCAATAATAATTTACCAGGGGAGGATTGGGTGGCGTCATTTTTAAAAAGATACAAATCTCTTCTCAGTACACGGATGTCCCAATCAATCAAAAGAGCTCGTGCAGCAGTATCTGCAGATACTATTAATAGCTATTTTGACAATTTGGAGTGCACTCTTGAAAGAGTGCACCCATGCAGTATCATCAATTATGATGAGACGAATCTCACGGATGACCCCGGAAATAAAAAAATTATTTGTCGAAGGGGGCAAAAACACCCAGAGAAAATTAATGACTTCACCAAATCGGCAACTTCACTAATGTTTTCTTGCAGTGGAGATGGGAAATTATTGCCCATATATGTCATATATAAGGCCGAAAATTTGTATGACTCCTGGCGCATAGGAGGCCCAAAGGGGGCGCGCTATGGTTGCTCCAAATCTGGTTGGTTTGACCAGCAACATTTCGAAGACTGGTTTTTTACCATTGCTCTTCCCTACCTTATGAAGCAACCTGAACCACGAGTTTTAATAGGTGATAACTTGTCAAGCCACTTTTCAGAAGCTGTTTTAACTGCTTGCTCAGAAAACAGTATTTCTTTTACAATGTTGCCCAAGCATTCTACTCATCTAGCTCAGCCCTTAGATGTGGCTTTTTTCTGGCCACTCAAATGTAAATGGCGATCTCTGCTGCAAGAATGGAGGAATCAGGGTAACAAAGGTACATTAAGTAAAATCAACTTTCCTCCCATGGTAAAGAAACTTCTTGAGGGTATTGAAAATGTTGAATCTAATATTAAAAGTGGGTTCAAGAAAACTGGAATTATTCCAATTGATCGCCAGCAAATTCTGAATCAGCTTCCCAACAAAGGAGTGGATGCCAACCCAGTCGAAGTTGAAGAAAACATGGACGGTAGTGTAGTGGATTTACTTCGTGAGATGAGATATGGGAAGGAGAAACCAAGGCAAAGAACAGCTAGAAAAGACAAACTACAAGTTGAGCCAGGGAAAAGTGTAAAAAATGTGTGTCAGAGTGAGTCAGAATCAGAGATTCTAGACGATGACAGTGAGGAAACCTCTGATGAAGAACCAGGTACAAATTCAGACTCTGAGGAAGATGAAGAACCTGCACCGGTACCGGTAGTAAATTTGAGAGAGGAACAAGAACCTCAAGTTGACTACATGTCTATAATGGAAGAAGAATTTTTAGTTATTAAGTTGAAGGACTCAATCACAAAGAGTGACAAATTATATGTGTCAAAGGTCTCATCCATAAATGAGAATTCTGCACGAACTACCAGAGTTGTAGAAGTGAAGTTTTTAAAGCCCTACAGAAACCATAGGGATATCTTTGTGTGGCCGGACATTGAGGAGTCAAGTGTAGTGTATCCTCATGAAATCTCACGGCGCCTGCCTCCTCCAGAAAATATTCGTTACGGACGATTGAATTTTCGAGAAAATGTTGTTTGAAGTTCTATTATTCATGTGAAGTGACTTTTTTTGTATTATTTTCTTTAATAATAATTTTTTAAAAACACCAACTCTGTCTCAATTGACCCCACTACCTTTTTAAAGTGATATTCAATGAAAACTGTATGGTGTATCAATTCACCCCGTATCCCGGGGTGACTTGATACAAAGGGTTTTTAAAAAAATATATATAAAAGGAAATAAAAATTTAAAAAGGCCAATGCATGTTTTGATAGAATACACAGTCACAAGAAGTATCCCTGAAAAAAAAAACGGGGAAAATTTTTTTTTTGAAGAGATATTTAATGTTAAATTTTGAAACTGTATCAAATCACCCCGTTTTACGGTATGCTGGACACACAGCCTGGGCCCAGATAAATGTAAACATAACCTAATCTGTTATTTTCAATTTGAGTTATTTAGATTATTGAAATTTATTCCAATATCATTGACTTTGAATAATCAATCAGTACGGTATAGCAGGATAAAACAAGAGAAAACGTGAAATCAATCATATTAACAATTTGGGACTGAAGAGGATAAAGAAATTAGATAGATACCTAATTTGAGAATTTTTCACAAGATTTCAAAAATTGCAATAAATTGCTAAGTTTAAATACATACCAAAGAACAATTATGACGACAAACGTCGTTGCATTGAGAGCACTCTGACAGTGAGGTGAAACAGTCTAATTTTTCAAAAAACGAACATTTATCAAACTGTGTTAAGTATTTGACTTCCGTAGAACGGTTGCTAATGGGTTGATTACATTGGGATATTTACTCGCTAAGCGAGTAGCGAGTAGGACGTTACTGACCGACCGTGCTACAGCAGCTCAGCATACCAAGCCAAATTATATTAAAAAAATTATTTCTAGAATCATCCCCATACTATGGAATTTCTAAGACAATAAATAATATTGCAACACAAAATTAAAATATGAAGTTTACCAACAATTATTCAATGAAATTTCATCAAAACATTATACAATATATCTCATCTGAAGTGTTATGCTGGCAGCCTGCGTGATTAAGTAAAGGCTTTGGCCACAATAATATTGTATTTTGGTGTTGGCTACTCTGCCAGCAAGTATAAATGTGACTAAATTCAAAGTAGACAGGCTCTCAACTTTGAATTTGGTCACATTTATACATGCTGGCAGAGTAGCCAACACCAAAATACAATATTATTGTGGCCAAAGCCTTTACTTAATCACGCAGGCTGCCAGCATAACACTTCAGATGAGATATATTGTATAATGTTTTGATGAAATTTCATTGAATAATTGTTGGTAAACTTCATATTTTAATTTTGTGTTGCAATATTATTTATTGTCTTAGAAATTCCATAGTATGGGGATGATTCTAGAAATAATTTTTTTAATATAATTTGGCTTGGTATGCTGTGTTGCTGTAGCACGGTCAGTCAGTAACGTCCTACTCGCTACTCGCTTAGCGAGTAACTATCCCAATGTAATCAACCCTTAAATAACCGACTACAAGTGAGCACACTGGTTCAGCGTTGCCAACCATACAGAGCTCAATTATCGTACAGGCCGCTCTAAATTATCATATTTTTTTTTTTTTTGGAGGATGAAGCCCACATAGGTCTGAGACCTGTGCGTGGGTAATGAATTGGATGATGGTGATTGATGAGTTGGACCTACAGTTTTAGGTGGGTTCCGAACCACCGGGAAGTGATTTTACAGCAGAGAACAATGTCTTTTTTGCTGGCCAATCTAATCGGTCACCGTTACGAACAGGACCTACGAGAACGCAGCTTATCTATCTGATTGAACAGATACCTGCTACGGCTCGCGGCTATCACTTTGACCCATGTTATCGTACTTTTTTCTGTTGTTGCTTTTTCAGCAATTTTCTTAATTTATTCTAGAACTAGGCAACTTATTAAAAGATATCATGCTATTTTGATGACTTACACATTGATGAGATAACCTAAAAATTGAAACGAAAACAAAGTTGTTGCAAATAAGTAACAGCTGATTGAAACTGAAAAGCTGGATCAAGACCAATGACCAACTCTTCCTAACCTGAAAACAGAAGATAGAACCTCTGATCTGAACTCTTGTTGTGAACAAAAAGCTATCATTATTCAGAATTCAGTATTCACTGTTGGAGCTTTTCAGGTGTTAAATTGTGATATTAAAGTTATTGAAAAGTTCCTGGATTTCTTGTTCCATGATGAACTACATTGTTAATATTAACTTTTTAAGTGAATTCAATGACTTGCTGTCAAATTTTCATTGAGAATAAGTAGAATTAACTTACTGTGTAGGCCGAACGTTTTCGAATCTTTGAGATCCATTTTCAGAGGCATCCTTCTTGATCATCGATGTCAGATTTTTGTAGAATGTGTAGGTTGGTACATATAAAATCTAAAGGACACAAACTCAACACCTTGGAACAATTTGAAATTTACAAACACACCACACACAATAAACAAAACATCCTCAACGAACAACTAAATTTTAAATCACACAAACTTTTTGATCACATTTTACAAAAACCACAATTTTTCTAACCAAAAAACTGACATAGATGATCAAGGAGGACGCCTCTGAAAATGGATCTCAAAGATTCGAAAACGTTTGGCCTACAGAGTAAGTAAATTCTACTTATTCTTAATGAAAATTTGACTGCAAGTCATTGAATTCACTTAAAAAGTTATTATTGAAAAGTGATTTAAGTTCCACCAGTTGGTTTTAGGTTTGAACTCTTCAAGACCCAAACAATGAGTGACAGTGATTCAGATGCTGAACCCTGTTCTAAAAAGGCCCAATCTACTCCAGAGAAGGACAAAAATAGGCACGGAGAGTCTTCAGTAAAGGACAAACATAGAAAACAACGATACCGTGTAGAATGGCAGAACAAAGCTGAGTTTAAGCAGTGGCTTAAGCCAGATAAGAATGACCATTTCAAGGCCTACTGCACTGCCTGTAAGTGTTTATTTACATCTGAGCTTACTGTTATAAAAAATCATGCCAAGTCAAAACCTCATGTAAAAAATTCAAGGAGTGTAGGACAAAACAAAAGAATTGAACAATGCTTTGCAATTGATAAGACTATACAAATATTTGAGGATCAAGTGAAATGTGCTGAAATTCGCACTTGTGCATTGATAGCAGAAAACAACGTTTCTTTCAATTCTGTTGATTCAATCATCTCCAGGGATAAGAAGTGTTACCCAGACTCAAAAATAGCCCAAGCTGTAAAACTTCACCGATCAAAAGCGGCAGGCATTGTTAAATATGTTATTGGAAAGTATGAGAGTGAGTGGTTAGTTGGTAAGCTCAAATCAAAAAAATTTAGTGTAATCATAGATGAGTCAACAGACATTGGTACCATCAAAAACCTTAGTATCTGTGTTAGATTTCCAGATGAAGGTCGTGTAGTCACAAAATTTTGGAGACTTGTTCAGATATTTTCATCTAATGACCATGAAGCTGCTATTGAAGGTGCAACAGCAAGCCGGCTTTACAATGAGATGATCAAAACCTTTGAGGACTCTGAAATTCCAAAAGATAATTTGATTGGCTTTGCTAGTGATGGGTGTAACACCATGTTTGGAGGAAACAATTCAGTGGCTCAAAAATTATATGAAAATTATCCTGGCATTACTCTCTCTAAATGTATAATATGCCACTCTTTGCACATAGCCTGCAGTGAAGCTTGCAAAGAGCTGCCTCGAGCTCCAGAAGAACTTGCCAGAGACACATATAACTACTTCAAGACAAGCAGTAAAAGGCAAGCTAAGCTAGCAGAATTTCAACAGTTTTTTGAAACAGATATCCACAAAATTTTGAGACCAAGCCAAACTCGATGGTTGTCTCTTCTATCAGTGTTGTGAATCGAATTTTGGAGCAATGGGTACCATTGAATAACTATTTTATCCACGAAAGGGCCTCCACAAAACTAACCAGCATTGACAACATTGTAAAAACAATGGGAGATCCTACCACAAAGTTCTACTTCATGTTTTTGCAATGGATCCTGCCAAAGTGCGTAGACCTAAACAAATTGTTTCAAAGTGATGGAGGCCTAATAGTCAGTTTATATGAAGCTATGAGTACTACATACATAGAAATATTGGCTTGTTATATCAATAAAAAACACTAAATGAAAAAGATCTTGACAAAATTGACCCAACCAACAGTCACAACTTCCTTCCTCTTAACCAAATGTATCTTGGGGTTTCGCTAATGAATTTGGAAAATCATCCTTCTGTTAAAACTCGAAGTGATTCAACTGATTTACTACAACATTTCAGAACATGCTGCCAAAGATTCCTCATAAAACTTGGTCAAGAGATAAGAAAAAGGTTTGACTTCAGCATCCAATCCCCATATGCTAAAATGCAATGTCTCCATAGGAAAATTGCCACTTCCAATGAAACTTCAAATAGGCCTGATTCTCTTGTGAATCTCGCCAAAGCAGTACCTAGAATCATCCATCTAAATGACACAAGACAACTCCAAAAAATTGATGACCAGTGGTGAAAGCTACCAATGCGAAATGTGCATATTGAAGAGAAGGTTGCCGATGATGAGTTTTGGGGGAAACTTGGTGAAATGCCTAACCTACATAGGGAATGTGAGTTCAAGGAACTCAGTGATTTTGCCTTGAACATTTTGGCACTGCCATTGTCTAATGCATGTTGTGAAAGAGTATTTTCCAAAGTTAATTTGATAAAAACAAAAGTTTGCAACAAACTCCAAACCACCACCATAAATGGCCTCATATTAACTTCACAACATGTTGCAGAACGTGGAGGAGCTAGTCAATTTGATATTGGTGGTAACATTTTGTCTCTAATGAATAAGAGCAACGTTTACCAAACCCAGGGGAGGCCTCAGCAAGGAACCTCAGCTAAGATTTCTGATGATATGATGCAAGATAAAGAATTGTCCAATGTCATTGATTCTGAGGACTAAATTATCTTCATGGACTAAAAAATTTATTTTTAAATGCTATTATTTGAGTTTTTACATTTGTTACCTAAACATGTGACAAAAAACCAAAGACTTCAGTAGTCTTCATTTAATTAAGTGCCTATTTCATCATACTATTTTTTCTTATTATTCTAATGTTTCCTAAATATGGCACTGAAAACCAAAGACTTTAGTAGTCATTCATTATTAATATATATATTATATTACTATTGTTTATTATTCTTTCCAATGTGCAATTATACAAGTCTTAACAGAATTCAACAAGTTAACTTTTTAATATGGTAGCCCTAAAACCCTAATGTAAGATAAAGAAATCAGTAATCATTTGAAAATATCAGTAAACAATTGTGAGTTATTTTAAACTTAAAATATTAAATTAATGAGTAAATGAAATAGAATGTGTATGATCAGTGAAATTTAAAAATTCCAGTTTAACTATATAAGACAGTGTTCGCTTGATAGAAATTATCGTACATTTACCATTATCGTACATCTACATATTGTACATCATACAAGAAGCTTATTTATCGTACAAAACGATAATTATCGTACGGTTGGCAACACTGCACTGGTTACGCTGCTTATTGAAAATGTCGAATTTGGCGGTGGCAACAGTGTGAATCACTTTCAATTTTTAACCGCTAGGATCGCGACATTTACATTCGATAAAATGTTAAATTCAAAATATTGCAACTTTCAACTTTCAGTTATTATTCGGACAGAGCTACAGAGCTTAATCGGACATTAAATGATTTGAAATTTTAAATGTAAATAGTTTAAACATGTCTTCAATCGCTTTTGGTAGTCCGAAATCTCAACTCATTACAGATTTTTCACATCAAGTGCTCAAAGTTGACCAAAATTTGAAAATTCACGAACATTTTAAAATTCCCCCAGTCTCCCCTAATTATCCGATTTTTTTTCAAATTTTCTATACCTATACTATCAAGTCCATCGATTTCATTTTTGGAAAAAAATTTCAAAACTTCAAAATTTTGGGGCCCCAAATAGGGGGGTGAAGGAGCAATTTTCAAAATTTCATTCAATTGCGGGCATCTACTCGATGAACAGAACCTATATCCCAAGTTTCATCGAAATCTGTTGGATAGTTTTGTCATTAGCTGTGTGGAAATAAAAAGTCCCAAAATTAATAAAATGACAAAATACCCGCATATGGTATCTTCGCGAATTTATATCGTAGAAATTACGTTCTGGTCTTAAATGAAAGCGCTCAAAAATCTAAAAAAATAATGTTATTACAACATTTTAAAATTTTCACTACCTTCCGCGTAAATTGAGATGGCAGCATGCGCACATCAAAGGGAAGTTGGTTACAGAATATACAGTGGCGTCGGTCTTTCATTCGTGTCAGGGGGGGGACGGGTGGTGGAACGACCGTTCCACTGGATGAGAAAACGGGCGCATTGGCGCATGTGCAAAAGTACAATCGCACAGCATTATGGGTACGTTTCACGATATAGTATATTACGTTACTAGGCTGGAAAATAACGTTTTGCTGGTCGAGCATCTGATAGTGAATATGCATGAATATGCGAGAACCAGCAAAAGTTTACAGCCCTGTAATGTACAATATTTTTTGTTACACTTGATTGAAAGGCATGCTCCAATCAGCTGGATAATAATTATGCACGGCTATAAGGCCCTATTTGTCAGCTGATTTTTCCGATCTAGTACGGAAAAGAGGCACTTTCCATACAAATGAAATCTATGGAAAGTAGCTACTTTCTATCAAGTGTAACAAAAATGTATTTAGTACATTTCCGAAACCTACCTAGAGATACATATCATTTGATGCTTGAACAATACATATCAGAAACATTTATGACACATATCTCATGGAACATACTTTTTAGGTTCCATTAATATGTATTTAAAATGTTTCAAATACATAGTGTGCTATATGGGTTAAGACATCTGTCATGTCGTATGGAATTGAATGAGACATGAATGTTTTTTGCATGTCTTATGTCTTACGTGCGTCGCAAATGGCTAATGTTGCACTCAGTTGTTGATGGCTCACAGCCTCATTGCTTGGGCGACATGTGCCAGTGCGCATGCACCATGGTGGTTGTTGTAAGTCATGACTTACCAAACACTGACCAACTGGTCTTGTGTGACACATGTCTGAAGCAGGGATGTCATGTCACACTGATGTCTCAAGCAGTGTGTAAGTCCCCCATTTAATAACATAGGTTGGTTTTTGATAAAAATGCCTCAGACATGACAGATGTCTTAGACATGATGTCTAAGACACCAGTGTGTAGAGGCCCTAAAGGAACAGCTGATAGAAGTTAACAGTTTTTTATCATCTGGAACACAAAGACTTTGCATGTAGGCTACTGTGCAGTCCTGCTACCTGCACTATGTAGGAAACTCATATGACTGGGTATGGTGGAATGTAATCATGAATGGTTGATGGCATCTGTTAAGGCCCATGATAAATGCTCAGCGTTGATGTGTGCTACCCTGTAAAGTCAGCATCAGCATCAACAATGCGTCCAGACCAGTAAAAAAGGCAGCAAAAACACGGCAGAAATGACGCCATTGCTATTATATGGGCAGCTTTGACGCGGCAGATCTGCTACCTCAGCAAAACCACCAGTGTTGCCACCTCTAGTATAAGTTTTTTATTTGAAGTTTGCAGTAATTATGGTGACAACACTGCTCACCACACATTCAATGATTATATATTATTATGATCATCCCGACACATATTATTATAGTGGGGTATCATAATTAGGAATAAAATTATATTAAGTAGCAATTTTAAGAGTCGGGATTCTCTTTAATATCTGTATGTTTGTTGTTTTTTTTTTTTTTAATAAACTCCTCTGGATGTTTTGTAGTATCATCCAGAGGAGAACTTATTATTATAATTATTAAATTATTATTATTCCTTTGGCGTATTCACATGAGTTCGCAGGTTCACATAGATAGCATAATTTTATTGTTGTGAACTTCATCAAGTTTTGTTTTAGCTCCACCATTGAGTGTTTGCGTCGACGATGCGGCGTTTTTTCTGCTCATATAACAGCTCCGTTTTTTATGATCAGCATCAGCGTTTTATAAATAAATAAATCTTTATTGCAGCAACTCCTGAGGTCGTCAGAAGCATTACAAATTGTCATAGTCACATCAAAATAATTTTTCTCATACAACATTGCTTGAACGTTAAAACAGATAAAAAAAACAAAATCACATTTTTTAAAATTAGCCTACCTATCTATTGCAGTGTCTATTGCATTTAAAGCTGTCTCCAAATTAACTACAAAGTCTTGGCTCTTTCATAAAAATCCTCAAACCTATATAATGGGTTATACATCAAAAACAATTTCAGTCTACTCTTAAAAATTGGATATGGCAGATTTTTGAAGCTCTCTGGAATTGCATTAAACAGTTTTCCACCTATAAAAAGAAAAGTTTTTTGTGTGTTTGAATAATTGTAACAGTGAGTAATCAAGTTATTTCTTGCACGTGTGTTGTGAGTATGTATCACCCCCTGTATAGTGAAGTTTTCCAAATTATCTTTCACATAAATCAAACATTGTAAAACAAAGAGGGAAGGTAGGGTCAAAATTTGAAGCAGAATAAAACTCTCCCTGCAGTCAGCACGTTTTGGGAGACCACATATCAGTCTTACAGCTTTTCTCTGGATGCCAAACAGTCTTCAAGAATATGCTCTTGACCCCCAAAGAATTGTACCATATGACAGGTGCGATTGAATATGGGCAAAATACACTACCCTCAAAATACAAGTACTAACACAGGTTCTCAATTTTCTGATCATGAAGATTCCTTTATTAAGCTTTCTTGCAGTGACATCAATATGTTCTGACCAATTCAGACCACCATCAAAAGTAAACCCCAGAAACTTGGCCACTCTCTTGTCTATAGAAGTAACCAGTCTTCTATTGTAAGTTACTTCTAAATTTTGAATTTTTTCTGAGTTGAGGCACAGCAAATTAGACTCACACCAGCTCTCAATCCGCTCTGTTATACCATTGGTGGCTAGTCTCAGGGAATCATCAGATGGTGAGCCTAGGAATACACAAATATCATCCGCAAATAGATAACATTTGGTTGGAGGATTGACTATTGTGGGCAAATCATTTATATAGATGATAAATAAGGTAGGACCCAAAATCGAACCCTGAGGAACACCATGAGACACTGGCAAGTACCCAGACTCTGTTCCATTGAATGCCACCTTTTGGAATCTACCACTAAGATACGACTGAATTAATTTTATTGCTGTGCTCTGAAAACCATAGAATTCAAGCTTTTCCAGTAGCAACTTGGGAGATACAGTATCAAATGCCTTGGACATGTCAAACAATCTGGCCCCAGTGAAATTTCCTCTCTCAAGAGAATCCAAACAATCTCTAAAAAGATTAATTGCAGCCCCGACTGTACTCCTACCCACTCTGTATCCAAATTGGGAGTTGCTTAATAAATTGTTGCTCTCAAAGTAATCCATGATTTGATTGTTCAAGCCACTCTCAATTATCTGTCATGTCAAAGCTGCCTGTATAACATGGGCCTATCCAATGCAGCTAGAAATTTGAAATGCAGTCTCAGTAGGAGGTGGCGAATAATAAAATCGAAAACCTACAGCTTCTACCCTAATAGTCGTAGGAGGTTTAAATTTGAAATGTTCATTGAGAGTTGGTGAGTGAGGTCTTACTGTGTAAGAAAACAACGAAGGAAGCCTCTCTGATCAGCTGGAAGAGCCCTAGGACTAAGTTCTTCCCTAAAAGTCCTAGAAGGTTTGATTTAGATTTGAAATGTAACTTCAGTGGGAGGTGGCAAATAATAAAATCAAGAATTTTTATGAGAATGCAGCAACGCGCGTCAGGCCAGCTGGTAGTATAATGAATATATGGAAATAGTTCAATATAATATCATTGTTTCTACTCACAGGTATAGTTGATATGATATAATAATACAAGTTATTAGCAAGTTATTATAATACAAGAAGCCGAGGAGATTATCACTTGGTGAGTCAAAATAGTAGCTTATTCAAACAAAAACCTAGTTATATTGGAAGGAAACTCTACAACAAGCTACCGCAGTTTTTAAAGAGTCTTGAAAATATAGAAATATTTAAAAAACAATTGGAAAAATATTTAGTTGATAAAGCTTTTTATAGTGTACAAGAGTTCGTTTCACATCAACATTGAGCCTCACCCCAACTAATTGATATAGTAATCATGGTATCTAGTGTATAATTGTTGATCTGACTTGTCTTTTACTGCTTAAATGGAGTCTCCAAGACGTAATCTACAAAATAATGATTTCAGCTTGATTTCACATAAAAAATATAAATATCAACATTTCGCTAACTAGAATGTCTTATCAAATCTGTATTTGAGACGTGATTTCATTAATTTTAGCAGGAAATAAATGAATGGATCAAACAATAGAAACAATAGAAATTTAATAATTTCTTACTTCTTCTGTGCAAATCCATACACTTCTTTTGACAATCATAAAAAACTTTGAAAAATCTTTTTCACCAATTTTTACATTTCTCAAAGCGATTCTGATAGATGTGTCATGAGTATCTTCATATATTTCCGGCATGAACTTCTGTGGTAATTGATTGACTTCTTGTGCTTTCAAACATCTTGCAACACACAAAACACACACATAAAATTTAAATGTAGTGTATATGAAAACTGTAAAATTGCTTAATGAGTAATGGTAAAATCATGTAATTAGTAATCAGAAACATAATTTATTAATTTCAAATTCTTTGAAGTGCCATTAATTTATACTATATTTAAGACTTCCGCAATGGTGGATATTGACAACAGCATTGAATAGCTGATGGAAATTGATGAACGCTACAGTCCAAAGTCTATTTTCATTAGCTATTCAATGCTGTTCCCAATATCTGCCATTGCGGAAGTCTTTAGTCCGGTATGAATCAACTGCACTTCAAAAATTCTAAATTAATAAATTATTTTTCTGTATATTTGCCAGTTTGTTAACTTGTCAGTTACATCAAACTAATTAGTAATCCTTGAAAATTTCCAGCACTCGCCAGTGACTCGCAGTGTATGAGCTGTTTAAGCGCATGTAGGTGCAAGAGCAGTCATTCAATAAACGTCCAGAGATCACTAATATATATATTAGTAATTCCCACAAAAACTTGTGCTATTACACATATCGAAACATACATAAAAACTGTAAAATTATTGCATAATAATAATTATTACTGTACTGAAGAAATTGATGAATCTATATAGTGCTAACATCTGTGAATGCATTGTGCAACGTGTGCTTCTTTCTCGGGGTACATAATACAGATAAAAAATATAAAAAAATTAAAAAAAATTTATTATGCAAAGTTGCTGATGGTTTTGGGTGCCAGGCGGTTTTTTGTTGAAGTCAGAAAATATGCCAAAATCTGCTAAACAATTTAAATATTAATATGTCATCAGCACAGAGTTACTCGATCTCAGGGTCACACTTCATCAAATGGAATTCAGGATGCAAACATATTAATAAAATATTAAGATTGAATAAAGAATAATGTTTTTATTATTTTACTCACACATTTCACTTTTTCTGACGGAGCACTGTACACATACCACATACATTATCTTCTTACAGCCCGGAGCAACTTTCTTCTATGATTCCCAGCCTAATCTTCCGGAATTACGTACGGTAACCTCCACGCCCACAGAATCTTGGAAGCCCCTGCCTGGATATACTTTCTCTCTAAATCCCTGAAGTTTTCGATGAGGAAATCCCGCATTCAATTAAATTGATAGTCATCATGCAATGTTTTATCTCATTAGAAAACTGGTTACTTTCAATGTCCTAATTAAAATCTATTAATATAAACTTAAAAAACACTTTTAAATGGAAATTAACTCACGTTATGGCCTGACGGCCGTTTCGCTCTGTTGTCTAGAGCATCGTCATACGACCCACAGTACACCACAGTTCAACATCATAAAATCTATTTTATGTCCAAGTTCGACACTTTTTCACGACTCATAGCACCGTACCGGTATTCTCTTAAAACTGATTTTAACTCTTCTTACGAATTTGAGCAACACGTCCGTTCGTCAGGAAATCTGCTCTCCAACTGCCTCCTCTTCCGGGGAGCCTCCTTCTTTTTCCCCTTCGTGATTAATAATAATTTTTAAGTTGCCGAGCAATAATACTGTCAAACTGTCTGTGTTTTATGGTCGAATGTACTCCAACCAAATTCTTTGATGACCACGCTTCATAATCGATTGCATTCCATTAAAAATAGGCTAGCTTTTCTGTTTTCTCACGGGCTACCCTTGTAATCTAATAATTTCTCGTCACAGAGTACTAAAACTGTCTGTATTTCGTCGGCAAATACACCCCCACAAAAGCTCCTAGTAACCCCGTTTCAAATTGAATGTATCCCATTAAAGTTAGTACTTCTGTTTATTTTTCACGGTCTAGCCGCGATTACCCTTGTGTAATAATTTCTGTCAAACTGTCAATGCTTTATGATCGTTGCGGTGTCTCAAAGCAGTTTTAGGCTATCAACATTCTTTTTCCCAAAAACTTTTAGGGACCACGTTTCAATTGGAATTAAAAGAATGCAATTAAAAAAATTGAGATCAAGCCTCAGAGAAAATTCATCCAAGAAGCTGTATTTCCAGGTTCAGACCCTTAGCACGTACACTTCATAACGTGTTGAAATTTTATCCACCCATAATAGACTACAGTTAGCCTATATTTAATAAATAGTCACATGATAGACTATTGAAACTCTGAAACCACAATTAAAAATTTCAATTTCAATGTTATATTATAGAACCATCAATATGTAAGCGTGTACGTGATTACATATTACTTTTTCAGTGCTTTTTTGAAGTTATAAGAGAGTTTTTCTTCCACCTGCAGGAACATGTCCTTCCCTATGATGATGTTGTCAATAAATAGCTTAATCAACTTATTATTGAACATTAAGGTACTGAACTTCATTAGCACAAGAAAAAATTAAATGAGATAAAAATCCGGAAAATTGTTGTTTACTCACTGTCCATTGCCTTTGAAAGACACAAGTGGTATTGCAGCACCAATCTTGAGTGTTTTTCCTGATTTAGAGACTTTGATTTCCTTGGCAAATTTAAGCGCCTGGCTAGGTCCACCATTATCGCCTGGTATCCAGGTACGGACCCATTTATTTTTCTGGTCATTTATCGGTGATTGAACGGAGTGTAAGATTGCGATTTGGCTGTGGATTAGACAGAATAGTTATCAATTCCAAATAGAGTACAGTGAGTTCAGTGGCGGATTTACACACTTTGAGGTTGTAGGCGAAATCTCCAGTGCAGCCTCTTGACTATGTGAGTTTTGGTTGATTTGTTACTTATTAATAGACATTTTTCTTGTATTTGGAGGCCTGACACCTTCAATAAGCGAAAACTTCTATTTTTTCTGAGGATAAAGCCCACATAGATATGAGACCTGTGTGTGGGTAATAAATTGGATGATGGTGATTAATGAGTTGGACCTACAGCTATAGCTGGGTTCCGAATCACCGGGAAGTGATTTTACAGCAGAGAACAGAGTATTTTTTGCTCGCCAATCCAATCGATCTCCCTTAAACAGAGCGCCCAGGAGCTCCCAGTATTTAGATGGTATAATTATTGATCTTGGAGCTCATATATTATTATGTATTGGAACTTGAAATTTAGACACAAGATGGCGGCTCCCGACTCGTGACCAGACTGTCCCTATATTACAGTCACTGCAGTGTACAGCCCAACATTCAGGTATATAATGTACCCCCCTCATATATTGCCAGGGTCTAGGACCACTCGCCGCAGCCATCTTGCCGCCAGGTACCAACTCGCCACCAGAGAGAATAGAAGTAAAATAGAAGTCTTATTCTATACTCTCTGCTCGCCACGGCCATCTCATACAAGAAGGACTGATTTCCCCTTATATTTCATCGTTACCACTTTTCAGTGATATTTAGATGCAGCTGATGATTTGACGTGATAAATAAATGAGTTTTCTTCAACCAATCGAACATATAATATACTACTGTATACAAAAAACACAACGAAAACATGTGCATCAGTAAAGATGATGACGATGAGATATGAATGGCCCTACAGTTTCAAGTGGGTTCCAATTCTGAACGGCTGGGAACTGAAAAAACTAGAAAGCTCAAGTCAATTAAAAAACGAAATGGACTTGAAATGAAAAAAATTTCAAATTCCTGAATTTTTTGTTCCATGACAAACTGCGTTGTTAATATTAACTTTTTATGTGAATTTAGCGACTTGCAGTCAAATATTCATTAAGAATAAATAAGATTCACTTACTCTGTAGGCCGAGCGCTTTCGAATCTTTGAGATCCGTTTTCAGAGGCATCCTTCTTGATCATCGATGTCAGTTTTTTGGTTAGAATAAGAGTTGTGGTTTTTGTAAAATGTGATCAAAATGTTTGTGTGATTTAAAATTTAGTTGTTCATTGAGGATGTTTTGTTTATTGTGTGTGGTATGTTTGTATATTTCAAATTGTTCCAAGGTGTTGAGTTCGTGTCCTTTAGATTTTATATGTAGAATGTGTAAAATTACTTCACCTTCAACAACAAATTTTACTCACAACCTGATGGACTGCCAATGGGCTCACCAATTTCTAGCGTATTTGCTGAGATCTATTTCCAACACTGCGAAAACACTCATATACTCTCTAATAACAAATTTTCACAGAACATAATATACTGGCACAGATATGTGGATGATGTTCTATTGCTATACAGAGGAAACAAAAGATTATGTAAACAACTCCGATCATACATAAACAAAATACATAAGAACATTCAATACACAGCTGAATATGAACAAAACAATTCAATCAACTTCCTAGACCTCTCAATTACAAAGAACACAAATCAACAACACAGCTTCAACATCTACAGAAAAGCAACAATGACAGATACCCTAATACACAGCACCTCCAATCATCCAACACAACACAAACACTCAGCATTCAGGTCAATGCTACACAGACACAACAACACACCGCTATCCACTGACAATTACAACACTGAACTAAATACAATAAAATACCTGTTGTTATGTGTGAGACATAAATTATCAAAATAGCACAGCTGGTAATTTGTACAGATGTTTTGGTGAAATAGTTTTTTAGTCGGTGTTGAGATGTTGAACTGAAAAGATGGATGATCAAAAATCTAGATGTGATTGAATTTATTTGAATGTGATTGATAATGTTATAATGTTAAATAAATATAATGTGAGTTCAAATGATGTTCATATTTCTCAATTAAATTAAAACAACAGGTTATGGGCCCAGACACGAACAAGAGAAATTATTAAGTCGGGAAATATGAACATGAAAGTGCATTGTTGAGTTGATTGGATTGCTAGTGATTGTAAATGGTGAGTTGAACTTTTTTTTTAATATTGTAAAATGGCTGAATTCGATAAAATTAATGGAATATCTATGTTGAACAGTAAAAATTATTTCTCATGGAAATTACGAGTTAAGGCTGAGTTAATTCAATTGAATTGTTGGAATGCGATTGAACCAGGCTTAACTCGTAATTTCCATGAGAAATTAGCACAAGAAAACGGCTACAAACACGACCTAATTGACAAACTCAATCATAAAATAACAAACAAAAAAAAACACCAACACCACTGACAAAAAATACATCACAATGACATAGATTAATTCACAATCAAAGAGACTAGCAGAAATAATCTTCAAAAAAGCAGGCCACACCATCTCATTCAGAACAAAAAACAAAATAAAAAATGCACTTACACTCAAAACCACACTGAACACAAACAAATACGATCTCCCAGGGATCTACAAACTGAACTGCTCTGATTGTAACAACTTCTACATAGGACAAACAGGCCGCACATTCAAACAATGTTACAAGGAACATTTTCATGCCCTGACATTAAAAGCTGAATCGAATTTTGCCGACCATATCATTCAAACTCGACACACTTTTACTGATATTACTACTAACCTACACATTCTACATATAAGATCTAAAGTACACGAACTCAACACCTTGGAACAATTTGAAATATACAAACACACCACACACAATAAACAAAACATCCTCAACAAACAACTGAATTTCAAATCACACAAACTTTTTGATCACATTTTACAAAAACCACAACTCTTCTAACCAAAAAACTGACATCGATGATCAAGACGCCTCTGAAAATGGATCTCAAAGATTCGAAAGCGCTCGGCCTACAGAGTAAGTAAATCTTATTTATTCCTAATGAATATTTGACTGCAAGTCGTTAAATTCACATAAAAAGTTAAATATTCAAATGTAAAAAGCATACAATGGAGGTTCTCATTTAAATCTTCAAATTCATGGATTACAATGAAAGTGTTCAAACACAATTAGCCACATAGCCAGAATGTTTTGAGATATTAATATTTATTTCTGGTCTGATATAATTCAGACTTTTGACTATTCACTTATTAAATAATCTGTGAACCAGCAGCTCAACGTTTAATGAACATGCAAGTCAGAAGACAGACATAAATCACAATTATAAGGGTGCTGGTGGGGTCAGAGCAGAAAAATGTGAATTATTTTCATGTCCAGGGAAATTCCAAGGCCTACTTTCTCCTAGGTTGTCAAGAGCAAGGATGAACATCTGTGACATATTTATAGGCTTCAATTTCATATTTGATTAGTTGCTGAGTGTTCTCAGTTCCCTAAAGGATTCCAAACGACATCAAAATGGGTAACGCGATTATCAGCCAGCATTCAAAACCGAAATTTAGTTGTGACAGTTTTGTTTATGTCTTCGACAAATACTCGAGTGTATGATAACAGTGTTATGAGGTGCGAAGAAAGAGGTGAATGTAAAGCCAGAATATACATCATGAACGGACTACTTAAAAAGCACATTAATTTTCATTCACATGATGCTTCGACCAGAAACATTGAAGTGCAGAGTGTGATAACAGATAGCAAACGACGTGCAGAAGAAACAATAGAACCAACAGTTCAAGTAGTAAACCAATGCACTGTAGGCTTATCTCAAGTCGGTCAAGGTGCACTTCCATAAAATGGAGCACTTGAAAACTTATTAGGACGAGGAAACGCAGAGAAATTCAAGCAGCTCCTGCCCAACCGGTAAATCTGGAAGATTAACTAATAATCATTTCCAAAAATTATAAAATGTACTCATGTAAACGTATGCTCAACCTGGTGTCATGAAGAATTTTTATTGCATGACAGTGGTCCCGGTCAGAACAGAATCCTGGTTTATGACAGAAAGAGAAATCTGAGCATCCTATTAAATTCTGGTGAGTGGTACGCTGACGGAACTTTTAAAAGTGCACCTGCTCTATTCACTCAAATTTATACAATTTCAGCCAAAGCACATCAAGAAATGTATCCTATTATTCAAGCATTACTTCCAAACAAGCAGGGAAATATGTATGAACAATTATTTGAAATATTAAAAAATATGAACCTGGGCTTAAAGAGATCAATTTCATGTGATTATGAGTTAAGCACAATAAATGCAATAAGACGAAATTTTCCTGGTGTTGCATTACGTGGTTGTACATGCTAAAAGTTATTTCTCAATCCGGGCTCATGAGGAGATATCTAGAAGATGCTGATTTTTCACTAGCTGTGAAGATGATCAGCGCCATACCGTTTGTTCCACCACAAAATATTGATGAAGCAAAATTGACATAAACTTATTAGCAGAGATATTACCTCTAGAACTTCAGCCTGTCTTGAATTGGTTTGAAGATAAGTTAACTATTTTTGCCGTTTCAACCATCTTGGAAATGTACGAAGACAAGCTATGTTTCTAGCTGAAATGTGGACTATATGTATGCAGGGCCGGCGCAAGGTACATGCGACCCATGCGGTCGCATGTGGCGCCGTGCCGGTCCAAGATAACATGTAAAATTTGGCGGAATTTCTATAATACAGCAACTTGTAAATACCCTACAGTTGAATGCTTTATGCGCGGTGTTTTATAGCTTAAAAAAATATATATAAGAGCAAAATCAGCGGCAGCGTACCATACATTTTAAAGCGCTTAGCCGCATGCGAGTAGGTTCAGAGTATTACAAAAAGTATAGTAGTCTAGTAATTTTAAATCGGCCCTCATAAAAAAAAATGATACAAGCAAACAACTTGGTACATATGTACTACTTGGCATACTGAATAACATACTAAATGTCGTTGGCGATAAAAGTTGTGCTTCAGCCGCCATCTTGGAAAATGGCAGCCAAAATTTAGTTTTTCCTCATTTTCTCGAAAAATTCTCACCACATCGATAAAAGTATCAAATAAAAACTGTTCTTTGAATTAATATCTACTTGTGTTCTGCATTTTTTCGATATCATCAACCCTTATTATGCCATGAATTTAAAATTTAAAATCACCTTTTTTGAAATTTCCTCAAACATAAAGTTTGACTCATGATTTCTCATTGAAATCAATAGTTGACATGAAAAAAATCTCACCAAATCGATAAAACATGATAGGTATAATTCATTTTTAGGATGGTAGACCAAGGTATTTATTACTCTAGAATTGTAAAACCCTTTCTCTCACCAAACCCCCCCCCCCCACGCTAAGCTTCTAAGGTGGAAATTCATCTATGATTTACAACCAATTATTTGCAAGAGATTTGAATGTTTCCATTCACAAGACTCAACTTGGAATTCTCAGCAAAATCAACTATTTCATTGGAATGTTCTACAAAAGTTTCTCAACAATATTAAGTGATTGGAAGTGTAAAGGCATTTCTAAACTCTACGAGATCAGAAAATGGACTCAACAGTATCATTAATGATGCAAAGGAATTGGCTGACAAGCTAGACATCTCCGCAGAATTTATTGATGGAGTTTAGTATAAGGTCTAGGAAAACTAGAAGGCAATTTTCCTATGAGGGCTCACATGAACCAGTGAAGTCTGGAAAGAATATTTTAAAATCAATTTCTTTTACTTCATTTTAGACACAACAATTAATTCGTTGACTGAAAGATTTGAACTCATGGAAAACCACAGCCAGCATTTTCAGTTTCTGTATGACATGAAAGACTTAGAAAAATGTGAAAAGGACAAAATCAGAACACATTGTGAAAACCTCCAGACAGTCTTGCCAGAGAATAACAGTAGTGACATGAATGGGGAGGAACTTTTCAATGAAATAACAATAGTATCTCCAATGTTACCTAAAGAAAGTTGTCCTGAGAGTATATTGTCCCTCATTACAAAAATCATGTTAATAGACATTTTTCCTAACGTGTTTGTTGCCTTGAGGATTTTGCTGACTCTTCCCATAGCAGTGGCCAGCGGCGAGAGAAGTTTTTCTAAATTGAAATTAATCAATAACTACTTGCGTTCAACAATATCTCAAGACCGATTAAGTGGCCTGGCAACTTTAGCCATAGAAAAGGAAATCTTGGACTCTATTGCAACTGACCAAATCTTAAGAAAATTTGCTAGCCTAGAAGCAAGGAAAGGTTGTTTTTAGAGTTGTATATTCAATCATACTTTAATACGAGTGATAAATGTATAGGGTATATGTGAATAATGTCCAAACAAAATGTGTATTCTGAAACCATTTAATACAAAAAGTGTTAACTATCTTGACTATGGCATATTTATTCAGCCTTTTTGATTTTTATGGCAGTCTAAAAATATCTGAATTGAAAATAATACTATGCTTTTCTACTCTAGCCTTAATATACTGAAAGAACAAAAAGGCAAAATATGCCATACAGCCATTTCAAAACACTTGATTCATAAAACCAATTTTTAACACTATAAATTGGCGCCAAATCCACGTCTCGCATGTACCAAAAAACCTTCTTGAACCGGCCCTGTATGTATGGACGAGTATTAAATGATTAAAACGGAACCAACAACCATGCTGAAGCAGCTCATCGTCGTCTACAAGTGGAGTTGGGAATGGATCACCCTACAATTTGGAAATTCATTGATAGTATCCGGAAAATACAAAAAGGTAAATTGCATTAAATTCATTTATGAACTTCATATTGTTGAGAAATATAAATATGACGTAATTGCTTAGTTATTATCATTGCTCGTTTCAAACTGATTGAATCAGTTTAAAACCTGCTCTTTAAATTTCGTTATCAGTATCAAATGAACAAAAAATTAATTGAACCTCAAATTCAAGTTTATTGATTCTTCGTTTTTGTAAAATTGTAATAATATGGTGCATGGAACATTATTACATAAAAAATTATGATGTTGAAGATCCATCTTGTTTCCACTAATATGTAATATAAACTTAATAAAACAACTTTTGAATGGAAATTAACTCACGTTATGGCGTGACGGCCGTTTCGCTCTGTTGTCTAGAGCATCGTCAGACGACCCACAGTACACTCATGTCAGTCATAAAAAATACACTCATATCATAAAAAATGATAAATCAGAATCACGCATAGCTCACAAGACTTACGTCTGATCATGAGCTGCATTAGGAAATTACAAGAAGAAAATTATACAAGATAAAAGAAAACACATAAGTTAAGTAATTGAGGAAAAATTGAATTTTTTAATAAAATGAAAAAAGTTCATATAGAGAATCTTTCTCTAGAATTAATACGATTTGGAAACAAAAACCGAAAAAATCATTAAAAGAGAATCAGACTAGATAAGAAAAGAATCAAAAGTATTAAATTTAATTGGCTTTTGTGCAGCTAGCCGTAAGTTGTTTAGAATAGAATGACTTTTTAATTTGTTGGTTTGGCGAAGTTTGGACAGTAATTTCCACTCTACCACTTTACCACTTATGTGGACATCACCCTCAGAAAAAAAATATATCAATTAGATTTCACTAAGTAGCCTAAGCGATATTTGTATTATGAACAACTAGTTGCTGGACAAAGGCCACAGGCAAAAGCTTCAAAAATACAGAGATGCAGATTAATAATAATCGCGAACAACTTTCAAAACATGGAAATGAACGAATTCTTGAGAGTAATAGCACTTAGTTTGTAAATAGAAATGGCCTACTAAATAATAAGAATAAGTAATTATCTTCTTAAATAATTTTCCTTGTACTTCTTTCTTACCCTACCCTTACCACTCCAGTTGACATGTGGTGTACATTTGCATTGTAAGCGAATTATTTTCCTAATGAACAGAGAAGTTCAAGAGATCATTTAACTTCTCCTTACAACTTTAACCATTGATTAGTGCATTTACTGGAGCAGAATTTGAATCTCCAAAATTGATTTTCTAATGATTATTCAGAAGAACTCTGCTGTATATCTGTGTACATCTATACATTATACATTGGAGGATCTTTTATGAAATAGTTTTTTTTCTTTATGCCAAATAATTTCCCTACTTGTTCCAAGAAAATTTTAATCTTTATGTAATTATGTTTCTCGGACCTCACATAGCATATAATACATGCTACATTGTACATTGAAACATGTTTGTAACAATTACTTTAATCTAAAAAAGGCGAAACAATAGTTTAATTGGAAAAAATTGATGAATAGAGGCATTTGTACACAATAACATTTTTCATCAAATAATCACATTCAATAAATCTTGTTCAATCTTCAACACGACTTTAAAAGTCTTGTCAAATCTTTTAGACAAGATTTGAAACAATTTGATGGACTTTGAAGGGATTCGAAGCAGTTTGATCAAACAATGAAGAGAATAGTATTAATAATAGATGGACAATATTTGACAATAAACTCTGGTTCGCTGGTTAGCTCTGTAATAGATCAGCTGAGATCGGTCGTTAACTTTGAGTCATATATACCAACATACTAAATACAAATAAAATATAATCAACTTCTAAAGTGAATTCAACGACTTGAACACCAAATATTTATTAAGAATAAGTAGAATTTACTTTCTCTGGAGGCCAAACGTTTTCGAATCTTGAAAGATCCATTTCCAGAGGATGAAGACTGATTGACTGAAAGTCGTTGAATTCACTTAAAACGTTAATATTAACAACGCAAATCGTCATGGAACAAGAAAACCAGGAACAATATAATCGCAAGTTGTAACAACAATCTTGGTCATTGTTACATCACCCTAAAGCCATGCTGTTCTCTTTGCATTGTCATGGAAATTAACAGTAAGTATGGCAATAGTTATCAATTATTAGTACTAGGTTCTGGTATTACCGTTTAGTCTATGCTAGAATTGAGTGGTATCTACCGGTACACTTCCTACATGATTAGTTAGCTTTGAAATATAAATTGAGGGTATTGCTTAGAGGTGGAAATAAGTATTTTAATGTTTCAATATGCACATGGAGAATTGAAAACATTCCAGGAGGAAGTAGCTCCATTTACTAATTTGAAGTTTATAATCGAGACAAATTTTATTATTATTATTTATCAAAGCTTTGTACACTGAGCTGTAGTACTTGTTACCCCTTAAAAGCCACCACTAATGAAGAACTTCAAATAAATTCCGTATCCAGATATATTTTGATGAAAACCAATGTAAAACTCCCTTCTTTCACCTTATGAACCATCATCTACTTCAGTTTCAGCTACCAATCAAAATTTAGTTGGACATATTTCTAGTCCAGTTGAAAAACACTTCAAGGTCTCAATTTTAATTACAAAACTGTGGAAGCTTTATGTTTAAAATTTAGTTTGCTGGACCACATGGAGCCCCTAGTGCGCGGCCTAGTCGGTCGGTCTTCTGGTAAATCCGCCACTTGATGAGTTTTTAAAATCTACATTTGCGATCTAAACCACTGCTTTTCCCAGAAGGCTTTATATAAGCGTTTGGTAACATGTTGATGTTCATTTCAGATTGTGATTCAATAGATATATTTTAATGAGAACCAATGTGAAACTCCCTTATTTCACCTCATGATCCATCGTTTACTTCAGTTTCACCCACCAATCGAAATTTAGTTGGACATATCCAGAAGACCGACTAGGCCGCGCACTAGAGGCTCATCCATGTGGTCCAGCAAATTGAATTTTAAACATAACATAATATACCGGTGCGATTGTGGCAGATATGATTTATATTTATTAGTCCTCCTTACTTTTATGATATCGAAATATTATAGATATGAAAAAAAAAATGTTTTTCTTTATGGTTGCAACAGTATAGGCTAACGACTCATTGAATTGGGAAGAATGCGTTCTTCTTTGAAAATGATTTAAAAAATGAGGATCAAAAATCATAATGGTTGATAAAACAGTTGGAACTGATCAGGAATCAAGAAAATCCGAAAAGAATAAAAAAAGTAATTATGTTTAAAAAAAAAATTGATTGACTCACTGAGGAACAGAGCTAGTACTTCCTTCTGGATATGGCATGACTGTTAGCAAGCCTTCTGAAAATGAGATAAAAAAGATGGAATAATACTTGCAATACATTCATGATATCATAATTAATTGTGTATGTTATGTGCACTAACATGATAGTATTCCGTATCAAGCCACAATAATTCTTTAATGAAAAAAAATGATGTAAAAAGCTTTTTTAGTATCAGATATCGCCTATTAAATTATGTACGTTTTTTCAAAATAGGCTACTTATATTCTTTTTTCAAGTTCATGATTTTCAAATTTGTTCATTGTGAACGTTCATTTTTCTCCTTAACAATTTTCTTTGTTCACTTTTGCATTGTAAATAAGAGTTTTTGCTTCAATATTATCTGGTTGAAGTGGTAAACTTGCCTCAACTTGGCCCACAGCACTTATGTTTTGTAAAGTACACGAAGACATTTAACATCTGTCTATTTATCTCCATTACATGGCTATGTTTATAAGGTTGAAACCAGGATCGTAGCCTGTGGGGGGGGGGGGGTGTGGAAGCTTGATGAGCTTCAGCCTGATCAGATATTGTGCCGCATAACGCTTATTTTGAATTGCAAGATTCCACTTCACTCACCGAATTTGATTGAGGATTCGAATTTGCCATCAATGATCTGGGTGTACTTGATTTCTTTGATTTTTGCAACCGCTTGATTAGTTGCATAATTGACTGATGAAACTTGAACTGTATCATTGTAGATCACACCTCCAATTGGTTTGATACTTATTAAAGTATTTACTACCCTTAAAAATCTCTGTAGAAAATGCAAAAATATTCAGATTGAAACATTTTCTTGCAATAATTATAATACAGACTGTCAGCCTTTATTCTGCTTTGCTTATTATTGAATACTAACAGGTTGCCCGATTCAATTGAAACCGGATATCTAGAACTTTACTCTTCCTCTCCATTCTCTTCATGTGCTTCTTCTTCTCCTTCTCCTCTTTCAGTCCTCCTCCTCCTCCAGAGTTGGAGTTTTGTCATCAGAGGAAAGCAAGAAGACGTTTTTTTTATAATAGGTCGTCACTGTTGTTGTTGCAGATTGATTGCAGATGATTTCTACAAGTTGAATGTTCAACACGGAATAAATATTGATGAAAAATGCCATGTCGAGATCAGGAATCGAGCCCAAGACCGTCGGTGTAGGAATCGTGCTCCTTGCAAAACTGAATGGTGGTGAGTAGCTATTTTTACAAAAATTTTAACCAGTCCATTTTAGTTGATGACCTCTAAGCTGAGCTCAGTGCCCAACTGAGCTCGGTTTATACTATCTAACAGAACTACATTCAGCTCTGAACTTCATTTGATATAGAGCTAGTGTAAAAGTAGTGAGTCAGCAGTTCGTTCACGGTTGTAAAGTGGAACAAGTTTTGCATTTCTGATCACTGTCATCCGCGTCATTAATACAAGCAAAGCGGTCTGCTTTTGCTCTGCTGTGCTATTGCTAGCGTTCGCATTCGCAAAAATACGAGGACTGTTCTTAAAGAACTATGTTTGGATAACATAAAAGTTATTTTGGGTGAAAACGTTTTGAAGCCGCAGGATTTCTCATACAGAACCAGGGTTCAAAGAGGAAACAGAAAAAGAGGAAATAAACCAGAATATGGATATCACCCCTCCAAATTCATCAGAAATCCGGTACTCGTCAAATAAATATATATATAAGAGAAAATAAATTTCAATCATCAGTCAAGCAGTATCTTTTTATTGCCTGGAAGGAGTCGGATGAGAGAAAAAAGAAAGAGGAGAAGAGTAATGTGAAACTCTTGCAGAGAATTGAAGACCTGGATGCAATATTTCACAAACAAGAGAAAAATACTCACAGCACAGTTGCTGAAAAAAAGAAAAAAAAACAAGCGAGGAAGATCTTTGAGAAGAAATCGAATGGATCGTCAAGAAAAATCGGAGTTCCAAGAAAGTAAAGCAAGTAATTCACGTACAATTTCGCCTGCATCACCATCTAAAACTTCATCCAAATCTGCAGGTAAGGTAGGATCAAATAAATCTGAAGTTTTCTCAGTTAAAAAGTATAAACCATCCCCTCTAATCAACCTTAGCAATGTAAATGATTATAATGAGATAACAGATACAAAACGGTTGGCCAATATGAAATATTAAGCTAGTTGTATGAATAACAAACAACTCAGAATAAATGTAGATAATGATGAAGAATACAGTGAATCAACAAAAGTAATAAATACAAAAAAGCTTGATCGGCATACGTATGAAATCATCAAGCAAGCCAGACCTATAAGAGTAATGGCAAGAAATCTTCATCTCTTGTGTGATTTAGAAGAAATAAAAACTGATCTTTTGAATAAGGGGTTTAAAATAATAAATGATTTTGATAAGATAAAAAAATAAAATAAAATAGATAGTACAGAGCACATAATTCGACTTCTTCTTTTTATGGTTACATTTTAGAATACAAAAGACATTTAAGATATTATTTTTTAATACACAGTTCATAATGCTACATGAGAGTTAAAATAGAGGTACATTGTATAGCAATGCCATCCCACGATATAGAAAATGTCAGCAATGAAGGCTCACACAAAAGTATTGCCAACATGAAGCCATCTAAATGCGCTAGTAAGCATTTGACCATCTCATGAAAAAAGTCAAAGTTCTCCACCAAAGTGTTTCATTTATAGTGAGGCTTACCCCACAAACTATCGGAGTTGTTTAGTTGCTAAAAGAAACTCGTCCAAAACCGAAGAAATAATCAAAATAAGAATAAAATTCTAAATTTGCAAAGAAGAAGAAGAAGAAGAAGAAGAAGAAGAAGAAGAAGAAGAAAAAGAAGAAGAAGAAGAAGGAAAAATTTAAATTGGTTCTTCAATATGTCACTTTCTAGAAATCCAGAGCCAATTGAATCGAGCAACCTGATAGTATACTCTACTATCATAGTATTCTATATTTTATAAATTGCCATAAATTATTTCATCTGTGATTATGTTCTGTATAATTGACAAGTTTGCAAAATTGTCAGCTCTTTCAAATCCAACTTGTTATATTATCCAGTCCAAGACTTTAAAACCATCACTCTCCATTGCACTATAGTAGAAGTCTACATTTCAAAAGTATGCTGTATGTCAATTGGGGTTTTGCATAATCTACATAAATTCAAATGAAATGCGTCAACCATTGAGTAACATCAGGCAATAATTTATCGTTTGACAACACTGTTATCAGATATTCTCAATTATTCTCAAAGGCGGGCCGCTTAGCGCAGTTGGTTGGGGCGTCGCAACTTCAGCTTGCTGTGGTTTAAGCGGTCGTTTGCTCGAATCCCGCTCCTCCATCTGACATCTATATGTAATCATTCACCTCATTAGCCACGCACAAGTCTAGGACTCATGTAGGCATCATCAGCAATAAAAAATAATAATTTTAAAGGCATCAAGATTAGATAATGTGTATCAAGGCGCGGAGGGGGGTCATGTTAGGTTTGTATCATTCATTCTCACATAGCACAAGGATGTTCTCAAGATATCCCAAGAATATTGAGAATTTTCTCAGGACATCCCATTATATCCTAAATAAATCCCAGGGATATCAGAAGGATAATTGAATGTCCGCCCAAATCCCATAAACAAGATCCAGGGGATATGTATGGGATGTCCTGGGGATGAAATATCCCATCATGGGATTTTCTAGCAGATATCTTCAGAATATTCCTAGAATATCCCACTTTGAGTTTCCAGGGATATCCCAGACAGAATATTCACTGGACATCCCATTATATCCTAAATAAATCCCAGGGATATCATAGGGATAACTGAATGTCTGCCTCAATCCCATGAAGGAGATCTGGGGGATATGTATAGGATTTCCTGGGGATGTCATATCCCACCCCAGGATTTTCTAGTGGATATCTTCAGAATATTCCTAGAATATCCCTCTTATAGTTTCCAAGGATATCCCAGATAAAACCCAGGGACAATCCTAGGGATAAGGGAGGAGATCCTGAGGATATTCATGGGATATGCTGGGAATGATATATCCTTTCCCTGTATCCTTGTATCATTATTAGAAGTGTGATATTAAGCTGGTAAGAACAGTTACTACACTTTGATCTTAGTCAACAGGCTGAGAAGTGATACCTAATTAAAGTAAATTGAATAGTTTGTGAATTGGTGACATCCCCATCAAACAGCTACAAAAATCCTAGTGAGAGGTACAAAATTCGGTAACTTTGATCAGTTATTCCAGGCTGGAGGATTCTAGGATCATAGAAAAACTGTCTTTAAATACTGTACTCCAAGAATAGGAAAATTATCAACTTTCTTAGTTAAAATATGTATACTTTAAATATTGCAAGGGATATTTTATAAACATTCTGAAATTGCATATCAATCGATACAATCCCACACAGCACAATAAACCTGTTCCAACCTTGTTTCAAGCCTAAAAGAACAAGCTTACAAGCTTAACTTTAGCTTGGGTAAACAAGCTTTTAAGCTTAAAAATAGCTTGTTTTAAGCTTCGAAGTTACCACTTTCTCAACTTGTTCTAAGTTTGAGGTTACAAGCTTAAAACTAACTTACAATACCAGGCTAATAACAAGCTTGTTTAAGCTAGGCTAAAGTAAGTTGAAAGTAAACTTGCATTATCAAGTTATTAACTGACTTACAATACCAGGCTAAAAACAAGCTTATTACAACTAGTCTAAAGTAAGCTTAAAGTAAACTTACATTCCCAAGTTATTAACAGGCTTTTAGGTAGCTGATTGAACTTTATCAACAAAAATCTGTAAAATAACTATAGTTGAAACACTGCTGTTGAATAACAACAATATTGAAATTGGAGAGCAACATTTAAAAAAACACTATAATTTCTTGGACAAAACTATAGTATTTTAAATTTTTTTAAATAAAGTATATAGGTATTATATGATAAAATTAACAGGTTTGATTACCAAATCACTCATAAAACAATGCATATAGTTTTCATAGTTAGTAGGGGTTGGGGATAAATTATATGTACAAAGAAGGACTCTTCATAAAATAATTTTAATGTATACAACAAACACAGCAGTGTTTATTCTGAAGTAGCTGCTTGAGGGTTTTCTTCTACAAAG
This sequence comes from Conomelus anceps, assembly GCA_948455865.1. NCBI lineage: Eukaryota > Metazoa > Arthropoda > Insecta > Hemiptera > Delphacidae > Conomelus > Conomelus anceps. The sequence goes on along the minus strand of OX418226.1, from coordinate 13,401,598 downwards.
GCCCTGAAAAAAAGAATCTCAATTAAAATGGAGGAAGTAGGTTGATAGGGCAAATGTCATGAATGCAAACATGTAATGGCATTTAGAGCCATTATATATTTTAATCAACAGTGATCATCCAAATGCCACAGCTTAATTTAAACCAAATTGTCACTTAAATCAGTGATAGGTGACAATCATAATATGGCTGAAGTAGCTCACTCTAGATGTGTAGCACAAATACAAAAATATGTGCTGGCTGTTTACCCATTTCTCAATATGGTAATAATATTTTTGTCATACTCATACACATTCACCACTTTACCAAGCATTGAATCGAGCCAGTAAACAACTGTTTACAGAAAGAACAGCAGATTTTCATTACTGCATCCTTTTTCAGTGTGTTAATGGATATTACCACATTCCAGCTGATTCAGAATTTGGAAAAACAGCTGATCTTAGATAAATTTTTAGTATTTTACTACTGTGGTGGATTTTGAGGTTATGTTTAATGATGTTTCTTGTACTTGCTCAAATTTTATTATTTTTATATTTCAGACTAGTATGACAAAAAATATCATTTGTAACTTGTCTGAGAAGATGTTTACCATACTTGTATGATAATATACTACACTTGACTTCATCTCATGCATTAACTTATCATACTTGTATGGTAAACTCCATTTCCCACACTTGTAGTGTAATATACTATCTTTTTTTGTCAGCTGATGTCACTTGATGATTATTACCGCACACTGTGTGGTAAAGATCATCAAATGATTATTACCGTACACTTATGGGTGGCTACTTGCTAATAATTCACTGATAAAACATTTGACCAAAAGCTAGATCAGCTGATCTAAGATCATTATTGCCCACTCAACTTCATCTTGTGCATAAACTATCATACTCATACAGTAAACACCATCTCACCACCCATGTTATGTAATATACTAAACCTATTATACTAAAACTAATATACTATTTACCTCGGGCCACTCCCGTGTTTCGGAGGACACATTAAGCTGTCGGTCCCAGCTGCCTAAAAAAACAGTCGTTAAGTCACGTCAGAGGCCCTGAACTTATTCAGGTGCGACCTGATAACTCTGACACCAGACCTGAGCCAGCCAGGTCACACAATATTATTATTATATACTAAACCTATGTATTGTAATCTATACATTTTATAATAAAAACTTGAAAAACACTAAGTGGAAATTATGACACATTATGATGTAACAGCCGTTTCACTCTGATGTTAAGAGCATTGTCAGATGACTCACAGTATACTCAGAGTGTACTGTGGGTCATCTGACGATGCTTTTAACATCAGAGTGAAATAGCTGTCATGCCATAACATGAGTCATAATTTCCACTTAAGTGTTTTCTAAGTTTTTATTATATATTAGTGGAAACAAGATGGATCTTCAACATCATATACACTTTAATTAATTATAATGGACACTTATGAAAAAAAATGTATTTCTGAAAGGAAAGAACTATGACACAATTTGGAGGATAAATAACTTAAATAAGTATTCTTACATTTGGGGATCCTTGAGTTGGCTTGCTGCAACCAGTGACACATGTAGACCTTCAAATCTTGGTCAGTAGATGAAGGGTGAATTTTCTTCACAGCAACTGTAAAATAATAGTGTTTTTGTCATTTCAGTAACATGAAACTACTGACAATAGATCACTTTAGGAAACGTTGTTTAAACGCCTCAACAAGTCAGGGTGTACCATCAATTGAAATTGATGAAATCAATGAATCCACGTGGTCAAGTTAACTTTGAAATGGGAACTCCAAACAGGTGTATCTCAACCCAAGTATGAGTGAAGGATGGGTGATGCCTTGTGTAGCTTTGTTACTGACAAAGGCCAGCTGATCCATACGTCAGGATCATTAATTGCTGGACATATGCATGTCAGGATCATTAATTGATGGACATATGCATTTTAAGATAACTGAATCTGAAAATTAGGCATAGTGCATATTAAAAATGTATGTAAGGTTGATCTTTGCATTGCCTTATATTAATCTGACTCTGAATTTTGAATTAGAAAGACAAAATAAATGTTAATGTAGTTAGTTACATGACAAACTTTAATGGGTTATGAAAAACATACTACTGAAAACATACACCTACTGTAGAAATTTAATCTTGTACAGATTTCAAGGGCATATTATAAAAAGCGCACAAAAACCTAGTTTACATGTATTATTGCATAATTTTTCAAATAACAGTTTATTACAAAAATGGAAAGTAAGGTAATCAGTGTGTTTTTAGATAGCTAGATTTTACAAAAAAAATCTATAAATTTGATAAACTTAGGTACAGTCTCGCACCAAGTAGACACAGTTGCTAGTTCTACATTGCGTCAATCGCATAATGGCTCACCTAAAGTTACAAAATATATTATATTTTTTTGTTTTTTGTCCCAAGAGGTACCAGTACGGCGTAGGCCTACTGTCACTAAAACAGCAGTGGTCATAGATGCTATTTTAAAAATATGTATGCACAAAAAACGAATTCGTTTCATTAAGTCAAATTCTCATTCAGTCAAAACAAGAAATTCTATCTATCAGATCCAAAAATGTTCATTCTTGCTGTTGCACAGTGCCAAACTTAGTCTGCAGGCAATAAATTTAAGCTTGATCTCCTAGACTTCTGGCAAAGCTAATAATATGCTAAATAAATAATAGATCGAGACCTTTGCCTACCTAGAAGTTTACACTGCTTTAGCTTAAAGCCTAGAAAGTGATGACTTCACTAGTACACAAAACAATGGGAGAAAGTTAGGTTTCTGAAATAAAATAAAATAAAGTAGGGTAGGTAACACCTTATTGTAGACTAATCATTGAAAAAAAAACAAATAAAAAAACTGACATTGATGATCTAGGAACACGCCTCTGAAAACGGATCTCAAAGATTCGAAAGCCTACAGAGTAAGTAAATTTTACTTATTCTTAATGAATATTTGACTGCAAGTCGTTAAATTCACATAACAAGTTAATATTAACAACGCAGTTCGTCATGGAACAAGACATCCAGGAATCTAATCATTGACTTGTGCTTTTTTCTGTATTGTTTAAATGGCATCAAAAATCGTATTGAATCATAGTCTAAGGATGCTGATAATATGGAATTATAAGAGTCAGTAAGACTCTTTATTTTCACCGTTAATACATGATGCACAATGGTTTATCCTTACCTAAAATTAATATTATGTGCATATGCACATATAGGCTACTTGCAAAATACATGAATAGTGCTCAGTAATCACTTACCTTTTGGATCTTGATGTTCAACTAAAACTCTGCTCGAGTGGGCAAACAATTGAAATATTAAAATTAAATAACTTGAATAGATTGCTGAAAGATTGCAAATTGCTGCGTGAGGCGGTGATCCGGTAATGGAGCAATCAATGGCGGACCTATGAAATAACAACGATGTTGACGAGATCACGCTATGCGCTACTAGCAAAACTAGCGCACAAAAAAGAAACTTTATGAGTTGCGCGCGCACCAAACGCACCTCCATTATTATGCCGTGAAACCCAAGTTATTAATAAGCTAGGGAATACCAGCTTGTATTAAACAGCTTGATTTGAGCTTGGAAATAACATGGATCGCCAAACTTGCTTGACAGTGTTAAAACCAAGTAAAATACAAACTTAGTTTAAGCTTATGTGCTGTGTGGGATGAGATGGTAGTTACCAGAACTTCAGACATAATGTGGTAGGATAAGGTAGCCTCATGTAGCTTCACCCCCAAAAATATGTTAACTGCTATTATCTCAAAAGGGTTGAGTTTTTCGAGACAAAATGTTTCATACAATCTTAATGAGAATAAAATTCCCTACAAAATGAGTGTTCATACTTGGCTATATGATTAGTAGTTCCGAAGTTAGAGAAGTCCGGTTAGGAGAGAGAGAGAGAGAGAGAGCAAGAGTGAGTTGGAGAGAGTGAGTGAGTATGAGAGAGAGGCGCGAATGAGTGAAGTGGGAGGGGAAGAGAGGATGAGAGAGAGAGAGAGAATGACTGAGTAAGTGAGATACGAGTATGATAGTGAGAGAGTGAATAATATATCTTATACTGTAAGTTCTATTACTAGTGAATCATTTCAATAATGAATATAATTGAAATTTAATAAAGATTTCAATTTCAACTCATGTGAAAGAAAATTTATTAAAAGTGGTAGAATTGCTAGAAGGCAGAATTGTAACATCCTCAATGCCAGTTCTAATATCAACTAGTCAACCCTAAGGAATAATAAATAGTAGGCTATACCTGAGTAATAAATTATGCATTTGAGGTTTAACTTGTTCATGCATTAGCCTAGCTTTAATTGAATGTGGTAGGATTACATGAATGCAGAATAGGAATGACCTCAATAATATAAGATTAATAATGACACATTGCAACAACATCACATTTTATTCATCCTGAGATCTTACCAGGATAAAATATTTTAGGATGTAATCTTTCTCATATCCCTGAATATAGGATTCAGGAGTATTTCAGGATTGAATCATATCCCTGTATAAGATATCCTGGGATTGGCCCAGAATATCAAATCCCTGATATAACATTCTAGAGAGATTCAGATATATTTCATTCTAGTATTATGATATCCTGGGTTCTTCCCAGGATTTATCATTCCAGTATGTGATATCCTGGGATCTCCCTGGGATATATCATCCCAGCATGTGATATTCTGGGATATCCCCAGGATTTATCATCCCAGTATGTGATATCCTGGGATCTATCATCCCAGCATGTCATATTCTGGGATCTCCCAGGGATATATCATCCTAGTATGTGATATTCTGGGATATCCCCAGGATATATCATCCCAGCATGTGATATCCTGGGATCTCCCCAAGATTTATCATCCCAGTATATGATATCCTGGGATCTCCCAGGGATATACCATCCCAGTATGTGATATCCTGCAATATCCCCAGGATATCATATCCAATATGTAATATCCTTCAGAGATCCCAGTGACATTCCAATATCCCGGGATCTCTACGAGACATATGGGAACTGGTCACGATATCCTAGGGATATTTTGTGCTGTGTGTGTTAATACAATATTGGACAACAATATTTAAAAAAATAAGTAATATAATAATTTTGCTAACAACTATGTAAAAGACTTGTCAAACTTGTGTGTTGAAAAATAGACAGAAAATACATAGAAAACATGAATATAAAATACAAATAGAGACACATGAAAAATGTACAACAAAAAATAAACAAAAACAATTTTGTGTACTATTAAATTTTCTCTCAATTTAATGTTGTGAAAAGGTTACAACGTTTGGCAGAGGTGCTTTCTATGCAAATAATACAAATTTAGGCTACAAATCATAGAAAAGTTTAAAGAATTAAAATACAACCTTCAAATGTTTTATCTTTTTTTTCTTGTTAATTTCTGAGCACAACCAAAATTCTCTCATTTCGTAAATAAAGTATTTTTGAAGATCAACTTTTTGAAACTTTGCTCTTCTGTCATGAATACTTATACCCTCCAAATGAATTGAGATTGATGTTCCAAACTTATTTCTAGTATTATCGTTATTCATTTCTTCTGATGCACTGCAACTTTAAACAGAATGATAATATCAAGCTCACTTATACAGAAAGAAGTTATATTCTATAGATATAGTAAAATTAATTAATATAGAAATAATTCGAGTGCAATCTGTGCAATTGAGACAAGTGTGAACAGGTAAAAAAATCTAGGGTAGAGACCTAGAGTCATCTTGGAAAACTCAAGCATTCGAAAATAAACTTTTAGTTTTTGAGAGAATAAAATAAAATCAATAGTAATAGTACACATGAATAGTTTCAATAAATATTGAATTACACAACCAAACTTTTATTGTGAACCAACCTTGAAGTTGTTGATAATGTAGCATAGTCGAAATTTGAAAGCAGTATTTGGCTTCAAGCCTGTTGAAACTTTGCATTTCCTTGTCATTTTGTCTTAAATTAATCAATAAATAAATAATATAATGCAAAAGAAACTACATATCTATGACAGAATAATACTGTTACGAATGCAAAACAAGCAGTTGTTAATTCTATGTACTCATTCTATGTACATCGTTTCCATTCATAGACGAATGTGACTTGTAATCTGAATCTTCATCCCTTTGTTTTTCACATGTCTTCCTCACTCTTTGAATTTGTCATATCTGCATCTCTTGCACTCTCATGCTCAATTGAGCTTCTTGATAGTTCTACAAGCTTCCAGGTGATGTTGTTGGAATGTTCTAGGAGTTCTTGGAGTTGCTTCCAGTATTTGGAATGATGACTATATAAAGGAGCTCACATGAAACAGTGAGTTAGTCTTACAAACTCACGTGACAGATTGTGTTACAGATCTCATGTGAGAGACAATCCAGTGCCATTGGAGTAAACAGCGCTCGATTCCAGTGTAGCGTGCAGAGACAAGTGTTTACTATTTGTGCAGCTTACTAACAGTTTTTTTTTTTTTTTTTTTTTTTTTTTTTGTAGATTACGTCTTGGAGACTCCAGTTAAGGAGTATAAGACAAGTCAGATCAACAATATTATACACTAGATACCATAATTACTTTTCAATTAGTTGAGGTGAGGCTTAATTATTTTGATGTGAAAGGAACTCTTGTACACTATAAAAAGCTTTATCAACTAAATATTTCTTCAATTGTTTTTTTAAATATTTCTATATTTTCAAGACTCTTCAAAAACTGCGATAGCTTGTTGTAGAATTTCCTACCAATATATAACTAGGTTTTTGTTCGAATAAGCTACTATTGTGACTCACCAAGTGATAATCTCCTCGGCGTCTTGTATTATAATCATATACATCAAGATTTTGGTTAATATCATTCGTTTTTACATATAGAGTAGCTTCATACACATATAAGCAGGGTACAGTTAGGAGACCAAGTCTCTTGAACAACGGCCTGCATGAATCTAATCTATTTACTCTTTCTATACACCTAACCGCGTTCTTTTGGATCTTAAACACCCTATCAAGATTTTGTTTTGATGAATTACCCCATACTAAGATAGCATACCTAATATGTGACAGTAAGAGCCCATGGTAAGCTGTAAAAAGTAACTTTTTGTCATTTAATCTAGCGAGCTGTCGCAGGACAAATACCCCAGATGAAATTTTACTACATATTTTCTCAATGTATATGGAGTCCAGGTCAATCGTCTATCCAACATAACTCCTATAAATGCAATTTTTTCTTCCTGTTCTAATTGATTATCATTTACAAACACGTTTATAGCCCTATCTTCATTTAAATTATGTTTGTTTTTGAATTGAAGGTATTGGCATTTTTTACTATTTATAGTTAATTTCAACTGATTTAAAAATTGGACAATGGACTGCACACCTATATGGGCACTTATTTCTAAATTATCTAGAATGGAATTGCTGAAAATGAGTGATGTATCATCAGCAAATAAGAGGGCTCTACCACTAATTAATTCTTTAGGTAAACGGTTGACATATAACAAAAAAAGCAATGGACCTAGTATTGACCCCTGAGGCACTCCAGCTTGCACCTCTAATTTATCAGATTTATTCTTTACTATACTATTACCAACTACTGTAGTTAGTTCTACACATTGTTTTCTCCCAATAAGATATGATTCAAACCATTTCAGTTCAACCCCATTTACACCTACATTTTGCAGTATTTCCAATAAAGCTCTATGATTAACACAATCAAATGCCTTTGACAGATCTAAGAAGATTGCAGTAGCTTTATCACCTGAATCTATTATATCTATTAGTTTTTCAACTAGAGAAACTATGGCTGTCTTTGTTGATCTCCCTTTCTGGAAGCCATGCTGTTCATCACAGATAAAGTTAGCTTCTTGAAGGTGCAGAAGTAACCTATTTAGAACTACTTTTTCAAAAATTTTACTTATTACATTTAAAATACTAATGGGCCTATAGTTTTCTACCTTTTCTCTATCACCACTTTTGAAGATTGGCAAGATCTTCCCCTCTTTTAAGTTATCTGGAAAAACACCTTGTTCTAATGAATGATTGATCAGATGAATCAAAGGGTCTAACAATTGATCTTTACATTCTTTCAGAATTTTACTGGATACCCCATCCATTCCTACAGTTTTTTTATTATTTAAACTATCAATGATATTTGACAACTCGTCTTGGCATACTGGGTGGAATTTTAATTCGTTCTGAATCCCCTCAGTATTCCTCATGTTTGCATCACTAATATATATATACCTGTATTAAGAGATTTTTGAAGATCCTTAGCAACCAGTTGATAATATCTGTTAAAGAAATTACAAATGTCTACACTATCATCAATATATATGTTATTTTCGTTAATTATTCTGGGGACACTAGTATAAGCATCTACATGAGCTACTTGCCTATTTTTGTTTATTACATCCCACACTGCTGTGTTAAAGTACACACTATTATTCAAAATTTCAGCTGTTTTCTTACATTTCGCTCTTTTCACTTCTCTTGTATAATTTTTCTTTAGAGCTTTGTAATTATCTTCACTTAACATATTTCTAGATAGTTTGAATTCATCATATGCATCTTTAACCCTATTTCTTTCTGCAAGGATATCATCAGTTATCCACTCTTCAATCTTGTCTAATTTGTTCTTTACAGGGACTTTTTAACTGGACAACTCACAGTAATATGAAACCTTAAAATATTAATGAAACTATCATATTTGTCATTTAAACTATTGCTATTGTAAACCCTACTCCAGTTTTCTTGTAGCAGAATCTGCTTCAAACAATCGATATTCCCCTGTTCACATTGTTGAATTTCTTTCATTACTCTACTCTTTTTAATTGATTTATGACCTTGCAACCCCACCTCTAAGATTTGATAGTCATGATCAGATAGTTCCGAGCCGCCTAATCTTGTTTTAGAGTAATCTATATTAGTAAGGATGTTATCAATTATTGTTTGTGATGTTCTTGTGACTCTGGTATATTCATGAACTTTTATTTCCAAGTTATTCATGCATATAATATCCTTTAAATCTTCTGTCATTTTATTCTGTGTTGCAAAGTCTGTATTGAAATCTCCCGCAACAATAACGTTTGTAAAACGAGTAGTAGTAATCTCTAAAAGCCTATTGAATAGTTCACAAAAATTGTTCCATTCCCCATTTGGTGACCTGTAAATACCTAACACCGCTACTTCGAAATTATTGTCGATTATTACTCTCAAACCAGTAACTTCTAAATCCATTTCCACAGCAAATTTCTCTACATATTCTAAATTAAATGTTTGCATATTCTTAGCATTTTTAGTGAAGATAGCTACTCCCCCACTTCGATGAGATGTCCTGCAATACGACGTTTTCAATGAATAGTTTTTGGAATATTAAGTTGTGACAATTCATCTTCTTTTAAACCATGCTCTGTGAAAATAGCTATATCAGGAGCCTCTTCTTTCAAAAATACTTCGATTCTATCTATTTTGTTACGAATGTATTGAATATTCTGATGGAACACAGTGAGTTCCGGTACTTCCCTATCATCCCTTATTACTTTATCGTTGCTTTTGCATATTGAAGTAGATTTACTTAATCTCTTAGAATCTTGGGAGCCTATCAGATTGCTACAAGAGTTCCTTCCACTAATGCTATCCTGATTTTTTGATCGATTAACGTCTTTCAATACAATTGAAGATATGAATTTATCATCTGAAACTAGTTTCCCTTCCCGGTTTTGAGCCACTTTACTAAGAAAAGGTTCGTTAGATGATTGTTTAGGAGAATTATTGACAGTAGATTGCAAACGACTTTCAATCAGCTCTGCCAGCCTATTACAAAATATTACTTTGCCAGATTGATTTAGATGTAGACCATGATTAGTGAAGTTTTGTTTTTTCAGCCTTTCATTTAGAAAACAAATCCCCAACTGCTTAGAATTCTTATTTTTTAGGCTGTTGATTGTATTATGAATTGATTTATTTGTTGACTTAATGGCTTCATTTAGCTCTGGCCTATCAAATCTATACGGAATTGTACTTATTATTACATTAGTTTAAAGACGTTGTGTCAAGAATTATTATTTGGGATTGTCAAATAACGTATTAGACTGTGTTTTGTAAGTGTTTAGTTGTTCTTTTATCATTTCTTTCTACATTATTGTACAGTTTATTGGACTCTTCTTTCTTTTATTATTGATCGGCCTGTAATTAATAATTATTTATTAATTCTTGTAAATAATTACTGAAAATAAGTATTAGCTTGTCATTTGTTGATCTGTTTTTCTTTATTAATTGAACTTGCAATAAGTGTGTGTAAATAGACTAATTTGTGTAAATGAAGTGCAAGTGTGAACTTTATTGTTGCCAGCCTTATTTTAGCCATTAGAACCCGTAACAATACCCACACAGCACAAGGACATCCACAGGATATCCCTTGGATATCAGCAATGGGATATCTGGATATCCCAGGGTCATGCAAATCATGTCCCACAATATCGGTAGGATATCCTCAGGAGATCCTGATGTCCCCTCCACACGACATCCTAGGGATGTCCCACATGGATATCCTGGGGACATCCCTTGGACCACTGAGGGATTATGTAGTCTGCAGCCACAGGACATCCCATGGATGTCCCACATGGATATCCTGGGGACATCCCTCGGAATGCAAAGGGATTATGATTTTTGTAGCTACAGGACCTCCCTGAATGACCTTAATAATTTTACCTCTGAACTTCCCTCAGATAATTTTTAGAGGTCTTGTTTTCTAAAGCCCCATCAGGATGTTCCTATTTGGTGAATTCTATTTTTTCTGGAATTATTTTCAAATAAACCTCATGAGGATCTATAGATAACACTATGCACCTCCATCATATATAGTGCCTATCATCCCCTGAGAGGCCTCGACACATAAAAAATTGCTGACATGGTGTCAATTTGTACATGTTGAAGCCTCTCATAGGGGATGATAGGAATTTGTGCAGGTTTGATACTTTTAGGGCAGGTTTATGGGTCATTCGGCTTTATTTTAGTCTAGGACAAAGCAATAACTCAACCAATCAGATGTTTTAAATTTAGTTTTTTTTAATTACAAAGAGCTGATAGGTTGGATTAAAATGAAGCCCTGACTCAGAAACCTGACCTGAGTGTTGTCAGTTTAGATAAGGAGTTCATGAGACAGTTTTTTTAAATTGTAAAAATAAACTAATCATAAAGAGCCAGTAATGTTTTAAATTTTGCCTGTCTACTATAACAGACAAGGTAATGTAATAGTAATAACAACATTGAGCATTATAGCAAGAGATAAATATTTGAATCTAATATTGAAATAAATTTAAAAAAATAATTTTATTAGTCTAAACAGATTATCAGTAGGTAATCAACACAATTTCACCAAAATTCATCACTCTCATCAATCATTGACATTCGCTTGTCAAGTAAGTGCATCAGGATCATAAAATCAAACAAAAAAATAGCTTTGAATTTCATAGCCTAACAAACTGTAAATTTAATAATTTAAATTTAAAGTAAAGTATTTTAGCATGTTCATGAAGACAGTGTTAATACATATCTAAATACATATACAGTGCTAAATACTTTACTTTTAAATAACTTTTTCAAGCCAAATCGAAAACAAAATTAAGTATGACTTGAAATGTTAAATGTGCTTGAAAGAGATAATAAGGTGTTTCTTTTAATTTTTTTCAATTATAAACTAGCATCATAGCTTTAAGCAGGTCAAAAAATAAAACATTCCTAGGATCACTATTCTTTTTATTCTCAAGTCTCACATTTTTCACTTATTTCTTATACTAGTTTTAACTTATTAGTTGACTTCTAGGTCTTCTTCAGCAGCGTTTCTTTTCCTGAAACAATTTTTCAAATTAACAACTCTTTTAAAACCTGCTGATATAAGTAAGATTGCCAACATTCTTATAGAGCAAAATTGCAGCTGCAATGAGCTTTCAAGTTAACCAAACAACAAATATCCCCATCACAGCAAACCTAAGTAATAGGCGAATTTCCAATAAATGAATTTATTTATTTGTATTTCAATAGCATAAAATATGCTAAATGTAATAATGTAAAAAAACATAATATCAGGGTGTCCAGTGTTTTTCCTGAACAAAATTCCTGTATATTTCCTGTTTTTTCCCCACACCATATAAGAAGAAATTCCCGCTCAATGCACTTGACAACACATTATATGCTGGCCATTATAATGCCCACAATTATCGCCCATTATCTTTACCGCAATTATCGCCCATTATAATCTTTGCTTCTGTTTGGTTGATATAAGACTGCGACTATAGAACGCTTACTATTTTCGTCCAACATTTTATTTCCATTAGAAACTGTCAGCATTACAAAAGTGAATCCTTTATGATTACTGATCTAAAAGAATATGATGTAGGCCTATACTTAATGAATAAGATGAATTGATTGATTTATTGATTAGCATAAACAGCCATTCAAAACTGCTCCCAATTAATGCATTAATGCCTGATATCTAATTCCCACAACTGGACGACCAATATGAAACAGCTGATTAATATCCCCCACAATTACCTAATGGACAATATTGATTTGCCAATATAAAACGACTACTATTTTTGCTCTTACCTAATTTCTGCTACCAAACGGCCAATATAGATATGAAAAGACCATTAAAAATGGCCACTGTATAAGCCTTTGATCATCGTCCGATGTCAAATGCCCACTACCAATTGGCCGATAAAACGACCCCTAAAGAACGTTGCGATTATCACTGATATCTAGTTCCTGATACCGGGTGGCTGATATAAAACTATGGCTATAACAAACATCGCGATTATCGCGCCCGTTAAACTACTCGTTATTTTTTTAGTATTTTCAACTACTCACTCAGGCTTCAAATTGCACTAAATACTTGACAGATACTTGAAATTTCAAAAGCTCACCCGTTTGTAGTAAATCTAAATGTAAATAAAAACTTGTTGATTGTCATGAGTTTTGTTTATTTTTAGAAACATAAATTATGCATAAGCATCACTTTTGATAGAAGAAGCATCTGAATAAAAAAATATGTGCTTACATTAAACGGTCTTTTCTCTCTTCGGCATGGCGTAGCCAATTTTTTATAACGATTATCCCTTCAGCATCTGTTGTTGAGGGATAGTGCAGCCGAACTATACCTATAACAGATAAAATATTTCATGGGTTAATTGTTTATAGAAACCCCTGTAAAACAGAAATGTCAACATGGAGATTAATGATGTTGAAGATCCATCTTGTTTCCACTAATATGTATTATAAACTTAAAAAACACTTTTAAATGGAAATTGACTCACGTTATGTGTACTGTGGGTCGTCTGATGATGCTCTAGACAAAAGAGCGAAACGGCCGTCACGCCATAACGTGAGTCTCTGTTATTCTTTGCCCAATCTTAATAAATAAGGTATCTTTGGCATTGTGATAAAATTTTCTAACTTTTTTGTCTCTTGTAAATTTTCTGTAAAGTGATCGGTTTTCGTGAAATTCGCCATCAAATATTTAAAATAGCCGCCATTTTGAAAATTTTCATCAAAATTTTCATTTTTTATTTTTTAAAGTTGAGTCTTTATAACATAAATATTCATGCCAAATTTCAGATCAATACAACATTTCATTCTTGAGATAAAAATTCCCAAGTGAAAAAACAAAATGGCTGCTATAAGGATAACCGCTGAGTTTTGGAAACTTTAAATACAACATTTGTAGTCTCCTATCATCCAGGAACAATACCCTAAAATGTTCGACACTAATTCTGAAACACCCTGTATATATATATATATATATATATGTGTGTGTGTGTGTATGTACGAAATCCACAAGACAAGGATTAATACACTTACTTTCTTGGCTGCTTTAGGTTATCTTTTTGTTAACAACAGTTGTTTTTATTCAAGAATTTCTCAACTATCAATATTTTACACAAAAATAATGAGAATAGCAAACTGACCATAACAAATCAATCATTTATGATATATTGTACCTTAATATCGAAGTCGGAAACATTGATAATTAAGAAGTGGTCAGATAACAAAGTTTAGGCTAATCTAAACATTTAATAGTCATTGGATTTGACTGTAGCTTAGGCCTGCATTATAGATTAAATTTCAAGCAAATTAATAAGGGCTAATAAAAAATTTAAACTAACAACTGGTGTACCGTACAATTGAGTAAGCCTAGGTAGGCACCCGAAGCTCCATTACCAATGATAAGCCTACTGTATCATGTTCCAATCGATCTTTCATTTCTAGGCCAGGCACTGTAATTTTTCATCAGCACAGATCGTAAAAGTACAGGCCTAGTAAAAAACTAACTATAAATCATCAATACACCCACTGTATGCTTCTTTTAAATCTATCCAAGTGTTGCAATATTTTGGAAGAATGAAAGTAAGTTAGTACACAAACTTGCTGAAGAAGAGGGGGGGGGGGATTCTATTTACACTGTAGTTTTAATTAAAACCTATGACAAATGGCATTTCAAGCAAAATAAATTAACTAACTAATAATGTAAAGTCCTAATATTGATGGAGTGTAGTGATACATGTGAAATGTTTAGTGTTGGGCCTAGGCTTAGTCATAGGGCTACATGCCTACTTTGGTTAGTAAACTTACAGATCAGAAGACCCATCAATTTAGCGGTTAAAATTTAGATAGTCGTCTACTATAGTGTGTGCTTGCTTAAGCTGGGGTGGAAGATGTAATCGTAATTTCACAACAAATACTAGCTATGGATTATACTTCAATGGTACAATAGGGGAAATTCATAAAAACGGATTACGGATTATTACCAGAATGGATAGGCTAAATATCAAATGCATAAATGTAAAAGTATAGCTAAAAAATATTTAGTGCTATGGAAACAACACAATTATTATATTTTCTTACCTTTCAACGTAATACGAGCAGGAAGACAAGACAATAAGAATAACAAAATTCAGTTCGTTCAGCACAATCCAAGCAACTCAACAGCAAATAACCGAAAAAAGCCAACAAACTAGAAAATGTCGTTTCCCGTTTGTTGGACGAATGCCACTCATATTCTGTGATCTAGTGGTGGAGAATAATCGATAGTACTATCGATAGTTACGGCTATCGGTAAAAATCGATAGTTTGCAGTGCGCAATCGATAGTTTTTGATAGTGTTTTTTATAACATTCAGTACCTATTTTGCTTAAATGTTATGATTATGTAACTTCTTCAATTCGTCGTTTTTATTTGCATGAAAAAGAAGCTGAATACATAATAAAAAAATCAGCATATAGGCCTACCATAAAATAAAATAAATCATATCTTTATAATGCAATTATTAATATATTATTAGGCTACATGCAACTCGCACAAAGGCCAAAAAGTGCTAACCCTGTGTGTGGAAGAGAGTCTGCAGTTTGGATTATATTTTCTGCCAGTTCTTACAATTTGATAAAGCTTTTTTGGTTTATAACACGATTTATCAAGCTGTGAATATTGGTTTACTAACAGAAAATTATTGGAATACAGTATTTGCATTTTGTTGTATATAGGATAACTATCGATAGTAAAGGTGTTGACTATCGATAAATATTAATGGGGCTGACTATCGATTATTCTCCTCCACTACCTGATCTTAGCGCTATTAGCGGGAGCCGATGAAAACAAAGATGTTGTTCTATTTAATAGCCAGCCAGGTCACACAATATTATTATTATTATTTAATAAAACAGTATTATACAATAGAAATATAATTATAATAGAAAATCGTTAATGCCTATGCTGATGTCCTATTATATTTGATATCCAGCAGGATTAAGTAGGAATGTCCTAGGAATATCCACGATCTCCTGGGACAACGTGGATATCTGTGGGATATCTGTGGGATATCCATGTTGTCCTGGGATATTGAGGATGTCCATGGGATATCCATAATGTCCCAGGTTGAAGATGGGATGTGTGGGACTAAAATAGGATATCCTTGGGACATTGTGTGCTGTGTGGGTACCTAATTAAGTTCTGTGGAATAATAAATGTGAGAAAATCTTAGTTATTGGTTTACCACAATGGGTAAAATATTTTGTAGCATTGTAATAGACAAGAGAAACTTCGAATATTACCAAAAACCTTCAGTATGTGTCCATAAAACCGGTTAAACAATGAAATTCACTTACTTGTATGATTTACCTTTTCCAAAGCTTTTTTCTTTGGAACTTGATTCAATCTTTAAAATTATGTTACTATCAGAAATCCGCTTGAAATTAAAGTTTCCATCCTTTAGCAAATAATCTACTTCCCTTTTTGAAATACTTTCTCTGGGATCATTCTTAGCCATAGAACGCCTGGAAAAATCAGAGCCAGAATGAATTTGGAAATTGAAAAAATATATTTTTGAAAAATACAACTGACTGACAAGTGAGCCTAGAAACCACTAGAGAAACTCTCTATGTTATAATACATATTTAGGCTGTAGGCTACTGCAATTTTGAACAAAACTTGTGAAGAGGCATTCTTCCAAAGAGCCTATATTGAACATTTTGATGAGTTTCAAGCAAAAATAAATTCATTTAAAAAAAAATTGTGAAGAATAATCTTTTGTGAAGCATTACACAAATGAACTAGCCTGAAGTAGCAAATTACAAAATAAAAACATCATGGAATCAAGATTTCAAATAACCAATTTAAAAAATTAAAAAATATACTGCTCTAATGTCTACTATTTTCAAACTAATAATCATAATCGAGCTAATTTATTACCTATATTGTCTTTCTCCACAATAAGAAGAGATTATATTTTTGCATACCCAGAGCTAGTACTTGGGGGGAACCTGACTAGGGCCGCCCAGAGACTTTTTGCCTTGGTGCCCCACTATACTCTCTCCCAAACCCAAATACCAATTTTCTATCAGTGAAACCAATTTCCAAATATTATTAATTTAATATTTTTGTTAAAGAAAATTTATAATTTTAGTTTTTGTGAAACCTGTTGAAGTGAATACACATTATTTTAAGATTTTGTTTAATCTGTGGTGGGTAGGTGGGCAGGCCCCTTCGACACGATCATACATTCATGAAAGTTTCACCATTTGAATGATAGAGCTTTCTCCAAGAAAAATTATCGCAATTTGAAGTAATATTGATAAATAATGGCCTTATATTCTGTAGGCCTATGTTAGTTTTATTCTGATAGAAACTAACCAAAATTGTTTCTTCGAAAAGCAACTGTAACAAATAAAAACATTTTATAAGTGCACTGTAATCAATATTAAAAGACGATTCCTGAATGATTTTCCAAATTATCAGAAAAATCACGAAGATTTATATTTTTCACTTTTTTATAGCTTTCAGATACATTACTGATAAAAATTCTGTATTATCATCACTTGAATTACATAAAAGTGAGAGACTGCAGGCAATTTTTATGCAATGCACTTAAAACAAACATTTTCTGCTACAGTACTAAAACATAACTTACCCATTAGATGATGTGAACAAGAAGATGATCACAAAAGTATAAAAATTAATCATATTCATTGCAAAAGAACTATATTTATTACTGATGCATCCTGTGCTGACAAACTCTGCTAAGCAATTAATGTTATTTGTTCTGATCCTAAACAATTCTGATTATTCATAAGCACTCATGGAACTTATACAGCATAGAAATTAAGCACAACAATGTAGTAAAAATAGAAATATGACGCACAGAATAAAAGCAACTGATGTAATTTTATTGGTTCTGAATTTTGAAGGACGTTAATTGTTAATTAAGGTTGTTTTTTCAAGGCTGTGTGTATGGAAAATCAATGCGAAATTAGCGATAGAGCATTAAACAGGTACCGTACTGTAATCTGTTACCTATTCAAATATTCTATAATTTTGATTTGATTTCCTCTTGAAATTCCTTCTCCAAGATCTACTACATTGTCTCAATTACAACATTTCCAATAAATCATAAACTGAAAACTTTAATACTATGAATACCATTTGATAAAGGAAAATTATTTATTCATGTGTTTCATTATTGATACATCAAACCATAACCAATGAAAGAATTTTCTCAGTAATTTCTTAGGCAATGGAACCTTATTTTGTACAACCAAGATTTAGGAGAGAGCTGATAGAGTTTCAGAGGAAATAAAACACTGTGTCAATCAACAAATCCAGTAGTTTATCTTCTAAGATGGAGACTGATGAAGCAGAAACATTTGAAGAAAGCACATGTAGCACTGTTCCAGGGCTACAAGCTAACTTCTCCAATGCAAAGTTTTCTTGAAGCATAAGGTCATCGAGGTGTGTAGGCTATTGCCAATTTGTCATAGTTTCTCTCCATACTAAACTAAAGACAGCATTAACTGATCTACTCAGCTGGTGATGCTTAGCAGCAGCATCCAGAGTTCTGCTGGATTAGAGCGCAGAAAGGTGCAGAAGCAGTGTGCTCAACATTGGTGGTATAGGATACCTGTGGAACATAGCTGACCCTTGGAGTGTAGGTCACACAGGTTTGCTGTTCAATCACCAGCTAGGTTTCACGGATTTTCTTGGTAATTGGAACTGTGTATTCCTCCTGAATGATAACATTCCTGCTAGCTGGTTTCTGTCTGATGTATATTATTTCCTCTTCAATGAGTGGCACCTGAGAAACATATTCAACTTGAGAGTACTTGGGCTGAGAGCAGACAGTGATTGGTTGTGGAGCTGAACCACAACCACAGGATGAAGCAGAACAGCTGCAGCTTGGGGATGGAGCAGAGCAGCCACAGCTAGAAGATTGAGCTGTGGCAGAAACATATATAACTGATGGAGTGACTGCTGCTTGTGGATGGAGTAGATACATAGCTCACAGACAGAGAAAAGAAACTGCAGCTTGAGGATTGAGCAGAGCTCCCACAGCTTGAGGATGGAGCAGAGTAACTACAGGTGGAGGATGGAACAGGAACACAGCTCACAGATGGAGCAGAGCAGCCACAGCTAGAAGATTGAGCTGAGGCAGAAACTTATCTTACTGATGAAGTAGAGTAACCACAACTTGAAGATGGAGCAGAGCAGCTATAGCTTGAAGATGCAGCAGAGTAGCCACAGCTTGAGGATGGAGTAGATACATAGGACACTGATGAAGCAGAGCAGCCACAGCTTAAGGATGGAGCAGAGCAACCACAGCAGCTTGAGGATGGAGCAGAGCAACCACAGCAGCTTGAGGATGAAGCGAATACATAAGACACTGATAGAGCAGAGCAGCTACAGCTTGAGGATGGAGCAGAGCAATCACAGCAGCTTGATGATGGAGCAGAGCAACCACAGCAGCTTGAGGATGGAGCAGATACATAGGACACTGATGGAGCAGAGCAACCACAGCAGTGGTGAGGTGTCCAGTCATCGTTTGATCCAGCGATGAGTAGAGAAATTGGACTGCTAATATTGAAATAATCTCAACTCTCAAATAATAGACATTTTTAGACTTCAAAGTCCAGAAATATGTTCAAAAGCTGTGAAAATTGTATCAAAAACCAAAAAGAATATGACAAGTACATGCTCAATATGGGTATGAAGCTCAAAAGGCTTGCCGATCACTCCAGTCCCCTCCCGCGCCTGGCTCTGCTCCTGCCTTGTGTTTCCAAACCATTCAAATAATGCTCATGATACATCGCAACTGGCTGCGATGAATAAGGCTTCATGCATTCTTGGCCACTGTCGTGGGTTTTCGGTAGCTGCCTCCTCATTCTAGTCCTCCCCAACTCCCCAACTCCCCAGTCAACACTCAGCTTCAGTTACAGCATTGTGGAAACAACGGGCATTTCGCATATGCTAAATTATTCACCTTTTACAATAATTATTGTTTTGCAAGTTAGTTAATCGTTTTCATATTTTTAGAGCATGATTTATTATTATACCATTTTTTTAATGATTCTAAGGCCACATAGGACCACTCTAATCAATATTTCAGTCTCTTCTGCTTCTTTGTGTCAGCTTTAGATTCCAACTTCTTTCTCCAATATTCCTTTATCCTATCAGATCGTTGCTTTCTGATCTCATCTGCAACCTCCCATTCTCCTTTGTCTTTCTAGTCTTTCAATGTTAAACTTATTTGTTTGTAAAATTTTGTTAATTTTTACTTTATCTGGAGAATTTTTGATTTTAGACCAATTTCTTGAAGATCCTTCAGAGTTTTCGAAACATAAATTCCTGGATTTCTTGTTCCATGACGATCTGCGTTGTTAATATTAACTTTTCATGTGAAATTTAACGACTTGCAGTCAAATTTAACATGAAATTTAACGTTAAATTTCACATGAAAAGTTAACATAAATTCCTTACGTTTTTCTATTAATATTCCTCATGACTAATTGTTTCAAGGTTCTGTTATCGGGCATCCATGTATATTCTGTATGTAGGCTACTGTATAAGGAAGAAATGGGGAATTCTTCGTTTCTTCATGATGCTGATAATTGGTGTTTTTATATCACTTTTAATTCGTAAACTGTTTCATTTGCAGCGATTCTCCAGAGGCACCGTCTTTTTGGTAACTTTTGTTTATGCATATGTCCTAATGATTCTTCTTCTATTTTTGGTATTTGGTCAGTTTTTATTATACCATTTATTATTCATTGGATTGTTAAATTTATCTTGATTTTCAAATGTAATTATCAAGAACTTTCCTATAATCTAATCTAAAAAGTAGATATGATTCGGAAACTGCACAAAAAAGTTGGCTTGGGGGAGAATACGAGAACTTTTAAATTCCAGTTTTCCTGGTGTGTCAGCACGAGATGATAAGCATTATTGGGTAAGTAGCTTGGGACATAGTTTTATTAAAAAATCAATATTATGGGCCAGGTGAATAAAAACGAGTAAAGACTTTACTTGAGGGTTTTTGGACAGTTTACTAGCTTTTGAGTGAATGACAGTCTTGTGTAGTAAAAGCTCGACTATATATATTAGTGATGATTACGGGGTCTAAATTTTTCCGCAGTTTACTCACTTTGGAGTGAATAAAACAAAGTCAAGACTTCACTACTATAGTCGTTACTAAGTTTTGTGCAAGGTATAGGGTCTGAGCTGAGTTGATCGGTTTATCATTAAATTTTTCTCAAACAATTTGAAGTTTATTACAAGAAAATTAATCATTTAGCCTATTCTATATCCCTGCAATCTATTTTATCTCAAACTTATTTCGTCATGCCAGTATATTGGAGTTAGATAAATTAAATTATTATAAGTAGCAAGTGGACAAATGAATAAATTGCATGTCCTTGGCTCTGGTTTGTTTGTTGACTGTTGGATTTTGATTCAACAAACTGAAACGGTATTGCTAGTGTATTTTGAAATTCATCCTGCACTTCACCAGAAAAACTTCCTATTCAAGGGTTCAATTCAATGAAATATTTGAGTTAATAATTTAATTAGGTCAGGTAGTCAGGTAGCAAAATTCATTTGGTCTTGTGCAGCTTGCGTGTAGAACAAAATTATATAGTATTCAATTGGTTACCATGCACAATATTATCGAAAGATCACTAATATGGAAATAGTTAGTTTAATGATAACTGCATTTGAAATATGAAGAATAATATGAGGAATTTATATTAACAATAAAGTAGGTTGATAATTTTTGATATAGTAGCCTAGGAGTCCTAACTATCGTTTTTTGATTCTAAATTATTCAAGATAAAATCTATTTACTTGAGTAGAATTCTTCCAATAATAAATATTTCTTCTGATTAACCCATCTATAATTTTTTTTAGAGTATGAAGCCCACATAGGTCTGAGACCTGTGAGTGGGTAATGAATTGGATGATGGTGATTGATGAGTTGGACCTACAGTTTTAGGTGAGTTCCAAACCATCGGGAAGTGATTTTACAGCAGAGAACAGAGTATCTTTTGCTGACCAATCCAATCGGTCACCCTTACAAAAAGAGCGACCAGGAGTTTTCTAGCTTATCTCTGACTGAACAGATACCTGCTACAGCACTCGGCTATCACTTCCCAATAGCTCAACTTATAGTAACAACTAAGGCGAAATTCATGTGAATAAAACTGTAAAGAGTAAACTCAGATTTTTCCTAGTCCACACTGGAGCAGAGCGTACCATACTACGTTTATTCTAGCTGAGTTGAGAGTATACTCTATGGGCAGTATGGGCAACTGTTTACTAAGGAGAGAAGACTCAACAACGAATACTGCACTAATTAGAGTATAGGCCTACTCGTATTATTCACTCGTTTTTCTTCAACTTTATTCTATAGCCACATGCTTATGTATGCCCACCTGCAAAGGTTTATCTATTTTAATTTGTAGTAGGAATATTTGGAGATAGATGTTCCACGACTACTTGGTTTAGATTTATAAGTCTCACTTATATTTCAACTAATGTAAATTACATTATGAATCACATTAATATAAATGAATTGAGGGATCTATAAATCCAATTATCCCTGCCATTGATGAAAAGGTTTATAGTGGATTGCAAAAAACGATAGAGTATCTGTCAACACAGATTAATTTGACCCTACCCCTATATGTAGTCTATGTAGAACACAGCTTACAACCTACAAGATACAACCAGAAATGAGGTTAATTTAAACAACCTACTGGCAAGTATCTAAAAATGGCGGCTTTCTTGATGCAGATAGACATTATTTAGACAATGATTCCACCAAACATCGTTCTTGCAAGCCGATTCGGTGTTTAGTCAGTGTCTGATCATTAGTGATGGGCGACTCATTCCTTTCTGCAAGTCGACTTGCGAGTCGGTCTCAAGAGAGCAAGTCGACCGAAGAAAAAGTCGAGTCGAAGAGGTGCAAGTCGACTCAAACACGACTCAAGTCGGGTTGAGTTGCAATTTCAACGGTTTTGTTTTTTCTCTTGGCTCTACTTTTGTCGACACTGTCAACATATCAGTCGTGGGTCGTTCATGCTTTTGAACTACTGTACTGTAGTTGAAGATAGAAAAAGAATGAGGATTCTCTAGTATATTCACCAAGACGGGAGTGATATAAATTAACAATTCATTAATTCGGACAAAGATCATCAATAGCATAGGGCCAACAATTTACAATAGAATTCCACTGGAAATGAAAGAAGAAGGCAATATTAGCAGATTTAAAAAAAATATAGGGATTGGTTTTATAATATTGGAGTCTACCGTACCATAGATAGGTTCTCATAGTGAATAGGATGTGAATAGAAATACGATTTTGCATACTTTAGGTAGTTTTAGGTACCGTAAATAGTTTTTTGTTATTGTTGTATTAGTTATAAAGGCTAGTTGAGAATAGTATTAGCTTGATCTATCTCGAGTCTATCTTATATTGATGATCACCAGGACACATAGTTTAAAAGTGAGTTTTATTTTTTGAATTTAGCAATCAAATGACTGGGTTTTCTATATAATATATTTGTAATGTTTGAGCTTATATCAATAAACTCGTCCTCTGGATGTGCTTTCCATCATGCAGAAAAATAATTATTATTATTAATCATTAATATATAAATATGTAGGCAGTAGAGAATATCGAACTGAGAAATGCTTTTCTAAAACAAAAAATCACAACCGAAATTGCACTCGCAAGTCGTTAACACATCTCGACTTACTATTCTAAAGGAATGTCTCACGTCTTGAGTCGACTCAAACTAGACGACACGACTTTATATTAGATGACACTGAACCGAACAACTCAACCATTCAATGATACAACTCAAGTCGCAAAGTGCGTAGTGAGAAAAACGAAAGTCGTGTTGGCATCATGCATGGCAAGTCGATTGAGTCGACTCAGTGTGCAAGTCGACACAAAGTCGACTTTTGAGTCGAAGTCGCCCATCTCTACTGATCATAGACAATGTTTAGATATCGTTTCTGCAATCCAGTAGGGGTATTCACATTATGTCGTTTTAACTAGCTAAACTGCTATTTGCTAACTTGGGATTGTGAGCACCCCAACTAGGACCAACTGCTATATGCTAACTACAGTGACTCTATTAAGACAGTGTGGCCATTGGAATTATAATTTCCCGCCGCCGCCATGAAGATTCCATCTGTTTGAATCTTATAATGGAGCTTATACAAGATTATAAGTAAAATCTCTCACCGTCACTTTGTAAAGCATAGGTACTACCTTCTTAAATAGGCTACATACTTCAGTAAAATCTCTACTTAGCATTTTTTCATTTCCAGCATTTTCTTGGAATAGTAAAAGGTAGTTAATAAATAAAGGTACCATAACCTGAAAGCTTGTTCATCCAATATTGAAATCGAATTTGGTTGTTACTTCTAAGCCTATTACATTAATTTTAAAATTTTTGCATGTTGGATAAAATTCTAAAAATTGAATAATTATGTATCAAAACTAGGCCTGCGTCAAGTAATATTCAACCGGGAATTAGCATAATAACTTAATGGTAGGCATAGAAAAACTATAGCCTACAAAAATATATTTCTGAAGACTGCTAGAAGTAACTTGAGTTTTGTTTCCATATTTTTCAGCAAGTTTTGGGCCAGCATGATTATATATTATTAGTACATATATCACAGGACTTAAAATTACAGGTTTAAGACTGTGCAGTGGAATTTTGAACATATTTTTTATCAACGTTCTTGGCCCTACGAATATCATGCTATTGTTTGAAAAAATTTTAAAATTATTTTTGAGATATGGAATCTTTCAAGTGAAACCCTCCGTTTTTTCTCCAAGGTCATCTTCTCAACAAGTTGATATTTTTTTCATAATTGAAACATCAGGAATTGAAATGACATAGGTCTACTTTATATTTCAATCAAAAGTTTAATTTTTGGTAAGCCAAAAACCTAATCCAAAATCTTTGGTAATTAAAATTAATAGTTTTAATCTCCAAAAAATTATCACTAATCTTTTGCAAGAAAAATGTTATTTTAATCCATAATATTGTTTCATAAATGAAAAATTATTAATTTTTCATATCAACTTGCAGGAAGATGAGGAAATTCTCATAACAAAAGATAACAAATTATAGTTTTATAGTTGACAACCCAAGAAGCCTGAAGAAAATAAATTATGATCAAAAGCCTAGTGCACAGCCTTAACTCTGAGCTATGGAGGAGCTAATTGTTTTAGCTACTACTTGAAGGATTTAAAAAATGTGAATTAAAAAAAACACAAGGTAACATAATTATTGGGCAAGGCCACTTGCTCATGTCACATGTGCTTCAAACAGGCATCGTTCCAAAAAAGCTTAAATATGCCCAAATTTTTTTTTTTTGTAGGTTATGTCTTGGAGACTTCAGTTACGGAGTATAAAAGAAGTCAGATCAACAATATCATACACTTGATACCATAATTATCACTGTATATCAATTAGTTGAGGTGAGGCTTAATTTTGATGTGAAAAGAACTCTTGTACACTATAAAAAGCTTTATCAACTAAATATTTTTTCAATTGTTTTTTTAATATTTCTATATTTTCAAGACTCTTCAAAAACAGCGGTAGCTTGTTGTAGAAATTCCTATCAATATAACTAGGTTTTTGTTTGAATAAGCTACTATTGGACTCACCAAGTGATAATCTCCTCAGCTTCTTGTACTATAATCATGTATGTCGAAATTAAGGTTAATATCATTCGTTTTTACATATAAAGTAGCTTCATACACATATAAGCAGGGCACAGTTAGGAGACCAAGTCTCTTGAACAACGGCCTACATGAATCTAATCTATTTACTCTTTCTTTTCACCCAACCGCTTTCTTTTAAATCTCAAACACCTTATCAAGATTTTGTTTTGATGAATTACCCCATACTAAGATAGCATACCTAATATATGACAGTAAGAGCCCATGATAAGCTGTAGAAAGTAACTTTTTGTCATTCAATCTAGCAAGCTGTCACAGGACAAATACCCCAGATGAAATTTTACAACATATTTCCTCAATGTATGGAGCTTAGGTCAATCGTCTATCCAACAAAACTCCTAGAAATGCAATTTTTTCTTCCTGACTTAATTGATTATCGTTTACAAACACGTTTATAGCCCTATGTTCATTCAAATTATGTTTGTTTTTGAATTGAAGGTATTGGCATTTTTTACTATTTATAGTTAATTTAAACTGATTTAAAAATTGGACAATGGACCTATATGGGCACTTATTTCTAAATTATCTTGAATGGATTTGCTGGAAATAAGTGATGTATCATCTGCAAATAAGAGGGCTCTACCACTAATTAATTCTTTAGGTAAACGGTTGACAAAAAAACAAAAAAAGCAATGGGCCTCTAGTATTGACTCCTGAGGCACTCCAGCTTGCACCTCTAATTTATTAGATTTATTCTTTACTATACTATTACCCAGGCGCGGCTCCACCAGGGGGGCGCTCGGACACTGTCCTCCCTGTCAATATGTGATAAATTGCATAATTATTGAGAATACAATAATTCCACTATATTTTATATTTTCCTCTTTTATTTGTATTTGACAAGAGGAAAGAGAGTGTGGAAGTCTGGAAATAGACAGTAAGATAGTTGAAAATGATCAGCCGCATCGTGGTACGAGAAGAGGTTTTCAGCGAGCCTTTGTAACTATGTTGGACATTGCTGGGACACTTCCTCTTGCGTCCGGCCAGTGCAGTGCTGCCATATCGAAAATGCTATTCAATGAAAAATTCTCTACGAGAGAAATGGCAACATGAGCCCGGCTGTAAAATACGCTCTTCGGCCGGCGGCCGCAGCTTCATTACGCATGCGTCAATCATGTGGCGCCAATTATCCTCAAAGTTTTTAGTAGAATTGAGGTTAGAATTCATTGGTTGTTTATAAATTATTGTGGATGCAGTAGTGGTACGTGGAATTTGTATTATTTTCTCAATCATCAAGTTGTCCATTCAAATGTGATTAATGTGAGCTGTGATTAGTATTTGTTGACTGTATTTAACCCTTAATAGGGCGCATCATAGAATGTTACGTAATAGGGCGCATGGTGTACAAAGTACCACAATATGCTAATTTTGACATTCTATGAAATTTTTACTGTGACTCAAGTCTTTTTATCGATTGTAACACTCAGTGATATAGAATAGTGTATTATCCTATGTTTTTCAACATATATATGACATATATATATACATATAACATACATATATTCACTTATATTCTATGAGTTTACTTTTGAGAGTCAACTTTTTGAAAGTCGTTTTGATAAGACTTTCATGTTCACATTTTGCTATAGTGATCAGATATATCCATATTTCCCGAATTCCAAGTATAATAGCACTATAAACTTGAAATTTTATTAGGAATTTGTTTACTCTTTGTTTTATGAAACTAGTTCTTGTTTCGTATCTGAAGAGAAGAATAACCATAACAGTGTGAAATGTACATAGTACACAGTGAGTGAACAGATTCCTACTAAAGTTTATAGTTTATAGTGTTATCTTGTTATAGGTTTGATTTGATTATGCAGGTGTAAAAATATATAGACTTGAGGCTTTTAAAAATATCTGTTTTTATTATAAAAAGAAAAAATGGAGCCAAATGTAACATGAAAAAATATTTTTGAGATTTTTGTTTAGGCCTTCTTAGTCATCTTCAGAAGATGAATGCTGAGCTCTTTCTCCTGCACATTCTTGGCATGTGAACTTTGTGTGCTCTCTGCAAATGAACAGGTTACATCGGGGACATCTTGTACGACTCTTTCTGTTTTTAGCACGTCCACACAAATAACATCGTCCAGCTGAAGGTGAAGGTTGAGGTCGACCATCTTCCACTGCAGGGTCGGGTACTGGTTGGCCAGCTAATTCTCTCATTCGTCCTCTCAATAAGAGAGGTAGTGTTGGAATAGATGACCGTCTTACCATGTATTCTTTACAGAGGTCTTTTCCCAAATTTCTGAGGAAATTCCTCCTGTTTCCTGCCTCTTCTTGGATATTGCTCCGTAGGATTACAAAACTATTTATTCCACTTATATTCATAAGTGCAAAGAAAATTGTCAAGGGCCATCTATTGCTTCTTCGTGACACATTGTAGGCTGACTTCATTTGGTCAACGGTGTCCACACCACCCTTATATTTGTTGTAGCATGTGAGAAGGTATGGCTTCATTTTTTCGCCACTATCAGGGTCAATGGCATCAGTGTTGTGGAATGTGGACACCAATAGTACCACTTTATTTCTTCTGGGTACATATGACAGCAGAGTACAATCATTTTGGTAAGCAAATAAACTGGTGCATGGCGCTCTTCCTCTTGCATTTATAAAAACTGGTGGTATCTCCCTCTTATTTTTCTTCAAGGTGCTCACAACAGTAATTCGATGGTTTGTCAAAAGTTCTTTCGCCAATGGAATTGACCCATACCAATTATCCATTGTCAAATGTCTTCCTGTCCCTGATATTGGTGAAATCATTCTGAGGGTTACGTCTCTTGCAGTGTTGCTAACCATATGTGGACCTTCCGGTTGTTTGCCAGTATAAACTTCCAGATTGATAGTATAGAATGTTCTTGCATCACACAAGGCAAACATTTTAATACCATAACGAGCAGGTTTGTTTGGGATATATTGTCTAAATCCACATCTCCCACGAAATCCCTCCAACATCTCGTCAACAGTGACATATTCACTAACTGAGTAGAAATTCTGGCATTTCTCAACAAATCCTTCAAATACTGACCGTATTGCAGCTAGTTTATCAGTAGATTTGCGTTGTCGCCGGGTTCTTATATCATCAAAGCGTAATGCTCGCAATAAAAACTTGAAACGTTTTATCGACATTGTAGAACGAAAGTAATCTATTCCAAGCCCATCATTCGCCCATAAATCTTCCAAACGTGTATGTGATGATCGCAAGACTCCTGCAAGGAACAATAAACCCATGACAGCATGAATCTCTAATCTGTCCGTCTCTTTGGCGTCTCTCTCACGGGAATAGTTTGCTTTATTTTTTTGGATCCAAATATTGGTGTATTCAACAATCTGGTCAATCAGCAAGTCAGGGAAAAACAGCTTCCAAGTTTCATAAGGTGTTTTTGTCGTCAATGCTTCATTTTTTGGTGTAGGAAGTCGCAATCCAATTCGTTCCACCCGAATGATGTTCTGCCTCCTAACTCTTCCACGTAAATTGGCACTACCCATATGTACATTCCACTCTGTTGTGTTGTCCTTTCCAATTAGCACGTTGCGATTCACTATTTCATTTTCCTCTTCAGAAGAAGTAGGAACTTCAGGTAACTCATCAGCTGACATTTCAGAGTTTGACTCATGAGCACTATGTTCCAACTCATCATTAGATTGATCAGAACCTTCTCGTTCTATAATGTCTTCCTGAACATTGTCAGTGTCTTCAAAATCTGCAAATAACTGTCTACGCAAATGTTCTCTACTAATATCACTATTTCTTTCTTCTTCTTGAATTTCTTTCTCAACACTGTCCAGCATCCTAAGTATGCGTTGTTCTTCTTCACTATCCATTACAAAAAAATTATTATAAAGTTTTTATGAAATCAAGACCTATTTACAACTTATATTTACAAAAGTCCATGAAACTCACTTCATCTTGTCAAAATTTATTGAAATTTCAAATAATTATACCTGTACAATCAATGCCAGTGTAGGGCGCACGGCGTACAAATGTCCACACAAAAACTTTCACAGTCAGGCGCACGGCGTACAAAAGACAACACTACATATAAAACCGTCTAGACAAAGCAAAGTTCTGCAGCAAACTGGTTTTCCGCTACTGTGAACAGTTGAGGATAAGTGGGGGATAGACTAGGTAGAAGGAAAGAGGCGTGGCTACAGCAATACATAAGCTACACACTAAATAGTTTTTACTGCGGAGCTTTGTACGCCATGCGCCCTATTAAGGGTTAAAATAAATTCCGTGGATTATTTGAAAAATAACGTTTGTGATTTCAAAACGCGGTTGGCAGTAAAAAGGCCGGATCCTCTAAAAATGTCCTGCATATAATACCATCGCACAAAATCACTATACTATCGCACAAGATAAAATTCCCTAGCAATGCTTTCAGTCGAGCAAAAATTAATTTCTTAATTTCTCAACTTCAATGAAGTTGTGATTGAACATTTTGCTTCTGCTTAAAACCGTAAAATTGAGCTAACTTTCAAATATTGCTGTTTAATCAAACTGTTGAAAACTTTCTGAAGATATAGGCCTTTAAGTAGTGTAAATACATATTTTATTGTCCGATTGACTCTATATTTAGTGTGCCTCATATTCAGTTTTTGGACTGAGCCAATTAAAATAATGCCCCTTTTTAAAGTAAATGACAGAATTATATAATGACGTTTATTTAGTATGGAATTATTAATATCAATTGAATGAAACACTTGTGAAAGTAAGACTTAGTGAGAAGTAGGATAATCTTGTGATAAATCTGAGCATCTGCTTACAATCTGGATAATGTGCTGTATTCAGTGCTAGGTTTCAAGATTGAGCACTTATGCACTCTATTGATATGAATGGTGAGTGAGCCTACACATTAAATTTCCTATTTTTCACAATTACTGTATAATCGGTTTTTCAAAATAGCCTTTATTCAACAGTACATAGAGCCCATATTCAACTATATTTGCGGAGTTGTATGATGTCGGGGGGGGGGGGGGGGGGTAGTGTCCTCCTCAAATTTCTCTGTCAGAGCCGCCACTGCTATTACCAACTACTGTAGTTAGTTCTACACATTCTTTTCTCCCAACAAGATATGATTCAAACCATTTCAGTTCAACCCCATATACGCCTATATTTTTCAGTATTTCCAATAAAGTTCTATGATTAACACAAATCAAATGCCTTTGACAGATCTAAGAAGATTGCAGTAGCTTTATCACTTGAATCTATTATACCTATCCGTTTTTCAACTAGAGAGACTATGGCTGTCTTTGTTGATCTCTCTTTCTGGAAGCCATACTGTTCATCACAGATAAAGTTAGCTTCTTGAAGGTGCAGAAGTAACTTATTTAGAGCTACTCTTTCAAAAATTTTACTTATTAATATTTTAAAATACTAATGAGCCTATAGTTTTTCACATTTTCTCTATCACCACTTTCGAAGATTGACAGTTTTTTATATTATTCAAACTATCAATGATATTTGACAACTCATCTTGGGATACTGGGTGGAATTTTAATTCATTCTGAGTCCCCTCAGTATTCCACATGTTTGCATCACTAATACCTGTGTATTAAGAGATTTTTGAAGATTCTTAGCAACCAGTTGATAATATCTGTTAAACAAATTACAAATTTCTACACTATCATCAAATTTATTTGTTATTTTCGTTAATTATTCTGGGGACACTAGTATAAGCATCTACATGAGCTACTTGTCTATTTTTGTTTATTACATCCCACACTGCTGTGTTAAAAGTACACACTATCATTGAAAATTTCAGCTGTTTTCTTACATGTCGCTCTTTTCATTTCCTTTAGCTCCCTCGCTCTTTTCACTCTCTTTAGCTCCTTCGCTCTTATAGTTTTCCTCTAGAGCTTTGTAATTATTTTCACTTAACATATATAGTTTGAATTCATCATATGCATCTTTAACCCTATTTCTTTCTGCAAGGATATCATCAGTTATACACTCTTCTATTTTGTCTAATTTGTTTTTTACAGGGACTTTTTTAACTGAACAACTCATAGTAATATAAAACCTAAAAATATTAATGAAACTATCATATTCGTTATTTAAACTATTGCTATTGTAAACCCTTCTCCAGTTTTCTTGTAGCAGATTCTGCTTCAAACACTCAATATTCCCCTGTACACATTATTGAATTTCTTCCATTACTCTACTCGTTTTAATTGATTTATGACCTTGCAACCCCACCTCTAAGATTTGATAGTCATGATCAGATAGTTCCAAGTCGCCTAATCTTGTTTTAGAGTAATCTATATTAGTAAGGATGTTATCAATTATTGTTTGTGATGTTCTTGTGACTCTCGTATATTCATGAACTTTTATTTCCAAGTTATTTATGTATATAATATCCCTTAAATCTTCTGTCATTATATTCTGTGTTGCAAAGTCTGTATTGAAATCTCCCACCACAATAACGTTTGTAAAACGAGTAGTATAATCTCTAAAAGCCTAGGTATTGATTAGTTCACAAAAATTGTTCCATTCCCAATTTTTGGTGACCTGTAAATACCTAACACCGCTACTTCGAAATTATTGTCGATTTTTACTCTCAAACCAGTAACTTCATCATTCCCATATTTAAAAAGGTTGACTCAGAGGATGTAAGGAGCTTTAGACATGTAGCAATTTTATTTTCCTTCTCCAAGATTGTTGAGAAAGTAATATTCGAGTAGATAGCAGCCTTTTTACAAGGACAGCATATTCTTGTCAATCAACAATTTTGTCTTA
Source organism: Conomelus anceps (assembly GCA_948455865.1). NCBI lineage: Eukaryota > Metazoa > Arthropoda > Insecta > Hemiptera > Delphacidae > Conomelus > Conomelus anceps. Next base: position 13,369,272 of record OX418226.1, on the reverse strand, counting down.
GAGCTGGAAAGTCAACTAAAATGGCAATCTTTAAGCTGGTAAAGGATGTTATGTTGGCTTTGGATGGCTCACACAATCCTACAGGTATTTTTTGTGACTTATCACAAGCTTTTTATAGTGTTAATCATGACCTGCTATTGGACAAATTTTGGCAATATGGTTTCAGAGGAGTCTCACACAAACTCATTTCATCCTATCTTGAGGGCAGACAGCAGAAGGTAGTTTCGAGAGACCAGCATCCAGTGTATTTGGATTGGTCAAGGGTCACACTAGGTGTGGCACAGGGTCCATTTCTGGGTCCCATACTATTTCTCCTGTATATCAATGATCTCCCAGCTAATGTTGAGTCAAGGATGATCATTTTTGCTGATGACACAACAGCTGTAGTGGAGCCAAAATTAGGACAAAATGTGATGAAGGCAATCTTGAGGGCTTCAGAACCTTTGGCAGCATGGTTTGAGTCAAATGGGTTAAGGCAAATAAGGTAAATCTGGAAAAGACTAATATAGTAAATATAGTACATTTTCATGCCTCTCATCTTGCACACATAGAGTGCACCCATTTCTGGGCCCCATACTATTTCTCCTGTATATCAATGATCTCCCAGCTAATGTTGAGTCAAGGATGATTATTTTTGCTGATGACACAACAGCTGTAGTGGAGCCAAAATTAGGACAAAATGTGATGAAGGCAATCTTGAGGGCTTCAGAACCTTTGGCAGCATGGTTTGAGTCAAATGGGTTAAGGCAAATAAGGTAAATCTGGAAAAGACTAATATAGTAAATATAGTACATTTTCATGCCTCTCATCTTGCACACACAGAGGAGGAGACAGCAATGCAATCTGATGTTGGCATGTCAGTTAAGGAGGTACAATTCCTTGGAGTGAGGATCCAGAAGATATATCGAGGTAGCAGTGTGCTGTGCATACGTTTTCAGAACAGGCTCTGCGAATTTTGAAGAATATAATATTAATTTGAATGGATAAGTAGTATTTTTGTTTATTATTATTAGTATTTATAATATCTTAATAATCTCCATTATTATTTTGTCTATTATAATTTAAAGTATCTTAATAAAAAGTCAAATTCTATTTTAAAGGTTAGGTGTACCGATATTGATAAATTTTCTTGTAATTAAATAGTCTCAAGTTGACAATTGTAATAAATTGAGTAATATTTCATTAAACATTCAACTAAAATCAATTGAAAACAATTTTTAGCTAGGAAAATTAGTCCAAACAAGGCATCTAAATCTAATTGTTCAACTAAATCTCAGGAAGCTACGCGATCTCAGCAATTATTAACAAAAAAATCTCCAACAGCTCTTAAAGCTACTGTAGATGTAGAAGAAAAGGTTGCTAAACTATTGAGTGATCACACCGAATTGAAAACAAAATTAGAAACATCACTAAAAAATTCTGAGGAAGAACGTATAGGGTTGGTGGATCACATAAAATCTCTGGAAGTTATTGTAAAATTGCAGCAGGAAGACCATAAAACTGAATTATTAAATCTCACGAGTCAATGTAGGTCTATGTCAGAGGAAATCGAAATATTAAAATCAAAAATAAACTTGGCTAATGTAAGACCTGAACCTCTGATCAATACAAAAAAAATAGAACCTAAATCAAATGGGGAAAAAATTAATAGAAATGGTCAAACAAAAACGTATAGTCAGGTTTTGCAAACAGCAACCAAAACTAAAGTAAGGGCAAATAACGATAGGAAAGTAGAGTACTGCTCTTGACATCCAGTCATGGACGAGACTGTAGTGACCTACTAAATAAAAGATTAAAAAATAAGTATGAAGTTCAGAGCTTTTTCAAACCAAGTGCCCCTATAAACGCTATCGTAGAGTCAGCACAGGAACAAACTAAAGATTTTGGAAAGAACGATTTTCTAATAGTACTGGGTGGCTCAAACAATATGAATGAACCTAATCTAAAACATCTTCCTGAAATAAATGAAAAAATTAAAGAGATTGTGCCACTCAGCCAAAAAACTAATGTAATAATAAGTACAATTCCGTATAGGTTTGATAGGCCAGAGCTAAATGAAGCCATTAATCAACAAATAAATCAATTCATAATACAATCAACAGCCTAAAAAATAAGAATTCTAAGCAGTTGGGGATTTGTTTTCTAAATGAAAGGCTGAAAAAACAAAACTTCACTAATCATGGTCTACATCTAAATCAATCTGGCAAAGTAATATATTTAATAGGCTGGCAGAGCTGATTGAAAGTCGTCTGCAAGCTACTGTCAATAATTCTCCTAAACAATCATCTAACGAACCTTTATTAGTAAAGTGGCTCAAAACCGGGAAGGGAAACTAGTTTCAAATGAAAAATTCATATCTTCAATTGTATTAAAAGACGTTAATCGATCAAAAAATCAGGATAGCATTAGTGGAAGGAACTCTTGTAGCAATCTGATAGGCTCTCAAGATTCTAAGAGATTAAGCAAATCTTCTTCAATATGCAAAAGCAAAGATAAAGTAATAAGGGATGATAGGGAAGTACCGGTACTCACTGTGATCCATCAGAATATTCAATATACATTCATAACAAAATAGATAGAATCTAAGTATTTTTTAAAGAAGAGGCTCCTGATATAGCTATTTTCACAGAGCATGGTTTAAAAGAAGATGAATTATCACAACTTAATATTTCAAACTATTCATTGAAAACGTCTTATTGCAGGACATCTCATCAAAGTGGGGGGAGTAGCTTTCTTCACTAAAAATGCTAAGAATATGCAAACATTTAATTTAGAATATGTACAGAAATTTTCTGTGGAAATGGATTTAGAAGTTTCTGGGTTAAAATTTCGAAGTAGCGGTGTTAGGTATTTATAGGTCACCAAATGGGGAATGGAACAATTTTTGTGAACTATTTTTAGACTTTTAGAGATTACTACTACTCGTTTTACAAACGTTATTGTAGCGGGAGATTTCAATACAGACTTTGCAACACCAAATAAAATGACAGAAGATTTAAAGGATATTATATACATGAATAACTTGGAAATACAAGTTCATGAATATACCAGAGTGACAAGAACATCACAAACAATAATTGATAACATCCTTACTAATATAGATTACTCTAAAACAAGATTAGGCGGCTCGGAACTATCTGATCATGACTATCAAATCTTAGAGGTGGGGCTGCAAGGTCATAAATCAATTAAAAAGAGTAGAGTAATGAAAGAAATTCAACAATGTGAACAGGGGAATATCGATTGTTTGAAGCAGAATCTGCTACAAGAAAACTGGAGTAGGGTTTACAATAGCAATAGTTTGAATAACAAATATGATAGTTTCATTAATATTTTAAGGTTTCATATTACTATTAGTTGTCCAGTTAAAAAAGTCCCTGTAAAAAACAAATTAGACAAAATTGAAGAGTGTATAACTGATGATATCCTTGCAGAAAGAAATAGGGTTAAAGATGCATATGATGAATTCAAACTATCTAGAAATATGTTAAGTGAAGATAATTACAAAGCTCTAAAGAAAAACTATATGAAATAAGTGAAAAGAGCAAAATGTAAGAAAACAGCTGAAATTTTGAATAATAGTGTGTACTTCAACACAGCAGTGTGGGATGTAATAAACAAAAATAGACAAGTAGCTCATGTAGATGCTTATACTAGTGTCCCTAGAATAATTAACAAAAATGACAAATATATTGATGATAGTGTAGACATTTGTAATTTTTTTAACAGATATTATCAACTGGTTGCTAAGAATCTTCAAAAATCTCTTAATACAGATATTAGTGACATGAGGAATACTGAGGGGATTTAGAATGAATTAAAATTCCACCCAGTATCCCAAGACGAGTTGTCAAATATCATTGATAGTTTAAATAATAAAAAAACTGTAGGAATGGATGAAGTTTCCAGTAAAATTTTGAAAGAATGTGAAGATCATTTGTTAGACCCTTTGATTCATCTGATCAATCATTCATTAGAACAAGGTGTTTTTCCAGATAATTTAAAAGAGGGGAAGATTTTGCCAATCTTTAAAAGTGGTGATAAAGAAAAGGTAGAAACCATAGGCCCATTAGTATTTTAAATGTAATGAGTAAAATTTTTGAAAGAGTAGTTCTAAATAGGTTACTTCTGCACCTTCAAGAAGCTAACTTTATCTGTGATGAAGAGCATGGCTTCCAGAAAGGGAGATCAACAAAGACAGCCATAGTTTCTCTAGTTGAAAAACTGATAGATATAATAGATTCAGGTGATAAAGCTACTGCAATCTTCTTAGATCTGTCAAAGGCATTTGATTTGTGTTAATCATAGAACTTTATTGGAAATACTGCAAAATGTAGGTGTAAATGGGGTTGGACTGAAATGGTTTGAATCATATCTTATTGGGAGAAAACAATGTGTAGAACTAACTACAGTAGTTCACAACGACCTTGATTAATATCAAAGGACTTAGTAGTGATAAAGAGATCATATTAGCTGACTTTTGCAAACATAGCAAGTGTGATATTTTAATGGTTCAGGAGACCCATTGTGGAATAAATGACAGGAGACCTCACATAGCAGGAATGAAACTTATTTTGGAACGTCCTCATGATAAGCATGGAAGTGCAATGTTTGTTAAACCTGACCTTACCATCAAGTCAGCCCATCTTACAGAGGTGAACAACATAGAAGTCCTTACCACTGAATTAACATCATGCACAGTCACATCTGTCTACAAACCTCCAGCTATGGCTTTCAACTTTGTCCCTCCCAATAATTTCAGAAGCACTGACATAAAGTTAGTACTTGGAGACTTCAACTGTCATAGCACTAACTGGGGTTATAACACTACAGATAAAAATGGAGAGCTTCTAGAGAGATGGGTAGAGAGTGAGGGTCTAACTCTTATACATGACCCCAAGTTGGAGCCTTCTTTCAACAGTGGGCGCTGGCAGAGAGGTTATAACCCTGATAATATATTTGTCAGTAGCAAAATAGCAAAGAGCATATTTAAAGCTATAGAGCTTCCAATTCCAAGGTCACAACACAGACCCATCACCTGTAGAGTCAAAGGAGTCATACAGCCAGAGACAGTACCTTTCAAGAGAAGATTCAACTTCAAAAAAGCCAAGTGGCTAAAATTTACACAGGGTTTAGAAGACAGTCTGGAAGATTTGGAACCAATCCCACAAAACTATGATGCTTTTGCTGACATTGTAAAAAAAATTTCAAGAGAGCAGATACCAAACACAATACATAGCTGGCCTCAACCCACAAGCTCAGGTCCTCTTAGAGCATTATCAGGAACATTTCAAAAGTGATCCCTTCTCAGCAGAAACTATTGAAACAGGTGAAGAACTTCTGCTCAGTGTGAATGAAGGAAGAGTACAGAAATGGACCAAGCTTCTTGATGAATTAGACATGAAGCAAAATAGTAGGAGAGCATGGAGATTGGTGAAAAACCTCAGCAATGAGCCTTCACAGACATCTAAAGTCTTTAACCAAGTGACACCGGACCAAATAGCGCATCAACTTCTGCTTAATGGAAAATCCTCTTGTAGAGTGTCTAAGCAGAGGCTTCAGAGAAATAAAAGCAGAGAAGTTGTGAGCACTTTTGAGACACCTTTCACTACTGAGGAGCTTACAAAGTCAATCAAACTCTTGAGAGAAAATAAAGCTGCTGGTCCAGATGGGATCAGAACAGAACAAATAAAACATTTTGGCCCAATAACTCTCATATGGCTGACAAAATTGCTGAATAATTGTGTAAAAACACTGAATCTTCCAAAAATCTGGAGAAAAGCACAGGTGATTGCTATTCTGAAACCTGGAAAAGAGCTCAATGACCCCAAAAGTTTTCGCCCCATTTCACTTCTCTGTCATCTCTTCAAAGCGTTTGAAAGAATGATTCTTGTAAGAATAGGTACATTGGTTGATGAAAAACTAATCTCAGAGCAGGCAGGTTTCAGGCCTGGGAGGTCTTGCAATAGCCAGGTGCTTAATCTCACCCAGCATATTGAAAACGGCTATGAAAATAAGCTTGTAACAGGTGTAGCTTTCATTGACCTCTCAGCGGCTTATGACACAGTTAATCATAAAAAATTGGTGTCTAAGCTCTACTGTCTCACTAAAGACTATTGCCTAACAAGAATTATTCAAACAATTCTCCAGAACAGAAGGTTCTATGTAACACTTCAGGGCAAGAAGAGTCGGTGGAGAATTCAGAAAAATGGGTTACCTCAAGGAAGTGTTCTCTCTCCAATGCTCTACAATGTCTACACAAATGACCAACCAACACACAGGAATACGCGGAGCTTCATTTATGCTGATGAGACAGCTATTGCTTCCCAAGAAAAGACTTTTGAACAAGTTGAAAGAAGGCTCACTGGAGCTCTTGATAATCTGTCAACATACTTTGAGAGGAATCTATTGAAGGCAAACCCTCAGAAAACTCTGGTTAGTGCATTTCACCTCAGGAACAGGGAGGCAAAGCGAAAGCTGAACATTGAATGGAAGGGTACAACTCTAGAGCATTCAGAATGTCCAAACTACTTGGGAGTAAAACTTGATAGGATACTCAGTTTCAAGTATCACTGCAGAGGACTGAAGTGCAAAATAGCATCCAGGAACAACATCCTCCGAAAACTGACAGGCTCATCATGGGGGGCTCACCCTGAAGTCCTAAGAACTACAGCCTTGTCACTCTGTTTCTCAGCAGGAGAATACTGCGCCCCAGTGTGGGAAGCCTCCTGCCATGCTAAAGAGGTGGATGTGACCCTTAATGAATCAGTTAGACTGGTGACAGGCTGTTTGAGGCCCACACCCACCAACAAAGTATATGCAATTGCAGGAATAGCTCCACCGCAGATGAGAAGGCAAGTAGCTGCAGAGAAGGAAAAACAGAAACAGGAGTCAGATCCAAGGCACCCAATGTATGAGCAGGCTGTTGTTCATCAATGACTCAGGTCACGAAGTAGTTTCCTGAAGAGACATAAAGCCCTGGAGTCAGAAGTTGAAAGGAGAAGAATGGCATTATGGGAAGAAGAACTCCCAATTGTCTCCCATTTCAAGGCTGTTGAGGAGCTGATGGCTGGTTGTTCACTCTCGTTTGATGAATGGAGGACTCTCAACAGATTGAGGACTGGTGTTTCCAGATGTAGAGCCACCATGAAGAGATGGGGATACACCGATGACGAAATTTGTGATTGCGGTCTCCCACAGACCCCTGAACATTTACTAGTTTGTGAGAAGATGAGTGTAGCCTGCCATAAGGAGGACCTCTTTTTAGCAAATGACAAGGCGATTCTAGCTGCTAAATTTTGGAAAGGGGTCATCTAAATAAGTCCGGACACGGAAAGTAAAGTAAGTAAGTACTACAGTAGTTGGTAATAGTATAGTAAAGAATAAATCTAATAAATTAGAGGTGCAAGCTGGAGTGCCTCAGGGTTCAATACTAGGTCCATTGCTTTTTTTGTTATATATGTCAACCGTTTACCTAAAGAATTAATTAGTGGTAGAGCCCTCTTATTTGCAGACGATACATCACTCATTTTCAGCAATTCCATTCTAGATAATTTAGAAATAAGTGCCCATATAGGTGTGCAGTCCATTGTCCAATTTTTAAATCAGTTTAAATTAACTATAAATAGTAAAAAATGCCAATACCTTCAATTCAAAAACAAACATAATTTAAATGAAGATAGGGCTATAAACGTGTTTGTAAATGATAATCAATTAGACCAGAAAGAAAAAATTGCAAATTCTAGGAGTTATGTTGGATAGACGATTGACCTGGACTCCATACATTGAGGAAATATGTTGTAAAATTTCATCTGGGGTATTTGTCCTGTGACAGCTCGCTAGATTGAATGACAAAAAGTTACTTTTCACAGCTTACCATGAGCTCTTACTGTCACATATTAGGTATGCTATCTTAGATGGGGTAATTCATCAAAACAAAATCTTGATAGGGTGTTTAAGATCCAAAAGAAAGCGGTAAGGTGTATAGAAAGAGTAAATAGATTAGATTCTTGTAGGCCGTTGTTCAAGAGACTTGGTCTTCTAAGTGTGCCCTGCTTATATGTGTATGAAGCTACTTTATATGTAAAAACGAATGATATTAACCAAAATCTTGATGTACATGATTATAATACAAGAAGCCGAGGAGATTATCACTTGGTGAGTCACAATAGTAGCTTATTCAAACAAAAACCTAGTTATATTGGTAGGAAATTCTACTACAAGCTACCGCAGTTTTTGAAGAGTCTTGAAAATATAGAAATATTTGAAGAACAATTGAAGAAATATTTAGTTGATAAAGCTTTTTATAGTGTACAAGAGTTCCTTTCACATCAAAATTAAGCCTCACCTCAACTAATTGAAGTAATTCTTGTATTGATCTGACTTGTCTTATACTCCTTAACTGGAGTCTCCAAGACGTTATCTAAAAAAAAAGCTCTTTGAGTTGAGCTTCAGAGGTTGACCTGTTGGAGAAGAAGCTGAATAAAGCATTGTTTGTGTTGAGAGTGGTTATATGGTCATCAGACATTCCAGCAGCCCTGAGTGTGTATCATGCCTATTTTATTTCTGTTGTTAGATACAGCATAATCCTATGGAGAAGTTATCAGACTCTCTTAAATCAAATTTTTTGAGGCAAAAAGAAGCGGTTAGAATAGTATATGCATTGGGATTTAGAGAGAGTTGCAATCCGCATTTTATTGGGAACAATCTTCTGACAGTACCAGCAATTATTTATATAAAGGAGCTGGTGACTTATATTTGAAAAAATAGAAGAAATGTTGAAGAACCCAGACACACACATATATATCCAACAAGGAGGAATGAAAATGATTTCCAGATACCCAGAATTAGATTGGACCTGGTTGGAAGAGGCCCTTGGTATAGGGGTATGAAAATTTTCAATCTGCTTCCATCTCACTTGAAGGCTGACACTACTGATAGATGCTTTTTGACAAGTTGAACTCTTATCTTGTCAATAGCTGCCCATACAAGGTTAAAGAGCTATTTCAATAATAAAATTTCTATTGATTTTATAATACTTAACTATTCAACTCTTAACTCTCCCTTTAAATACTGTAGCTTTAATCCTATTATGAAACTTTTCATAGTTTTTGACATGATCTATGTGTTATGATTAATTGTTGTTAATGAATTTAATGTATCTTAATTATTGACGTGTCACGGTTTGGTAAAAAATTGTATTTATGCAAACATATGTGATGAATAAAGTTCTAATCTAATAAATTGTCCCATCAGATCATGATGTATTGAGCATGGATTGCTCATCCATGGTATGAGGTCGAAAAGTGTGATTGAGGAAAAATAAGGGCTTTTTTGGCCAGTTCAATCGTTTTAGTCAGGAAATTAATGAACGAATCAAACTATTGCATTGAAATTTAAGATAGATACCCCAATCCATGTAACTCCCAAATACATGAGTGTATCAATTTGTTGAATTCTATTAATTTCGAATTCCTCAATGTGCTATTGATTCATTCAAAAGACTTCCGCAATGGCAGATATTGACAACAGCATTGAATAGCTGATGGCAATTTATGAATGCCACTGTCCAAAAATATGGGTCACCGCCGGAAATCAAACCGCGGACCTCCCAATATGACTGTAGTTTAGTGTTTAAGACGCCAAAATGGCAATTGGGATATTCGCGGTTCGATTCCTGGTGGTGACTGATATTTTTGTAATTATATTTTGGGTAATGAGATGAATGGGTGAATGATGAGGAACATCCATGGCTGAATGAGATTTGAGTCCAAGACTGCAAGAAACGAAGTCAGCCAGAGCCTTATCTTATCACAGACAAGCACTCCAACCAACTGCTCTATCAGAGCCGCACATTGCTGAAGTCTTAAGAAAGTTATGAATAATTAATAGCACTTCGAGGAATTCGAAATTAATAGAACTCTGTCTCTGTACATTTGTCAGTTAGTTAAATTGTCTGTTTCGTATTCAGTCACGAATTTTTATTTTGCATAAAAAAATTCAACCAATGCTAATATCTTATAGAACTATTTTTTCCATGATTTTTTATACAAGTTTTTCAATTTTAAGCTTCAAAGTCGCCATTTTATTGAATGTCCATCTAGATGGACACTGTGACTCAAATGACCTATTGAGGAAGAAGCATAAATAAAATGAAAAAATAAAAAATTGACAAAAATCTCTTTATTCTGAACTTATACGTATATATGCTCTATTTGCTCTTTAATTGGACTTATATAATTATATTCAATCAACTGTATGACTAGTTCTAGCACACCATATGCACATGATGTTATATCAACTTTTTATTCTTTAAATAGTCTAGATAGTTCAATCAGTTTCTATATGCAAATGTTAATTTGTCTGATTGCAGGACATAAAATTTTCCTGCAACGTCATAATGCTGTAAGACTGGAACTTCTTTCCAGGCCATTAAATAGTATATTTCGCACCTAGGGCCGAAAATGTGTGTTTGCCGGCTTGAGATTGCGGTTTTCAAGTTTGAGACAAAGTAAAGAACTTGAAGCGTTTGAGAGCCAGCAAAACATTTTTGCCTGCGTTGCAAACGCTATTTTTTGCCTTACCACAAAAAAAAAAAACAAAACACCAATGTTAAGTTGGAAATTTTGAAAGCTAAATTTTAAGGCTATGGTACTAGCAAGAATACAAGGAACGGCTACACATCACCTTTTTATCCAACCTACAGAGCTCTGGGTGGGCATTTTGTCAACAACTACAACTGTTCACCAAAAGGTTAGTTGGTTAGGTTTTTTGTTGTTATTCCATTGCCTGATTTGAAACTTGCATAAAACAACCAAAAACCTAACCAACTAACCTTTTGGTGAGAGGTTACCAACAGTTGTAGTAGTTGACAAAATTCCCACCCAGAGCTCTGTAGGTTGGATAAAAAAGTGATGAGTAGTCTCTCATAGAATACAATGTTGTTGAGGTTATGAAAATATCATCATATTCTATTTTTTGATATCAAATTCACAAAATAATACATATTAAGTTATAAAAAGTGATCATTCATTGACATTTTAAATACTATGTAGGCCTACATATTAAATTATAAAAAAGAAACATTTATTGACAGTTTAAATCTTTTTGTTTTACATAAAAGTTGGAAGGGTTCATATTTTCAAACAATCATGACTGCTGTATCCAGACACAATCAGCTGTCATTCAAGGTCATTTTCTTTTCCACCCTAGGGCGGTAAACGTTTACAGACTCATCGGAAACCGAACACTTTCGGCTTCCATATGATGCACGAAAAACAGCTCATTACGTCCTAGTGTGGCAAAACATTCTTATCCTACTTCAATATTAATTTTTGAAATTTTAACCTTTTTTATTTTTGAATGATGAGAGTTTGAGTTATGATACTATGCATTTGAAATATTTAAATCTGTTTCTTCTTTTTGAATAGTCCAATGTAGGTTGTACCATAGTAGGCTACTGCTTATAAAAATACACTATACTATAGAACTAGAGCCTTTAGATTAACGTAATTGGAAAAGAAAAATATTGTGGACCTAAACAATCTATTAGATGGGTTCCATACCACCATGTTGGTGATAAATGAATAAGATATAACTTGAAAAGTCACAGTTGTACGATGGGACTTGTATTATAGATTTTCTATTCAGAAATTTCATTCTGTTTAGATTAATCTGCCATTCTATTTAGAAATTTTGGTATTGCTCAGTTCAATGCAATATTTTATATCCATTGTTTTACACAAATGTTCAGCAGAAATACTGGTCATTGTATTGAGAAAATTGGTAATTGAAAAATGATAAAAAGAGAAACTTTCAATAAAGTATTGCTGATTCACTTGCTAATTCTGTTTAAGATCAAAATCCTCCAATTTTTTGTATTAGCTATTTCTTTTCTAAATATTTCTCTTACTCTGCCCCCCCCCTCCGCCATGTTTATTGAATGTTAAGTGAACAATGAAGGACGATTGTGCTGGCACGGCCAAATGTCGTTCTACCAATTTTTCTAAGCTGTTACAAAGGTGAATTTTTAGTAAAAAGGCGCAAAAGTCGAGCTCTCCAATACTTATGTCCTCAGGTAACAATGGCAGCTACAGCTAAACTATAGTGAAATTATTATTGTTACTTCTCTTTTTCAATTAGTATTTTGATAAAAGACTTGGAATATAAATTTAATTCGAATAAGTATAGTTCAGATTCAATTCAATTTTTCAATTGATTTATTTCACACACACATACAACAATCAAAATATTAACAACAAAGATTATCAATAATCAGGAATATACTCAATAGCAAAAAGCAAAATATCAATAGCCGACTCTGTGGTGCGGCATGCTGGAGAGAGAAAAAATATTCTAATTAAAAAGGGAGAAAAATACCTATCCAACTATTATTTCCCATGCAATGGGCTGAAGAAAGAGTGGGAAAGGCGAAGATGTGGGGGATGAGACCATAACACGGTAGAGCGAAACACAGTGCCAAAGATGAAACAATAGAGAATAAGTGAATTTACAATGTTCTATTAGTGGTTAGAAACAGTGTTGAATAATAATAAGTATTATCTGTAAAAAAATTGAGTAAAGGAATAAGAGTGACTTATTCACTTGAAATGTCAAAGTTTGGTAGAAATTCGTTCAATCTTTTCAACATTATAGTTTTTTCAACATTATAATCGGCTATGATATAGACTGTAGGCTACATTACAATGTAATATACGTCTAGAATATTTGAAATGACTTTTATCAACTAATCCAAGAAATTAAAAATAATTATTTGATAAATATAATTATGATACATTTTAAAAAATGTGACCCCCAAACAAAATGTGCAAAAAATGACAAAAAAGTGCAATGATATTTATATTATATTATTGAACAATATTTATTTATTGGAATAACATATTAAACTCAATAGCATAGCAATAAGGAACATAAGCAGAATTCAAGTAATTTAGAAAGATTTTTCAACAATTATATTATTGAGCGAAATTTATTTATTGGAATAACATATTAAACTCAATAAGGAACATTTAAGCAGAATTCAAGTAATTTAGAAAGATTTTTCAACAAATCTGAACGATTTTTGACTCTTGTCCTCCCCTAGGTTGGATTGAAATGGCGTTCCTGCAAGCAGAGCGAGCCTGCCGGCTAGTTTATTATAGTAGCTACACATTGATAGTTTGACGTCTCAAACATTCTTGGCTCGAGACCCACCAATGGAGTTTGAGAATTTCCGCTTCTCATGTGATACCCCCACACCGAGCCTGGTGACTGATAGCAAGTTTTTCCATACAAAAGACAAGAAACAGCGGATTTTTTTATTCAGATATTCTCTATCGTTTGTGTGGATCAAAAAAAGGAATAATGAAAAGTCTCATGGGTTTTTTTAATGCTTGGTGTGGAGTCATCATATTATTGGTAGCAGAAATTCTTAAAAACCATTGGTTGGTCTTGAGCCAAGAATGTTCCTTTAAAAAACGTTGAACCATAAATAAAGTTATTATATTGAACTGATAAATGAATTTATTCTAATGTAAATATTAATCAATTAATTAATGTCATTACAATATTATATTGGGAAATTTATAACTAGAATGTAAATTAAATAATCTAATAATTGTGAAAGATAAGTTTAATAATTGAGAATATGCAAAATCCTAATAAAACTATGAAGAATGATGAATGAAATTAATGATTGTTGAGAGCTGTCTTGATGCTCGATCCGAACCCTCTCAGTTTCGTTTTCCAACTGTGAAATAGCAAAAATTATTCATATAATAGTTTTATGTTGCAAAATTCATTTGTATTTAAAATAGAGTTATCACTTCCAGGACAAATGTAAATTCAGTAACTGATCTATTTTTGGTAGTTGATAATATTCCTATGGTGATTGACACTATAGTCCATGAAAACCTCAGATTTCAGTACAGAGTATTTTGGCGCAATGCAGTTTCATAAATATGATATTGTTTACTATTATCTTGAATTGAAAGACTAAAACGATTTTCTAAGTCTCAAGAAAATCAATTTTAATGTCAATTATAATAACAAAATTATCAATAGTAAACGATATAAACATTCCAATCTTCCTTCAGTAAAACATTACTTCATCATTAAAAGTTTGCATGTGATAAAAATAAACAAGCTTGAATAAACATCTGGGAAGATGTAAGAAGAATATTATATCTAATAATATTTTTACATCTTCCCCCCTCATTCAGTCAATAAATTTTCCTGAAGGAATTAATTTACTTGAACGACAAATAATCTTTTCTTTTTCAAGGTTTCCACAGGCTACTTCATACATAGAGTTCGATATCCTTCTTGTTATTGGAAATGGTCCAATTCTGATTTCATCCAATTTATTCCTATTCAATTTGTTTCCTTTTTCTAAATATACTAATTATTTTTTTTTAAAGTTATATATTTTTCTATTTTTATCACATCTTATTTTGTTTTGTTGATGATTCAGGATTGAATTTTTCATAGCTTTATCTCGATCTACTGTCAAATCGCGTTTTTCTTTTAGTTGTGGTGGTACAATATTTAAATCATCTCCAGTTATGAGATATCTTGGTGAAAATCCAGTAACACTATGGATTGTATCGTTATATTCTGAAGTACAGTCTTCTGCTATTTTTGACCATGCTCGTTTTCTTCCATTTATGCTATTTATTTTGCACCTAATACGATTCACTAATGTCTGATTGAGACGTTCATTAAGACCATTTGATTGCGGACAATCTACTGATGTAAACACCATTGTAACGCCTTTTGATAGTAGATATTCTCTGAACTCTATTGATTTAATTGATGCATATTGATCAGCCAATAAAATTTTAACTGAGTGGTTCTGCAAGACAGGATCAATTAAACGAATGAAGTCTTTGGAACCTTGCCCGCTGGAGGTTGATGTATACCGTACGCAAATCTAGAAAAGTGATCGACTAATATGTGTAGATATCGTTTTGTAGAGTTATTTCCACCAAATCCACCAACAGTATCTATTGACATAATCTTGTACGGTGCACTAGCTGGACCCAATTGAGAAAGTAATCCTATTTGACGATCCTTTCTTGTCTTATTCTTTTTACATATATGGCAAGAGTTGCAATAGCTTTTAACCATTTCATCCATATGTCCTAATTGATAGTGGAGCTTCACAATCAATTCTTGTCCTTTTTTCTGAGAAAGGAAGATTTTTTGTTTCCATCTTGAAATTTTGTAAAATATTCTTGATAGACATTCTTGATATTCATTATTGTTTCTCTATTTTCCTTTTGATCTTCTACGATATCTTTGATTGTTATTAAATTTACAACTTTTAAAATGTTTTCATTGCGGTACCTTCAAAATGTTCCAAAACCGGATTCCTAGACAAAGCATCAGCTTCCACATTTTCTTTTCCTGGATTGTACATCAATTGAAAATCATATTGTGAAAGATAATATACAAGATCTCCTAATTCTCCATCAGTCCTTGCTTTTACTTTTAGATTTTCTAATGGTTTGTGATCTGTCATAATTGTGAATTTCCGTCCTATCAACCAATATTGCCAGTATATTATTGCCTCTTCCATCGCCATACATTCTAGGTAGATAGCCTTTTTCTTTTTTTGTGCAGGACTTAGTTTTTTAGAAAAAATATGCTACCGGATGAAGTTCATTATTTTCTTTTGGTTGTTTTAATACAGCTCCAAATCCTTCTCCACTAGCGTCTGTAAAAATGTATACTGGTTTTTCAAAATCATAAATCTGCAATATAGGACTAGAACATAGATATCTCTTTATATTTCGGAATGATTTTTCACACATTTCCGACCAGACAAAAGGTGTATCCTTTCTTAATAATTTGTGTAAAGGTTCAAGAGTTTGCACTGCATTCTCCAAATATTTGTAGTAGAAATGAATTTTACCAAGAATTGACGCACATTTTTTTTTTTTTGTCTTTGGTTGAGGAAAGTCTTCTATTGCCTTGAGATTGTCATTAAGTGGACGAACAGAATTATTTTCAATTATATGACCCAAGTATTTGATTGAGTTTCTTGCAAAATTACATTTTTCAAATTTTAGCTTGAAACCTTCATTTTTAATTGCATTTAGAACAAGGTCTCATGTTTCAAATGTTTTTGAAAATATGAGGATATCATCAATATAACAAGTACAAAAATCAGTCAGCTTATTTCTCCGTAAAGTATTTCCTAATGTTCTTTGGAAAATTGAAGATGCTGTTCTCAAACCAAATGGAAGACGTAGCCTAACCATTGATAATGCCCTTCTTCTGTCACAAATGCAGTTTTTATTCTGTCTTCTTTTTTTATTGGTATTGACCAAAAAGCTGAATTCTCATCCAGAACTGTATACCACTTACAATTACCTGCCTTCACTGTTATATCCTCTATTCTTGGAAACGGTTGTGGCTCTGGTATTACGAATTTATTCAAATTTTTAAAATCAATGCATAGACGATATCTCTTTTGTTCTTCTCGTTTATAGGCGAGTGTAACAGGAGATGCAAATGGTGAAGTAGAATACTCAATTAATCCTGCTTCTAGAAGCTGTGTTATTTGGTGGTCTATTTCTTTCTTATCTGATATAGATGTCCTATATGGCTATCTTCTGATAGTTTTATTTCTGCAACTGCATTCTTTATTTCACCCACATCATATTTGTATTTTGCAAATATTGATTCATGTTTATCCATCACAGTTTGTCTCTTATCAATATCAAGATATTCTAAATTTTTGTTCTCACTTGTAGAATAATTAACATTAAATTTGGTTTAATATATTTTTTTTGAGTAGAATCCAAAACATACGTCTTACCATCAAATTTTTGTAAAATCTCTAAATTTTCATTTTGAATTTTTTTATTGCATCTAATCCAAGAAGTAGATCATATGAAAAATTAATTATTGTTCTTAACGACATAGACATCCAATGTCTCTTTAATCTTATTTATTTTCATTAGAATTTTAGCCCGGCGGTTTGTGAAATTCATACCACTAATAGTTTTAAAGATATTACGATCATTCATCAGTTTTGTCCTTAGTTCATCAACGATTTTCTGATTTATGAGTGTAATATTTGTCATGAACTCCTTGTACAATTCTCTTTTCATCAACAAGTACATTGACTGTAATTAATGAAATGAACTTACCTGCCGGATTTTCTAGTTTTTTTAATCATTAATTCCCATCACGTCTTCTTCATATTCTGTGAGATTTGCTGACTTTTGTTTATTTCTACATATCTCTTCAGGATGAAAACGATTTGGTTTCCCCAAAGCCAAACATATACAACAAGGGAGTTTCTTCTTTTTTGAATCTTTCATTTTTTGTGTATCTTTATTTAAAATGTTGCTATATTTACAAGAGGTTGTAAAAGAATCATATTTTTGTATTTCATTCATAAGATCTTCTGTTGTTTCAATATTATCCTTATCTAGCTTATTTTGAACATGAACTGGAAGTCCAACAACAATGTGTGAAATTCTTGATTCATCTCATCATCTGTCATTGCTCTTTCATATTCAAGCAATAAACGTTCCTTCCTTAAAGCATAATCGGTATTTATAGAAACGTTACTTGTTGAATTTTGTGGTGATTTTTTTTTGTGACATCTACACACCCCAGGAAACAATAATCCATTGGAATTTTTTGGGGGTCGCGATTATTTCACATTAAAATTTAAGTTTTCCAGTGGTACTATTTTTCTTAGGCGCAAGAACATATTTCCATTTGTGAAAATCCGCAGTGTCAAGAATCGTGACTTTCTTCAAGTTTGAGAATCAGCTGACGACTCACTAAGAACTCTTGTTTCAGGCACGGCTATGAGGCATGCTTTGAGGCATGCCTTCTCTCAGTTCTAATGAATTGGAGAATTTGAATTGATTTGTATCAGCTGTGTTTTCCTTTTGAATAGAATCGATTTTTCTTACAATGTTTAAAAAAAATATTATCTATATAAATAAAATTAGAGTTTTGTCTGTACATTTATAAGAATTGTATATTTTTTGGTTATTTTTACGTTTCATACATTAAATAAGCCGAAAATAGTCTTATCTCACTTTCTGTCTATCTGTCTGTCTGTCTGTCACGGCCCCAAAGGCATTTTACGCGGCCTTCTCCTCAAAAACGAGAGCATCGATCGGGATTTTAGTTATTGAACAGTATTGAACACTTTATTGACAATGTCTTTAGCTATAAAAAACTAAATTAACTTTTTTTTAACAGAGTAATAAACGTTTAAAAACCAAGTATTGTGCGATTTTGGATACATTTTACGCGGCCTTCTCCTGAAAAACGAGAGCATCGATCGGGATTAAAGTTATTTATCAATATTGAAAACCTTTTTGACAATGTCTTTAGCTATAAAAAACTAAATAAACTTTTTTTTAACAGAATAATAAACGTTTAAAAACCAAGTATTGTGCGATTTTGGATACATTTCTTCCAAGTTTTATTAACCCTGTACCACATAAGAAAAAATCACGTAATTTATCATGATATATCAATAATCAGCTGTTCTCAAAAAATATTCTCTCCGATACCTGTCACTGAATTGTTTACGTTCTAAGTTGTTTAGTAATACGGGCCCGTTCACACGATACAGTTTTTGTGCGGTACAGTAAATTTGCTGTATCAGCTATTTTGCAGTGCTTTCGTTTGCATGTACATTTCATATTGTATATTCACACAATACTGTTTCGACTGGATCCAGTAAAAAAGCTGTTCTAACCGATTTCTACATTCGGTTTTGTCTGCGAAAACTGTATCGCTAAAATCAGCTGTACCGCAAAATAACTATCCGGCCGTATCCGGTGGCACATGTATTGTACCAGTAATGGATATGTTCAAACGATAGGCCTACGCTTATTACGCTGGAAGCAGTCTTCAGATCGTCAGCATTGATCTTCTTCATTGATATTCTTCAGCATTGATCTTCTTATTAGTGAATTCCAGTATCCAGAAGTGGAAGATATTAATTGTGAAAATTTAATTTCTCTAATATATGAGAGACCCGCCTTGTGGGACAAGACTTTAAGATTAATATAAAAATAAAGAGAGAAAATGTGTGGAATATTGAAACCAGAATTTGCGTACTTTGATCAAAATTTAAGAGAAACCTTCAGTAAGAAACTTATTTAAAAAAATCTTACACAAATAAAAAAATCCTGGATTGGAATAAATAAAACTGAACTGGAAGCGCAATGGAAGAAGGGGGAGAGCACAGCAATAAGCAGCAAAGCCGGACCGTGTGAGCATCACAGTACAGTTGACGCCATACAGTAAAAAAACCGTACCGCAAAAAAAATGTATCGGCTGAACGGTGCCTAAGCTGCTAACAACTTCATGATCGTTGCTATCAAAAAAGCCGAAACATATTTAGTCTTATTTCTAAACATAATCCGTACGAAGGACGGGCACAATAGCTAGTTTTAAATAAAATCTGTCTCATACCTTTTGCAATATTCTTAAAATGTAAGTCAATTTTTTTATAATAATTGGTTTTGTAGTAAAAGTTTAACAAACAAAAAAATCTTTTTTGCTTTAAATGATTTCCGGGAATTAAGTTAGTTGCATGCGGTTACTTGAAGAAAAAACCTATAGTCATTCTTGTACTGGGTGTCATGGTGTACAAATCTGTTATTGTGTGTTTGCTCAAGGTATTGTTGTGTGGTAATTTATGGCGTGTTTGAAGTGTGAAGTGACTTTTCTGGAGTCGATAAGATTCAATGATGAAGACATTTTTAATTTTTTAATACATCACAAAGTGATAAAAGAAAAAATTGACTGTCCAAACTGTGGAGATGATCTCAACGTGAATCGAGGCACTCTGATGTTTAGATGCCAGAAGAAGGTGGTGCTTGGCAAGAAGGTGTCAAGAATTTGCGGGTTTGCTGGGTCAGCCAGAGTGGGGTCTTTTTTTGAGAACACCAAATTGTCCCTTGACAAATACTTCATAGTTCACACGTGGCAGCAGTGGAGTTGTATGCCCCCTCACATTGAGAGGGATGGACCACAAGGTTGGTGAGTGTTGCTCTTTTATATATGCATGTAACAGTGAATTCATGATACCAAAGGTTAGGCGCGCGGTTAGGTCTTTTGTGAAGTAGTTCAGTCACATCTAGCCTAGGTTAGGTTAGGTTAGGAATTGTTATATTAACAAAATTCAACAAGCAACGTTTCTATATAATTACAAAAATAATAAAGGCATGAGGTGGTTCAGTCACATCTAGCTAGGTTAGGTTAGGTTTGGTTATGCGCGCTTTGCGCGCACTGCGTTTGGGGGTGGTAGTGTTTTGGAAATGTTTTATTCACTTGGTTTAGATATTTTTAAAATTTGGAACTCCTCACATGTTTGCAAATTATGAATTTTTCAAATAAAAATATAAATTTTTATGAAAAATGTTTTTTTCGAAAATTTCAATTTTTTTGTGAAATAATCGCGACCCCCAAAAAATTCCAACGGATTATTGTTTCCTGGGGTGTGTAGATGTCACAAAAAAAAATTCACCACAAAATTCAACAAGTAACGTTTCTATATAATTACCTTTGGGTAATTATTGAGTATCCGAACTTTTCGATTTTTTCAACAATTTTTTTTTTGTGACATCTACACACCCCATGAAGCAATAATCCGTTGAAATTTTTTGGGGGTCGCGTCTCTTTTACCCAAAAATTTAAATTTTCGAAAAAAAAATTTTTTGACGAACATTTTATTTTTCATTTAAAAAATTCATAATTTGCAAACATATTATGAACTCCCAACCATTAAACCATATAAATCAAATTAATAATCACATATCTGAAGAAAAGTAAGCTTACTAACCTTTCAATACTTGGGGGGATACAACTCCGCAGCCGCTTTATGAACTCTTATATATATATGAACTATATTTATGAACTCTTCACAAATAAATGTTTGTCGGGGTGGCTTTAGGTGCAAAAGTATTGACACCAAATAGAAAAATTTTTCTATTGGGAGTCTACAATTGTCCAAGAACAAGCCCACCCTTGCCGAGCCAGTAAAGCCACAAACCGCAGCCGCCTTCTTCCCACGTCGAATTTTTTTTTGACAGCGAAATTTAAGATTTGATTTATTCACAATTAACTCCGCACCACACTTTAAACACACCGAAATCTCTTTAAAAATACCATGCCTGAACAAAAATTCAATCACGTCCTTTTCGCCAAGGCGTATAGATTCTAAAAATTTTAGCTTTGAATATTTTCCATGTGATCTAACAATAATTGTCGACCTGACCAAACACAAAATCTTTGCATTTCAAAGAAAACATATGTTATCAAACTATTATATTTTTGGATTGAATGGTTACTTGACCGATCTTGCTAAGCTCTAAACCAAACCTAACCTAACCTAGCCTAGTCTGGCAGTGTTACAGTGTGATGGAAGTATTCATACGCGGAAGAAAAATAGTTCCATCAGAAAACTCTAATTTAAATGCCAAATAAGTGTTGCCCCCACAAAATATCAGTGTATTATTACTTACTAGTGTGTTTTGAGTGTGTGGGGAAAAAATTGTTGGAAAAATCGAAAAGTTCGGATACTCAATAAATACCTAAATTTGAATGAATATGCATAGTGAACATTTGACCAACTTTTATTAGAATATGTCCTAAGAAATGCATTCGATCACAGATTCCAATTTTCAAACTCCAATTTATATTTGGTAGAGGTATACCAATCTTCAGCATTGCCTTGTACAAATAACCTCAAACATTGAATTTTTCCTTCATCTGTGTTAATATTGTAACAAATACACTCTTTCTCAAACTCTTCTAACCAAAATTTTGCGTTTCGATTTCTTCCAGTGAATTTTTCTAAAATAAATTTCTTTTCAATATCAATCATTGGTAAGATAGGAAGTTTTCTATGCTTACCCATAGCTGGCATCTTCTTTTGAAAAAAAATTGATTTATGATATTGTTTACTATTATCTTGAATTGAAAGACTAAAACGATTTTCTAAGTCTCAAGAAAATCAATTGTAATGTCAATTATAAATTATAACAAAATTATCAATATTAAACTATATAAATTAACATTCCAATCTTCCTTCAGTAAAACATTACTTCATCATTAAAAGTTTGCATGTGATAAATAAACAAGCTTGAATAAACATCTGTGAAGATGTAAGAAGAATATTATATCTAATAATATTTTTACATAAATAATATGGGTATGTAAGAACCCTGTTGCCAATTTTCATTTGCATTTTGACACTCATGATAATTATGCTAATGTTTGAAAACATGATAGCTTAAGTAGACTTTCTTAGTTACTGTGTAACTTGGCAGCACTGTACACCATAGGCGTCACTAGCTATTATTCATTGGTGGTGGAGGGTATGCCTGTATGGGGGCATTCCTATAAGGGGAGGGGGGTTAATATTGAAGAATAGGGGGTTTGTGAAATGTGGACCTTCTAACTGGGAATCTTTTATTAATTATATCTTCAGGGAAGTGATAGCCTAGTGCCGTAACAGGTATCTGTTCAATCAGAGATAAGCTACGAAACTCTTGGGCCATCTTTGTAACGGTGATCGATTGGATTGGCCAGCAAAAAAGACTGTTCTCTGCTGTAAAATCACTTCCTGGTGGTTCGGAACCCACCTAAAACTGTAGGTCCAACTCATCAATCACCTTTCATTACCCACGCACAGGTCTCAGACTTGTGTGGGCTTTATCCTCTGAAAAAGAAAGAAAGAAAACACACTTTCCAGTTCTAAAATAAAAAACATGAGGAAATTAATATAGTTTTCAATCCAAAATACAATCACTTGTATAAAGAAAATAAGCTCAGTGGGTCAGTATGTCGAAGGGGAAATGTCCAATGATGTGTTGGTGGTTGATGAGGGGGTTTAGGCTGTAGGCACTGTTTAATTTACAACAGGTGGTGAAGGGGAAGAATATACAAAAGTTAGTTCGAAGTTACTGACAATTGAACAAACTGACAAATTTACTTAAACAGAATTTATTAATTTCGAATTCCTTTAATTGCTATTAGTTTATACTGGAGACTTCCGCAATGGCGGATATTGACAGCAACAGTATTTAATAGCTGATGGAAGTCGATGAATGCTACTGTACAAAAATATCAGTCACCACCGGGAATCGAACCACGGACCTCCCAATTGCCGGTCGGGTGCCTTGAACTAACTTGTGAGATACGAGCCGATATGGCCAAGTTAAAAATGAATGCTGCTGTGCAGAAAGGTCTCCATGGTCTAGTGGTTAAGGCGCCCGACCAGAGAACAGTCTTTTATGCTAGACAATCCAATCAGTCACCCTTACTGAGAGGGCCCAGGAGAGCGTTGTTTATCTAATTTGTTTGAACAGATACCTGTGTTGCCACCAAAATTACTGAAAAATTCATATAAATAACTCATCTTAGAGGTGGCAACAACACTGGTGATGGTGATGAGGTAGCAGATCTGCCGCATCAAGGCTGCCCATATAACAGCCACTGCGTCATTTCTGCCACATATTTGCTGCCAGTTCTACAGCTCTGGACGCGTTGTTGACTGATGCTGACTTTACAGAGTCTGATGCGACAGACAAAATGCTCATATAACTTGAACACAGGGAAGTCCATTGCCCGGTAGCCTAGACGTGTAGGCCAAGTCTATGTGACATAAAATCTGTCATGTCAAAGCTGCCCATACAACATGGTCCTTAGAGGATTTTAGGCCACAACATTCTGGCAGATCATTTGTCTTCTATAGATTCTCATTTTTGGCATTCTGATTATTATATTCTCCTTCCAAATTCAAGTTGAAAATGAAAATTAATTTTATCAACCTTTTTAAGTTGAAATATAACAGCAAATTTTAAGGCTGTTTATATATAAAAAATAATCTGTCTGGGGATCTATTTCCCTGGTCCCACAACATTAGCCACACTAATCAGGTCAGAATAAATAAAATTCCAAATTTAAGTAAATTTTTTTGAAATCCAGTGAATGGAAACAGCTTGGAAAACATTTTATTCTCATGTAGAACTTCCATTATCCCTATTTAAAATAAGATTGACATCAATATAATAAATTAGTGATAATATGTTGCATTATTGTTTAACTTTTACTCAGCAATTCTATGTGAAGAGTCACCATCAATAGGAAATGCAATATTCAAGGAAGCTCTCTGTACATAAACTGTACATAATCTGGAAAAATCACTGCCACACAGAGATATTGTGAAAATATAAAACTTCAGATATAATAAATAAAATTATAAAGTTACAATAATATTGAAAGTTTTAATGATGGAATCATGTGTATTTGGGTCAAACCAATTAATTAAATCTCTGTACTGTTTTGTTTGATGACAAATATCTATTTTTCAACATTTTATTTGATGGTGACAAAAACATTCACCATAAATATTGATCAATCAATCAATCTCTCTTCCTCTGTCATTTATCCTCCCACATTCCACATACTACAATTCTTTAACAGACTGGACAATGTGCAGCAAGCGGCAGATAACTTGGGGCGCCCCCCACCACTTCAACTCCACTCATCAATGTCTGGTGAGTTTTCTGCATCATTTATCTCTCCTCCTTTACACCTCATACATTCTCATACGGTCCTCCTCTCTCCTCTAAGCTACCTCAGCTAAGCTACCTCAAGCAAAGCCGGATTCCCTTAAACTGATGATTGCATCAAACTACTAAGCTACCTCATACATACCTCCTACATCATACTCAGCTACTTCAGCAAAGCCGGATTCCCTTATACTGATGATTGCATCAAGGTGTTTAGCTATTTTGTGGGCTGGAGCAGGTGTATGATTGACTAATGGCCTGATGGGCATGTTAGGTTTTTAGATTCTAGGAAGAGCTTTAATTAGTATTGGGGCAGAGGGTTTTGTTAGTTTGGAATGGTATTTTTGTGCAGGAGTGAAGATGTGTTTGATGTTGTTGATGGCTTGTTTTATTGATGTATGAAATTTTGTGTTGGAATCATGTACAAGTTCAATGAAGTTATTCTCATGAATGAAGTTTTGAACTTTTTTGTTGGGTGCTTCAATGATGACAGTACAGTTGCCTTTGTCAGCTTTGGTGATGGAGATGTTATGATCTTTTTTTCAATATAGATTTCATTGTCTCTTGTTTTCATAATTATTAGATCTATTGTAGTTGAGTTGATTTGTGTTGATATTCATCTCATCGGCATATCTTTTGTATTACTCATCATGATGTGCTTGTGCTGTGATATACAGTGACAGAGCTTTCTGTATCCATTTCAATTTCTTGTAGGGTGTTTTTTGGACCTCTTATCATAATTTAAATTGTGTTTGAGATATATATTTCAAGCAGATTCATTTCTTGTTTGGTGAAATGAATGTTTGTTGTGTTGATAGTGTGAGGATGACAATGTACATGGCATTTTTTGGTTAGAATGAAAACGAGCTTCGAATTTGAGGTTATGGCGTTTTTTAATCAAGGCAATTTTTGTTTTTATGGATAAATTGGTGAATTTCAGGACTTCTTCATGTTCAATAAAAGTTAGATGTTTGGAAAGTTGTATTCCTCTGAAATTCAATCAAACATCTTTACATGAAGGAACATGAACTCAATAGAACAGCTTTCAATTTCTATCTACAAATTTCCAAACATCTAACTTTCATTGAACGTGAAGTCCTGCAATTCACCAATTTATCCATAAAAACCAAAGTTGCCTCAACTAAAAAAGGCCAAGAAGAGGAGTTAAGGGCTTGTTTTTGTGTAATTTTATTTTTGTTTGTTTATTTTAATTTGAGCATACTTAGGTATGATTTGGGATTTGAGACATTCATGGTTGAGAGGAATATGTTTGTATTTTTTTTAATAATTTAATATATTCAATTTTCCAATACCACACCAGCATACTCCAACTTGAAAATTTAAACTTTTTTCAATAATTGTTGATAATAAATTTCAAGGTTCAAGATTTATTAGTTTCAAAACATTGTTGCAGTAGGTGAACTCAATTTAATTTATTTTTAAGTGAACAATTATTGAAAATAGAGAAAATAATATGACTAAAGTTTACATTGAATGTCCAACCTCTTTTCTTCAAATTTATGATTTCAATCTATTTTCCAAGTTATTTTGGCTACAAAACAGTACATTTTTTGTGTTCACTTTTTTAATTTGTAATATTAATTTGAAATTCATCTCCAGTAGCCGCTGTTATTTATCATATATTTTTTTTATTGCAGGTGATAACCACTTGAGTCTGGAGACTTGTGCGTGGGTAATGAGGTGAATGGGTGAATGATGAGAAAAATCCATGACTGAATGAAATTCGAACAAACAGATTCAAAATAAGGATAGATTACACTGTATCTAATCCTGTCTAATCCATCACAAATAATGCTGCTAAAACTTAAAATTATTATCAGTTTGTGCTAAATGGAATGTGTTTCAACAGCAATTATCATGTCTGGTGATGTTAACTAACCGTTTTGTTGATTCATTCTCCAGCTGTCTAGGCGATGTTTGAAAGTTATTGATCCTCATGTTTGCTGAGCTCGAAATTGAACTTGAACATCAACTTTCAAATGATAAATTATATCATTCTCAAATTTGTCTACATTTACAAGCCCTGATTTAGTAGTATTCAAGGTTATCTATTCTGAAAACACAGTTTTTTTTTAATTTCTAGCCTTCTTTGATCTAAGTCTAGAAAGGCTAACCCACTTAGTTTCAACATAGTTCAGTCATATCACCGGTAGCACTAATTTTGGGTGAAAAAGGAAAAGTTCCAACACGGCTGAAAATTGAGTTATATGTCCAGAAAAACATGCTGGGTAACAGAATAAAAGTCCTCAAGAATCCTAGCTGAGCTTCGGCCACCATCTTGGAAAAAATATAGAATTTTCAAATGTCATTTTTGTTTTTTTTTCAAAAAAGAGGCCAACTATGCTTCACAAAAAAAATATTTGCCTCTTTTTTCAAGACAACAATTTTCAATGATTCGGCCCCAATCTTTATCGAGTACTCAGCTTCAATTTTTCAATATATTAGTAATTTTATTGAAAAATTGAAAATTTTCTCATCAATTTATTATGAAGCGCCTGTTTCAGGAGATTTCCTCATCATCATTTTGCATCAATTCTTCATTCATGACAGTTGGCCTTCCAGATCGTTCTTATTCTTGAACATTATTGTCCTCCCCTCATTGAAAAGCCTACACCATTTGTGCACATTACCATCAATAATTATACTTCCACCTTTATGGGTTATCTTCAACAAGCTGCAAGTGAATTTTAGCAGGACAAACGTTTATTGCATTCAAAAACCATATAATGGCACAAACTTCACAATTGGCAGGATTACTGATAGACATGGTGATGAACTATGCAATATAATCTCACAAACATCACTGGCAGAGACGTGAAACATACTGGCCAAGAGTTGCTGAACTTGAACTGACATCACCTAGCTGGATGTGCAGACAAAATGTGCAATCAGATCTTACTTAAGAAATGACCCTCATAAATTTACACCAATAACAGTCAAAGCTCAATAGATTGGTAATAAGTCCTAGTAAAAAAACTATGATATTTGAAATTGTGAGTTTTTAAATTCATTGAGTGTAACTTACTCACGACCAGGAGGATTATTTAGAATTGTTTTGCAATATATTTCTTTTCCTGAAAAAGTAAAAGAAAATTAAAATATCAACTGGTGATTAAAATCATCTATTATCTATAAAAACAGAAAAATGGAATATTTAATAGATAATAAAAGCCATCAATAAGCATAATTTGACATTGAATTATTCGAGCTTGGTTGGAGCCTCTATGATAGAGCCACTACAGTCACCGCCATGAGCCACAATAATTAAGGATAAATTACATCAGCTGGGTCAATTTGATTAAAAAATCAGTTAATGGCTCTGAATGTGTCAATGCCCTTGCTGTCTACTTTGATATTGTAAATCTCAGCTAACGTAATCTAGCCTAAAATATAGCACGCGACCGCGACTACAGTGCTCTGTATAATAAGGGCCTTGGTTTCATTTGGCGCTTGGAAAATGATGCAGACTTTGTTATCACCATAGCAATAGTTTACAATCAGGTAACACTGTGGCTCATCAACAAGCAACCATTTTGAAACATGTGTCAAGTATACTCTAATACAAATGAGTCGATAAAATTAATATAAGTAAAAAGAGCAGTGATAGGTAGTTCATGTGTTTCAAATTCTTTTTTGGAATAGATGGAGACTGATAGGTGCGCAGTAGTGTGTGCACTCATAACCAATACATATTGGTGTATTGAAGGAGTACTCCTATGTTTGTTTACAAGCAACCCTCTCTATTCTCAAGTACCAGATGAAAGTTAAACCAAAGTAGTTCAATGTCTAATAAACTACTCTGCTCTGCTATGTGGGCTGTATCAGATAGGCTATCCCCCTGAATTCATCAATCAACTAAAAAATTCTAACCACTTTGTTGTATGATTGCAGCACATTCTCACATGTAAATGTGCAAGTGGCTTGGAACTGATTATTTTATATTTCAGTAATGTTTCTATCTCCCAGTCAGCTAATTGTTCAAGTCAGATGAGATTCCACATAAAATCAATAATTAAATTTATATAAAAATATTAAATTTGTATAATTATCATTTACTCAGTAGTCACTTGTTATCATACTTAATTGAAATATTGAAAATAATTTGTTTATCTTAAAACAAATATGTTATTCTCATGAATGATAACTTAATTCTTATGACAGCTTAACCAGATGGATAAGGGGGCCTGAGGGCTATTTTGTAATCTTAATCCCATTGTATATGATGGAAAACCTCATTTTAAAAATCATGTTTCCTATAGAAGAGCCTTTTTTCCCTTTTAAATATCCTTTAAATGCAAGCAAATTTCGAAAATCCTTACACATGCATCGCTGGACATTTCTTGAAGAAAGATCCCTGCAAAATTTCATTGAATTTGGTCCACACGTTTAGCCAGACACAGACAGATAAATGAAAAACTGAAAGCTTGAAACAGAGAGCTCTCATCGTTTGGTCAACTATGTTAACATGATGTATAAATATCCTGTATCCTAAAAGTATCAGTATTATAAAATAAAGTTCCATGTAAATGTTAATAAATTAATATTTTTTCAAAGAAATTTAAAAACTTACTTTTTTCATCAGAATTACTATACAAATCTCCTTCTGTAAAACAGGAAAATGTAAAATAATTTTAGTCTAAAAGAATTCTGTGATTTATTACATTGTAAATTCACTTTTGATGGATGATGAAGAAGATAGATTACTTATTTTGTGTATTGTGTTGAAGACTGAATAGTGAACCTGTGCAGTATCTATACACTATAATGTTTGCAATAGGACTCTTTATTACTCCTCTATACTACTTTTACTCATTGATTCCAATGGTTTTTATTATACGCTTTGAATTTATATTCATTTCAAAAAGATTATCTTTTAAAAAAACTTAGTGTTCAAAAAATGTTTTCAGCTTTCTTTGAACAGCAATTTTCTATGTGATTCACCCCAATATTTTTACTAGCATCTGTTAAACAAAACCACTCCTTGCAATTGATGAAGGATAAGGGATATAGACTACACTCTGCATTTCCACTTATCCCAAGATCCCAACTGCTAACACGTCTTATTTTACTAAAATCCAAATCAAAATACAAAAACATCAATCTCACCTTTCACCATATATAGCTCACAATTTTCCACATTTTTTCAAATAAAATGAAATCTATGAAATTTGATTTTGAAGAAATAATATCAATAAGCGATTAGAAACAGATTTTCCTCTTTCAATGGATTTTCAGACAAAGCTTCTTCCCCTTTTGAGAAGGACTTCTGAGATTTTGATATAATTTGCCGGAATCTGTGTTATTTTTGGCATGTGTTGATAGAAGTGGGGGGAAATTGAAAATCAAATTAGTTAGTGGATGAAAAATTTAGATGATTTTGTTTATTTTCCCTGGAAGTGATGGGGCAATTGCCACTCCTCCCAATCATCAAAGAAGATTAATGCTACTCGATCACACCTCTTGTATAGGGAACAGTTAGTATATGGTACTTCAGTATTTCCAAAAAAAGCGACCCAAAATATTTATATTGTCTAGTTTTCCCTTCTAGTTAGTTAACTTCAACTCATACTTGAAAAAACCTTGAAGAAACTCAACTAGTCTGATTATAGAAAATTAAAGTTGATTTGAATCGGTAATGGAAGTGGGTGGGGGGGGGGCAATTGTCCCTCTCTCCAACTGACTACGACCATGACCTTGAAAAATCTTATTACAATTTCTTACACGATGGAAAACCTTATTTAAAAAATCATGTTTTTAATAGAAGAAGGCCTAAGTGACTGTACTTTTTCCTGTTAAATATCCTTGAAATGCAAGCAAATTTTGAAAATCCTAAAACATACATCACTGATGGGCATTCTTTGAACGAAAAAGCTTAATAGAATTTGATCCATGCGTTAAGCCGAGAATATGTTACAAACAGACAGACAGTTGTAAAACGGTCAACTTTACACAGAGACCACACTTCGTTCGGTGAATAATAGTATTATTTTTTTCTTGAACCAGTGACAAGCGCTGTTCTGTTCAACTAATTAAATATCAGTCCTGAGAAAAATGAGAAAGATAGAGATGTTTATTTATGAAATATTATTGGCTTACGAATATTATTTTCAAATATGGTTACAGTGGCTTTGAAAGAAGTTCAGCCAAAGATGTAGTACTACTAGTTTATTCACTCTTAGTTTCTTCAACCAAAGTTTTCATTTGACTTACCATATTTCAGAACGATTCTTGAATCTGGATCAATGTAAATTGTTTCAGTGACTTGTGCTGAATAAACATTGCCAAAAGCTCTGTATTTTCTCACTTCAACCCCATCATGATATCTGACAGCTAGAAAACCATCGATCCCACACAAAGCTGTGAAAAATCTTAAAAATCTTTTCTGTAAATAGAAAAACAAGCTATTAATCTCGATAGAATTAGATAATAATTATTAGAATAAAATTAACATTTTGACAAACACAAACTAATTGATTTCATTTATTGCAGGAGTACCACAGGGGGGGGGGGCTATGACGCAGACTGCGCCATTGAAATTCTTGGGGGGGGGGGGAGTCTCCTTGTAGTTGATCTTCCATTGTTTCCAAGTCTCCTTGTAGTTGACCTTCCATTGTTTTCAAATCCTCTTCTACCTTACTGACTTCTTAATTAACAGAATCAGCAAGATTTTGAACTTTCTCTTCCATGGCTTCTTATTGTAATGAGGTAATATTCTCTTGTAATTCACGTCATATTCTCTTGAAGTTTGCCCTCCATGGATGTAATATTTACTTGAAGTTTGCCCTTCATGGTTGTAATATTTTCTTGTAACTCGCCCTCCATGGACATCATATTCTCTTGAAGTTTGCCCTCCATGGATGTAATATTCTCTTGAAGTTCACCCTTCATTGATGTGAAGTTCTGCTCCATATATGTAATATTTCCTTGAAGTTCACCCTTCATTAAAGTGAAGTTCTGCTCCATGGATGTAATATTCTCTTGAAGTTTGCCTTCCATGGATGTGATATTCTCTTGATGTTTGCCGACCATGGATGTGAAGTTCTGCTCCATGGAAGTAAGCAATTTTTAATCCAATTTTTAATGTTTAAGATCCAAAAGAAAGCGGTTAGGTGTATAGAAAGAATAAATAGATTAGATTCATGTAGGCCGTTGTTCAAGAGACTTGGTCTCCTAACTGTACCCTGCTTATATGTGTATGAAGCTACTTTATATGTAAAAACAAATGATATTAACCAAAATCTTGATGTACATGATTATAATACAAGAAGCCGAGGAGATTATCACTTGGTGAGTCACAATAGTAGCTTATTCAAACAAAAACCTAGTTATATTGGTAGGAAATTCTACAACAAGCTACCGCAGTTTTTGAAGAGTCTTGAAAATATAGAAATATTTAAAAAACAATTGAAGAAATATTTAGTTGATAAAGCTTTTTATAGTGTACAAGAGTTCCTTTCACATCAAAATTAAGCCTCACCTCAACTAATTGAAGTAATTATGGTATCTAGTGTATAATATTGTTGATCTGACTTGTCTTATACTCCTTAACTGGAGTCTCCAAGACGTAATCTACAAAAAAAAAAAAAAAAATGTCAGTCATCTCAAAGATGTATGTAGCTGGGTCTTCTCCTTCTCCCAATAATGCCTCACAAAGCCGGTCTAGTAGAGTTGACTTCTTTCCAGATGTTTCTAAATCACGGTCTTCTAATTCCCGTTTGAGATCAGCCACTTTTAAATCACACAATGTAATTTTGCTAGCCATTTTAAATTAACTTGAAAGAAATCCCACTTCTGATACCAATTGTTACAGGTTCTAATAGCTAAAATGAGTCTGGCAACAATAAAGTTCACACTTGCACTTTACTTACACAAATTAGTCTATTTACACACACTAATTGTAAGTTCAATTAATAAATAAAAACAGATCATCAAATGACAAGCTAACGCTTATTTTTAGTATTTATTCACAAAAATTAATGAATAATTAACTACAGGCTGATCGATAACAAAAGAAACTAGATTCCAATAAACTGTACAATAATGTAGAAAGAAATGATAAAGAGAGCAACTAATCACTTACAAAACACAGTCCAATTCGTTATTTGACAGTCCCAAATAATATTACTTAACACAACGTCTTTAAACTATTAATAAGCTGCACAAACAGTTAACACTTGTCTCTGCACTTGACACTGGAATCAAGCACTGTTTACCGAATGGCACAAGATCTGTAACACAATCTGTCATGCACGTTTATAAAACTAAGTAGCTTGTTAACATGGACTTCTTTATATAGCTGTTGTATAATTCCATGAATTGGCGGCTTTTCGAAGCTTCAAGAATGCTTGGAAAATAGACCTCGATTGTTATTCAAGATGTCTGAAGAAACCTCGAGGAATTCAATTGAGTGAGAGAGTTGCAGACTTGAAGAATAAGAGTGACAAAGGCATGTGAAGAGCAAGAGAATGAAGATCGGATGTCAAAGTCACGTCCGACCATGAAAACAATAGAACAATCTACGTAGAACAAGTGCGTAAATAACTGCTCCATTCGCTTTTGTAACATTATCATTCAATCGTACTCAATTATTCTATAGAAAGACAGAAAAAGAATACCACAAACAAATGAGATATTTACTTGTGTTCTCCAAACAATCAATAGATTATTAAAGAAGAATGATTCATGTAAAGAAATGAATATTGTAATGATACTATTGTAAAAATATAAAAAACAATTTTCTTCATAGACTCATCTTTATTCATGATTGCAAATTACTCTGCGATTTTGAAACCCGTTGTCAACGTTCTACTAAGTAAAAATATAGACAGGCAAGACAAGTTTTACCCAATATCCAATATACAGGAGACATCGTGAAGAAGATTAAGAAGAAAGTCAAAGACAACGACTTGATCATAGTAAAAGCAGACAATGGAGTCACCACGGTTATATTAGAGAAAACTGAATACACAGGTGGTGTTAACGAATTCATTTCAGACAATAATTTCATTAAGATTAACTCCAATCTAACCAACAACATTAATAAATTAGTTGAAAGTAAGCTGGCAGGTATCACAAAGTTAATTGATAAACAGGAAATCAAATATTTAACAGTTATGGACCCATACCCACCCAGATTATTTGGTCAGCCCAAACTCCACAAGAATAATATTCTGATAAGACCAGTAGTGTCATTTATTAATTTTCCATGTTCGAAATTGGCCCACAAACTTGATAGTAGCTTCAGATCGTTAACGGGATTCCAACCCAAATTTGGAATAAAAAATTAATTGGAGTTAGTTAATAAAATAGAAAATATTCCTTTTCATTCGTCTTATAAACTTGTTTCTCTTGATGTAGTAACTAATCTCTTCACAAATATACCAACTGAAGAAAGTCTTAACAGAGCTGAAGAGATCATGGAAACTACAATTAACGATCCTATTATTAGAACTGAGCTGTTAGGATTGATACAGTTATGTGGTCTACTGAATATAACTATTTTAAGTTTGACAATAAATTTTATGAACAGAAAGATGGGTTAGCGATGAGTTCACCCCTTTCACCGCTACTAGCTGTGAATTATTTATGGATAGCCTTGAACGTAGAATTTTTGAAAATAATAATTTTAAGGATAGGATTGCTTATTGGTACAGATATGTAGATGATATTACTTGTTTGTGGTAGGGTAGTAATAGACAATTAGATAATTTCCTTGGCTACTTGTATAGTTTACACCATAAGATTAAATTCACCATAGAGTTAGAAGAGAATAGTGTTTTAAATTTTCTAGATTTAAGAATAGACCATAGCACATGAACCCACAATTTCTCTATTCTCAGAAAAGTAACTTATACCAATGTAATCATACCTCATCATCATTCATGTCACCCAATATCGCACAAACTTGCAGCTTTCAATAGTATGATTTATAGAGCTTTAACTATTCCAATGAGCAATCATCACTTTGAAAAAGAGATTAGTACAATTGAACAGATAGCTATTACAAATGGATATGGGGAAATCATTGTCAATAAAATTTTAAATGAAATAAGTAAGAGACTAGCAATCAGTGCTAGCATTGCTGTAACTGAAACTGGGGAAAGGTCATGGATAACGGTGCCTTACCATGGCCCAGTTTCTGATAAATTAGGAAAACAACTGAAAAAGAACGGTTTTGATGTAGCTTTTCAAACCAAACCAATTTTGAAGAGCTTATTTGGGTGTAGCAAAGACAAAATTGATATCTGGGATAAAAGTGGGGTTAATAAATTGAATTGCGGTGATTGTAATTGTTATGTGGGTCAGACTGGTAGAAGTTTCAAATGTAGAATAAATGAACATATCAGGGATTGGAAAACTCAAAAAGGAGATTCAAACTTTGCTGATCATCTCATTAATAATGGGCACAAGTTCAAGGCTGAAGAAAATGTTGAATGTTTGCATTTTATTGGCAAAGGTGGACAATTAAACATTTTAGAAACTTTGGAGATAACTAAGTTTGTAAAAAAACGATTCCATTACTAGTTTAAATGACCAAATTTTTTAACCAATTCAATACAACTAACTTGGTTTCATCATAATTCCAGCCTCCATTTAAAAATCAGTTCTTATGTGTATTTCTCAGTTGACCTTGATTGCATCTCGATGAGCTTCTAATCTTTTAGTTTTAATTTGATTAAATTTCAGCCTTATTATGTATTTTTTCTTCTTTGTTGCATTCTTGATGTTCACAGTGTTTAGTTATTGATTTGACTCGTATTTTTGCTTGTTACTCCTCCCACCAGTGGGCATGACTTGACAGCCAATCACAACGTCCAATGAAGTTCAGCCTCTTTCTCGCTTAGCCAATAGTATCATTCCATGTTCAGTATATATCAGGCTTCTCTGTACTTTAGTTTTTAGTTTGATTGAGATTGATAATGGTGTAACAACCGAAACTAGTATCTCTAAGTTTTAATAAATGTGGTTGTGACAATTTCGTCTTATTCATTAAAAATATGGATTTTATTATGGTGAGGAAACATATTGGAAAAATCCTTGATGTCATCAAGAAGCATTGACATGAAATTAAACATTTTTCTGATGAATTACTTGAAAAAGCACGCATGTTATCGTGGAGAAAGTCAACGTTAAGTTGAGTTAAATTGCCTAAACAGTTACACGGATTGTTCAAAAGCAAATACATAAGGAGTAATCCGCCATCTGAAACTGCCATTGAATACTGAAAACGGTCGTTGATCATCCCTTGGCTTGAGCGACTCTTCAGCTCAATCATTGAATTCCTGGATATCTTGTTCCATGACGAACTGCGTTGTTAATATTCACTTTTAATGTGAATTCAACGACTTGAAGTTCAATCATTGAATTTTAGATTCTCAAACGAAAATACAGCTGCTTTTGTCTTATCCCATCTTCATCCTTCATACATGCTAAAATGTAATTCAAAAGATTTAGAGAAAAATGTCACATCCTCCATGGAGTTTTATGAGTTGGGTTTTATCTCTGCAGAATTAGATTTGTGGTATAATCTGTGGAAAAAGAAGGATTTAACTGGAGACAAATTGAAGGATACTGACGAAGTGGCTGCGCTTTTAGAAGACATTTTACAAAAATAATTTTTTTTTCAAGCAAATAATTGTAACAGCTTAGTTGATGAAGCACTACTGTAATAATGCATAATTTCTAAAAATGTTGGTGTCATCCATCTTTTCTGTAGTAAAATGTTACAGCCTGAACGACCCTGCACCCCCCCCCCCCCCACCAAGTGATCCTGGGTACGCCCTTGGCTAGAGTAGTTATGTTTAGGAATTGTGCAGGTAGTTATTATTCAAGCTTAGCGAGACGTGAGAGCTCTGAGTGATAGGAGCACGGTATTAGTTATAGAAAGAATACGGGGTGGGGCTTATTATAAAGGAATTTTTTTTGGGGGGGGGGGCTGGTGCTCAATTTAGAGGGGAGGCTGGTGCTCAATTTAGGGGGTGCGTCATGGGGTTTTGGGGGGTGGGCACTCCTGTTTATTGTCTTGAGATGATTTTTCACAATTAACTTAAATTATTAATTCTCAATGTTTTGTGTCAGAAATTGTAAGCAAGTTTTTTGTAACTGATTCATACACATTTTGGCTGAAGGTCTCCAGTCGCATGAAACCATAGAATGTAATGCTGCTTATAACAATGAAATTCACAATTCCTCGCTAATAACGTTTTTCAACCACTTTGATCATAATAATATTTTATTCAAATAAAGTGTGTTATAGGATACCGAGGAATTATTGAAAGTTCAATAAAATAGAGCATCGTTGTAGGCTACTCATAACTATACTAACTTACATGTTCAGAATCATTTTTACACTTTTCATGTAAAACTATAGCCGGCAGGCTCAGTTCGCTAGCCTTATAGTCAGGGAGTTCCACCCCAGAAAACCGCTTGCGGGGGGGGGGGGGTGGAAAAATATACATTTTATTGCTTCTATAGGGAAATTAAGAATGCTGATAAGGGACTCATCCAGAATAGAACCATCCAATACCAAAAGTTTAGCAGGACATGTGTTTTCTTGAGAAACGATTAACAACTAAACTTTGAGTGAGAATTGATTAGCAACTAAACTTTGAGTGAGAATTGGTTAACTATTGGGGAGTGATAGCCGAGTGCCGTAGCAGGTATCTGTTCAATCAGAGATAAGATACGAAACTCCTGGGCGCTCTTTGTAAGGGTGACCGATTCGATTGGCAAGCAAACAAGACTCTGTTCTCTGCTGTAAAATCACTTCCTGGTGGTTCAGAACCCACCTGAAACTGTAGGTCCAACTCATGAATCACCATCATCTAATTCATTACCAACGCACAGGTTTCAGACCTACGTGGGCTTCATCATCCGAAAAAAAGAAAGAAAAGTGAACTAGACTTTAAGAAATCTTTTATTACAGGTCCAAACGCTTATTATAAAAAAATTCAGTTTTGTGCGTACCGTACCGTATATGTTGGGAAATTAAATACTTTGAAACCTTCCATTATCTCTAGGGTCTCAAATTTCAACTCTAATTGACCTGATGGCTCTTGAGATATAGTCATAATACTCATAATACTAGGAATGCCCAGTCCCCCCAAAATTTGAATAATTTCCTCCCCTCCCATACATTCAAAGATATAACCAAAATGAACCTTGTAGCTCTTATGAAAAAACATTGAATTGAATAGACTTATGCCCGGTTTCTGAGTTGTTTATTGAGTTTAATGGATCATCAACCCATTGCTCCAGCATTAAGTTAATGAACAGCTCAGAAACCGGGCATTAGTGCATAAAGTCATAGGCGTATTTTGACTAGCCGAATGGGAGGGAGTAACTACAACCGGGGGGTCTAGGGAGTATGAAATATACCTCAATAAAGAGGGGGGTTCGGGTTCCACCCGAAATTTCTAAAAAAGCAATCCCTTTAGAATCGTATTTTAGATGATTCTACTGCACTCGTGTCTGGAAACGCTTAAATCCATTAATTTTAATACATTATGGGTTAGCCACATGGAGGCCTGGACGCTCTATGGTGCTTGAGTTTTGGGTCATTTTCGATTGACCCTTTTGAAATACGCACACAGGCTTTGATTGTGATAGGCAAACTGTAGTGTAGGCCTATCACATGGTATGGAGAAAAGGCTTTCTGACAGATTAGACGAAATAATATACGGGTTTTTTTAAAGAAAGTTAAGGGAATTCTGTGTCTTCAACATGAATTCTTTTATTAGGAATAACTCTTGTGGAGCCATATTTGATGATATTCCAGACATGAATAAATACATTTTAGCACAAAATGGATCAACGTTGAATGCTTCTGTTCAAGTCATCTCCAATATTATTGTGGACACAAAAAGTTGTAGAGTTAACTCAACTTGTGACAATATAGTGTTCCATAGAGTTTGAATGTCAATTTTCTAACATTCAAGGCGGAATTCATCTTCTCTTACCTTTATTATAAACTAATCCAACCTGACTTGAACAATCTTACATGAAAATTGACACTATATCTAATAGGCCTAATAATATAATAATATATAATATATACTTTATCTAAGCAGGATTGATTCTTATTCACTTGTCAGCTCTTCAGCAGTAGTAAATCAATTTCTCCAATTTGAGTAAGCAAAAAACACTAGATATGTGTCAATTCTCATGTTAGTTACTTTTTATTATAGCATAAAATTTGCATCTGGGGTCCTACCCTGAAACAGTTTTGCAAAATAATTTATCCAAGACAGAATTTCAAACGATTTTGGACACAAAAACATCCATTTTAAAGTAGAATTATGGATAAAAGTGAATAATATATTAAATAGTGCTTGAGTCGTCGCCAATGTGATATGCTGAGAAATCCCTCTTTCCTGGATAAGCCTATAAATTTGGAAATCGCAATGCAATACATTGTAATATTGGAAATTGGACAGAGTTTGTCTCTGATCGAACAATAGGTATTTCTGTAACTAGAGCGAGAAGAGGGGTTTTTCTGCACCATGAGAAACACTACTTTGTGCTCGAATTACACATTAAATTTTTCCCATAGTAATGTATAAAACAGGACTTACATAACCTGACAATTCCCTACATAACCTATCTTTGAATGAATTCGATTACAACAGCAACAACTACAGCAGACTATTTCGTAGCTGAAGCAGTGTAGCCAACCTATTTTTGAATGAAGAATAGGGAACCTGCTTATTACATGCTCACTATTTTGTGTTGTAAGGTTGCAAATCGGAGTGTGGAAAAGTACTTTCACACACTGGAATTTACTTTCCTGCACTGGTGCAGGAATATACTATCTTGCGTGCTACATTTAGTGCAAAAATAGGCACTTTTTGGGTCACCATAGGAAAAATCTTTTTTCAATTACTGGTCTTCAATCCTCCTATTTTCATGGTTCTTTATGCTTGAGGCTCTTTTAGTTTGTAGGAACTCTTGGAAGGATGATATTCCGCATCTGATGAAATATTAAGCCTTTCATCTTTGTAAAGTGTATTTGACATTTTCAGCCCATACCTTCCTAAATGTTTATGCACTGACAACTGAATGTTTGAGATCTGGAATGAGTTCATTTTTAAATTAGAGAAATATATCACCTAGTTTTTTTTTAAAGAAATACAGCGTTTCCATCTTTATGCTTCTTGGCTAGTTTGGTCAATTGTATATCAGACAAACATGACATTCCATTCATTATTATGCTGGCTTGCCAGGCCTTACTTGCAGCCCCAAAAAGCTACCTCGTCTGCACCAATTGTCGTAATTTCTAGTTTCATAATTCACAACAGTGAAGAGATTGGAATTACGAAAATTGTAAGTTTTTGTCTATGCCAAACTGGGTGGGAGCGTTGCAGCATTGAATTATATTTGGCTACTGTATTTCAAAATGATTTTTCTATTAATTGGTCTTCAATTTGTGTTCTGAGAGAATCCTGAAACTGCAAAAGACTCAACTCTTATTTTAATGACTGTGATCATCGCTTCAATTGCCAGTTCGCCAATGAATCTTTTTGAACAAGCACGAATTCTTAGTTAAAATAAACAAATTATCACATATTATTTCTATAGTTTTCAATTCCTCCCCTCCACCAAATTACAAACTACCCCCAAAATTTGATTCAATGGTGCTCTGAGTGCCATGTCCCCCCCCCCATAGTCTGGGTACCCCTGATCAGACTAAATTTCAAAAGCCGACTGGATTATTATTCATTAACCAAATTATCAAAAATCGTTCATTTGAGGCATATTTGGGGTAATTTTGAAATTACAGCTACACATTTCCACACATTCCACCCCATTTAACTTTTTTGGCAAAGTAGTTGTTGAGAAACATTAACATTTCAATTTCAAACATCATCAATTTGGACTTCTCTTGGAGAAATTCAATATTTTGCTTTACCATGGGTCTAGATTTTTCAACCGAACATGTAGACTATACCAAAAATTCAATTCTATTTTGTCTATTCTGTGGCTATTGAGAAAAGCAAAGCAATAATTGCTTTAATTTTGGAAATTAATTTTGGGGACATTTTCAGGAGTCTTCTGGCCTAAGCAATAATAAGTATGTAGTATTTGCGCCTTTCTGCAACTGATTGCAGAATCTATAAGTGGGCTTCTGTACTGAATAAACTGTAAAAGTGATTCTCTTACCTGGTCCTTTTCACAGAGCCACACCTTTCTCTCTTCAATGTGGAAAGCATCATTCAACGTGTCTTCATCCAATCTGTGCAGTTTTCCATCAATGTACTCCATTACTCTGGGAATGTAGCCTTGACCAGCAACAACTTCTGGAGGGATTTCCTGGCAGCTTTGAACATACCATACTATTCTCATGAAATGTCCAATTTGTTAATCAGTTCAAGTTTAGAATAGATAATATGATACCATATTCTAGTACCTACACTTCAAAGCATATAGAGTTGAGATGATGGTAGGGATATTAACGTACGTGTTTGCAAATGATGATATAATATACAGTAGATAATAATACAATTCGTCATTTCAAGATAGAGTGATCAACATAATAATTATAAATGATATCCAACTGCAGAGAAGCATTTGAAAAAACATGGCATTTGTAGGAGTTTTGTTGATTAATTCAATTTAATAGCTGCCTCTATTTCTGTTGGAGGGCGAAGCGCAGCCGGAATCATAAAATGGGGGCTTTCGAAGATTTCAGATTTAGATACCATAGCTTTTATTTGAGTAGAAGTACAATATTTATATGACTACTGTCTATAGCCTTACAATGAATAACATCACCTAAAATAATGGAAGATAGAAAAAATATATATCTGTGACGATATCACTGTTACTATCATACTATTTTGTATGTTTGATTACAGTACTGACATTCATAAGAATCTTTGCATGATATGTGGATTGTAATATCCAGGTAATGCATTTACACAAAAAGGCAGAGTTAGGGCAAAATATTACACTCAACCTACCATTGAATTACTAAAATTTGTTTATAGAGGATAAAAGAATAAATATTAGTAAGATATTTCACAAAGTAGTAATCAGTAAAGTTGTGACATTCTAAAGTATTAGAATCGACCTGGAAAAAGGGGAGACTCTGTGGTGGTCAAATATCGATTTGTGGCAATTTGTCTCTATAATTAGACTATTCATATGATTGTGGTGAACATGGAGGGATGTTTGTTGGCATGCCTGGGAGGGTTTCTGAGTTAGTAAATCAACCCCCAAAAAGAGAGGGTTCAGTTGGAGAGGGAAAAATATCTATTTTGGGCATTTTCAGCTATTTGTGGGAAAAGGCTTCTTGAATGTTGATAGGATTTGAGTGATATGAGTAGATGATTTATATTCTATTCCATTATATTATGCTTTTAAGCTCTAAATAACTGATATATACAAACCTGAAGGACCCAAAAATTGCTTGTCATGATGTCACTAAAATTTGAACTATCTACTTTTTTTTGTACATTACGTCTTGGAGACTCCAGTTAAGGAGTATAAGACAAGTCAGAGTACTGCTTCATATTGTGTGATAGCTCATTCTACTCAGCTTGTCAATGCAGTTGAGATTCAAAACCAAAACCATGTAAGGACCCTGACAATTAAAAAAGTTGTTGGTGGAGCGCATTATGGGGAGGGTATGTACTACCATAGTACTATCTACTTTTACATATTGTAGTGCATATGGAATTGGAGAGAATAGAAAGAATGAAGAAACAGTGGTTCTGGGTTGTTATCTGCTATGTAAATGTTTACTTCTAAGCAATTAATTACTCTGCTTTTGACAATTTTATGGTGTTTACTTGGATCATTGTAGAATGTTCTAGTTGTTTGATTAGACATTAATGGAATCTTTTCGAATATTGTAGAAAGTGCTAGTCTATTTATTT
Source organism: Conomelus anceps (assembly GCA_948455865.1). Lineage (NCBI taxonomy): Eukaryota > Metazoa > Arthropoda > Insecta > Hemiptera > Delphacidae > Conomelus > Conomelus anceps. Next base: position 13,326,809 of record OX418226.1, on the reverse strand, counting down.
ATTTATTAATAAGATGAAAGAAAAATCCAGAGATATCTCAATTATGGAAAATCATATAAATAGAGGAACACTTTTGTAAATTAGTTCAGTTGTCTTCGAAATTCGACATGATAAACAAGTTCTATATATACTGTGCCTATATAGTGATAATTCTTTCTCTGTGCCTTTAGTGACAATTCTTTTTCCTGTTTAATTCATGCCAGTGAAATGCTGTAATTGCTGATCTTTGGGAGAGCAACAAGCTGCAGGAAGACCAGAGAAGAGATCCTGACTTGAAGCACCTCTGGGATTGGAGACATGCAGGACATGGAAGACCAACTTGGCAGGAAGTAGCACCTCTTTCTCAAAGTGTCAAGACCTATTGGGCACAGTGGGACTCTATTATTGAAAATGATGGTGTCCTTAAGAAGGTGATTGAAAATGCAGCAGGGGACCAGAAGAGGCAACAACTGATTGTTCCAAACAACCACATACCTGAAGTACTGAGGAGTTTGCATGATGGAAGTTCTGGTGGTCATCTTGGACTTCACAAAACATTAGAAAAAGTCAGAGAAAGATTCTACTGGCCTAACTTGAAGGAGGACATCAGAGATTGGTGTAAGAAATGTACAACTTGTGCAGCGGCCAATGGTCCACAAAGGAAGAAAAGGGCACCAATGAAAACCTATAATGTTGGGGCACCATTTGAGCGTGTGGCTATTGATATTGCTGGACTATTTCCCACAACCAATGATGGAAACAAATACATCCTAGTAGCCATGGATTTTTATCTCAGTAAATGGGTTGGAGCATATGCCTTACACAACCAGGAAGCAATCACAGTGGCTGATGTGTTGATAAAGCAGTTCTTCAGTCGTTTTGGTGTGCCATTGGAGCTGCACTCAGATCAAGGGAGAAACTTTGAGTCAGAAGTGTTCAGCAGAGTGTGTGAGTTGATGGGCATCAGGAAGACACGAACCACTCCATTCCCACAGTCAGATGGCATGGTAGAGAGAATGAACAGGACCATGCAGCGATATCTGAGGAAAGTGGTTTCAGACAATCAGCATGACTGGGATCAACATCTCCATTTCTTTTTGATGGCATATTGTGGCTTCATTAATGAATCCACAGGGGAAACACCTGCTCACATCATCTTTGGTAGAGATCTACGGCTACCCTGTGATCTTTAGTTTGGAAGCAAGCCTGGTGAGACATTTGAGGAGGAAGATTACATCACCCAACTGAGGAAGCACATGAATGAGACTCATGATAAAGTCCACACCAATCTTGATGAAGCAAGCCTGAAGATGAAGGAATGGTATGACATCAAAGTTGACCAGGGTGGATACCAAGCAGGAGACCTAGTCTGGTTATACAACCCAAGGAGAATTTGTGGCTACTCTCCAAAGCTTCAAAATCAGTGGGAAGGACCTTTTGAGGTAGTGACTAGGATCAATGATGTGGTATACCAGATAAGAAAACCTCCAAGAGGGAAGCCAAGAATAGTACATTTCAATCATTTGACTCCATTCCATGGTAGCAATGGTGCTGAGGAAGAACACACAGCTCAGGTTCAGCATACTATATCCCCAGAGATGTCTACTGATGATTGTAGTTCAACAACAGTTGGGAAAATGATCCAGACAAGTGAAAGGGATCTGTTCACCCTGCCCAAGGAGTATGCACTGGCGCATTGTGTCACCAGCAACTTAGCAGAATCTCAAGGCATTGCTACAGTCTTCAGGAAGAAGTTTGGTGGTCTTGGAGACCTGGAACAACAAGGACCCAAGGAAGGAAATGTTGTTCATCTGCAGCAGCATGGTCAACATCTCTTCTACCTGGTGACTATAAGGAAAAGCCTGAGATGAAGGCATCCTATGACATATTGTGGACTTGCTTGGTTCAGCTGAGGGACAGAATTCAGCAACTAGGAGTAAGGAAACTTGGCATACCACGGCTTGGAAGTGGATATGATGGCCTGGATTGGACAATTGTGAAGCAAATGCTGGAGGAGGTGTTCAAATCCACTGGTGTCCAGATTATCATCTGTATCTACAACCCTTGGAAGACCAATGAGGAACCAGCCAGAAACCAGACCAGATCCAAACTATGTGCTTTTGTTCTGGGACAGAACAATCTCTTAAGGTGGGGGTAGTGTAGCAAATATGGAATTGGAGAGAATATAAAGAATGAAGAAATAGTTGTTCTAGGTTATCTGCTATGTAAATGCTTACTCCTAAGCAATTAATTACTCTGGTTTTGACAGAATTCAGCAAGTAGGAGTAAGGAAACTTGGCATACCACGGCTTGGAAGTGGATATGATGGCTTTTATGGTGTTTACTTGGATCATTGTAGAATGTTCTAGTTGTTTGATTAGACATTAATGGAATCTTTTCGAATATTGTAGAAAGTGCTAGTTTCTTTATTTTTCTATTTAGAAAATGATAGAAAAATCCAGAGATATCTCAATTATGGAAAATCATATATGTAAATAGAGGGACACTTTTGTAAATGAGTTGAGTAGTCTTGTTTGGAATTCGTCATGATAAACAAGTGTGACAGTTAAGTAGTTCAGTTATTGTTCTACATTGATAAGTGGCAGTAGTGACAGTTCACGTTAATACAGACAGTGAAATCTCGTTGGCGCTATCACAAACCATGCATTGAACTTTTGTGTCTGTAGTGATAATTCTCTTGACAGTTCTATAGTGATAATTGTTTTACCTATTACTGTATTACGGACTTGTGCTATGTAAGTTAATTGTTCTTCCTTGACGATTCTTTTTGAATATCATTGGACAGTTTATTGTACAGTTATTATTTAATATTAGATCGGCCTTTTGACATTTAGTGATTGATTTTTGTTCAGTTTATTGAAGACTCATTATCAGTTGAACAATATCATTTTATCTGTTTCCGATTGCTTATTTTTGTGTAAGAAATTACTGAACAGTGTGAGTTGTGAATTATTTGTGTTAATAAAGTGCAAGTGATAAATTTAAGTGTTGCCAACATTATTTGTAGACATAGAACCTGCTATATAAAGATGTCCACATGAACAAGCTAGTTAGTCTAGAAACTCGTGTGAGATTGTGTTACAGATCACATGCCATTAAGTAAACAGTGCTTGATTCCAGTGTCAAGTGCAGAGACAAGTGTTTCCTGTTTGTGCACCTTACTAATAGTTTAAAAACATTGTGTTTTCAAGTGAAATAATTTGAGACTGTCTAATAACGAATTGGACTGTGTTTTGTAAGTGATGAGTTTTTTTTCATCAATTCTTTCTACATTATTGTACAGTTTATTGGACTCTTGTTTCTTTTATTATTGATCAGCCTGTAATTAATTATTCATCAATTCTTGTAAATAATTATTGGAAATAAGTATTAGCTTGTCATTTGTAGGTCTGTTTTTCTTTATAAATTGAACTCACAATTAGTGTTGTAATATTACAAATTAAAAGAACCTATATTTATGTGAATAGCTTGAAAGGATTTATCACCTCCTAATTCTAACAGCCACTCATACAAATTGTAAAATATTCCAAATTTGCCACCAAATCAACTTTTGAGAACTTTCAAATAATTTTGTATTGTACTAATTTCCACTTTGATATTTAATGTCTAATATATTTATAATCATAATTAATTCTGTTACAATTAATTACATATAAACTAATAAATTTGTGAAAGACAAAATAGAATATTCATCTTGGTCTCCCTTCAAACCTTCAGATGATAAATTGATCGCTTGATTTTAGAAAAACAATTGAAATCAAACATCTAAACTTGGGAGTTAAAATTTTGACTTCATGATTGATAGATCAAAATGTAATAACTGAGTTTCGTATATTCAGAAAACTTTAGTAAAATGGATTTGAAATTTCAATTTTGCTATTTTATTCTTAAAGATTATTTAAATTAATGTCAAGAGTGCGAAATTATCTGATTGATGAATTATTCATTCACAGAAGAATAAATGAAAGAATCCTGTGTTTGATGAAAATCTCCCAACAATAAAAATCTCCCACAGGAAAGATGAGCACTGTTTTTAGTTTTCAAATAATTATCTTGCCTTCCAATCAATTTCTGTTTCATAAGAAAAAATAAAGACACATCCAATTTCATTAAAAAATATTCATTAATATCATCAAGAAGAAAATAATTTGGCTTACACCAGTTCATCGAATTTATAATATATTTCATGTCAAGAAAAATCAAATCAAATTTTATCAATTTCTTTGGAAAGCAAGTTTCTTCATTCATTTGACTAAGACTTAATCAATACTCAAAAAAGTACAATTTTTTGGAGCCGATGTTTTGAAATTAGGTTAACAGTAGGAAGTCTGTTCCAAGAAAATTTCCATGAAAAACGGAATGCAGCAGTGTGTGTAAATAGACTAATTTGTGTAAATAAAGTGCAAGTGTGAACTTTAGTGTTAGGTACCAGCTCTGTTTTAGCCATTATAACCTGTAACAATATATTTTTTCTTAACATTGTAAGGACAGCCGACTTTATTCTACAGAGAAACTCAGCTGATACTGATCAATACATATTTTCCAATCCACTAGAACTAAGAGAAGACATGCCTCAAAGCCGTTTCTTAAACAAAAGTTCTGAATTAGTGAGTCAGCTGATTCTCAAACTTGAAGAATGTTGTGATTTTTGACACTGTGGGTTTTCACAAATGGAAATGTGATCTTTCGCCTAAGAGGAATAGTAGCACTGGAAAACTTGAATTTCAATGTTAAATAGTCATTGCCCCAATAAAATTACACTGTATTATTATTCAGTAAGGTGTTAGGTTGAAATAGGGAAAGTTTCGTAAGGAAATTTGACAATTAATGTTTCTATATAAATGCCCTATCTTTTTAACTGCATTTTTCAATTTCTTATTTCCTACACTAACCTCCTTTTCTTCTATCAATTCATTCCTGTTTTTTTTCTATTATTTTCTTCTATTCTTTTAAATTTGTTGTCAATGTTCACATATATTTCTTCAATAGCTGTTTTCTTTTCTGTTTTCATATCAGTCTTCTGTTATTCAAAAGCTGTTTTCATTTCGGTTTTCTGTTCTTCAAAAGCTGTTTCCATTTTTGTTTTCTGTTATTCGAAAGCTGTTTCTATTTTTGGTTCAAGATTCTTCATTTCTGCTTTCATATCAGTCACCTAATTAATTAACATTTTCAAATCATCTTGGGCTGTCTCCTCAACTTCCTCACCCATGGAAAGCACATCCCTATTTCTCAGTGATCTACCTAAAGTTCCTACTAATTTGTTCTATTAAATTATTAAACTCACCACTTTTCTTTTTTTTAAACCAGGGATGCAACAGTTGTGGTGACTCATTTCTCAATTGAAACATTTTTAATACATTATTCAACTTTCTTCATTCTTCTAACTCACATATTCTAAGAACTCCATTCAACATTTTCCAAACTGTAACTTAGAACTAAGGGCCCATTCACATAATACGGTTTTTGTGCAGTACAGTAAATTATTGCTGTATCAGTTATTTTGCAGTGCTTTCGTTTGCATGTACATTTCATATTGTATGTTCACACAATACTGTTTCGACTGGATCCAGTAAAAAAGCTCTTCTGGCCGATTTCTACATTCAGTTTTGTCTTCAAAAACTGTATTGCTAAAATCAGCTGTACTGCAAAATAACTGAATCCGTATCTGGTGGCACATGTATTGTAATGGGTATGTTTTAAACGATATGCTTATTATGCTGGAAGCAGTCTTCAGATCGTCAGCATTGATATTCTTCAGCATTGATCTTCTTATTAGGAAATTCCAGTGTCCAGAAATGGAAGATATTAATTGTGAAAATTTAATTTCTCTAATATATGAAAGACCCACCTTGTGGGACAAGACTCAAGATTAATATAAAAATAAAGAGAGAAAATTATCAGCATGGCAAGAAATTTGTGGAATATTGAATCCAGAATTTGTGTACTTCGATCAAAATCGAAGACAAAACTTCAGTAAGTAACTTATTTGAAAAAATCTTACACAAATAAAAAAATCCTGGACTGGAATAAATAAAACTGAACTAGAAGCACAATGGAAGAAAGAGAAGAGCACAGCAATAAGCAGCAAACCCGGACCATGTGAACAATACAGTACAGTTGACGCCATACAGTAAAAAAACTGTACCGCAAAAAAACTGTATCATCTAAGGGCCTGTTGACATGATACGGTTTTTTTGTGGTACAGTAAATTTGCTGTATCAGTTATCTTGCAGTGCTTTTGCTTGCATGTACATTTCGTATTGTAAGTTCACACAATACTGTTTTGACTGGATCCAGTAAAAAAGCTGTTCCAGCTGATTTCTACATTCGGTTTTGTCTTTGAAAACTGTATCGCTAAAATCAGCTTTACTGCAAAACAACTGTATCTGTATCTAGTGGCACATGTATTGTAATGGGTATGATCAAACAATACGCTTATTACGCTTATTAATTTGGAAGCACTGTTCAGATCGTCAGCATTGATCTTCTTCATTGATATTCTTCAGCATTGATAATCTCCTTATTAGTGAATTCCAGTGTCCAAAAATGGAAGATATTAATTGTGAAAATTCAATTTTTCTAATATGAAAGACCCGCCTTGTGGAACAAGACTTTGGATTTATATAAAAATAAAGAGAGAATATTATCAGCATGGCATGAAATTTGTTGAATATTGAATCCAGAATTTGTGGACTTTGATCAAAATCAAATAGAAATTTTCTGTATCAGTATCAGAAATTTGCTTTATCAGTTATCTTGCAGTGCTTTTGCTTGCATGTACATTTCGTATTGTAAGTTCACACAATACTGTTTTGACTGGATCCAGTAAAAAAGCTGTTCCAGCTGATTTCTACATTCGGTTTTGTCTTTGAAAACTGTATCGCTAAAATCAGCTTTACTGCAAAACAACTGTATCTGTATCTAGTGGCACATGTATTGTAATGGGTATGATCAAACAATATCAAACAATACGCTTATTAATTTGGAAGCACTGTTCAGATCGTCAGCATTGATCTTCTTCATTGATATTCTTCAGCATTGATATTCTTCAGCATTGATAATCTCCTTATTAGTGAATTCCAGTGTCCAAAAATGGAAGATATTAATTGTGAAAATTCAATTTTTCTAATATGAAAGACCCGCCTTGTGGAACAAGACTTTGGATTTATATAAAAATAAAGAGAGAATATTATCAGCATGGCATGAAATTTGTTGAATATTGAATCCAGAATTTGTGGACTTTGATCAAAATCAAATAGAAATTTTCTGTAAGTAACTTATTTAAAAAAAGCTTACACAAATAAAAAAAAACTTCATTTAGCTGGATAACTAAAATCACAAAAGCAATAAGCAGCAAAGCCGGACCATGTGAACATCACAGTACAGCTGATGCTGTACAGTAAAAAAAACTGTACCACAAAAAGGCCTTTGGCCCCATTCAGATGATACAGTTTTTTTTTTGTGGTAGGCCTACAGGTTTTTTACTGTATGGCATCAACTGTGCTGTGATGTTCATGTGGTCCGGCTTTGCTGCTTATTGCTGTGCTCTCCTCCTTAGAAAGTGATTCTAGTTATCCAGCTAAATGAAGGATTTTTTTTATTTGTGTAAGATCTTTTTAAATAAGTTACTTACAGAAGTTTTCTCTTTGATTTTGATCAAAGTCCACAAGTTCTGGATTCAATATTAATGTAGATTCAATAATGTAGAAATCGGCCAGAACAGCTTTTTAACTTGATCCAGTCAGAACAGTATTGTGTGAACATACAATATGAAATGTACATACAAAAGAAAGCACTGCAAAAAAAAATGATACAGCAAATTTACTGTACCACAAAAAATAACTTTATCGTGTGAATGGGCCTCACTGGAACTAACTGAAACTATCACTATTCAAGCCGTGTCTCCAACAACTGAACATGCTTGGCGAGCAGTGTTCGCTGGAATCAGCTGATGTCGCCGATCATTTTTTGGAGTTGGTTTGGTGTGGACGCCTTCTCAAACATTATGATCGGTGTGGTGGGGTTAGCGGCGGGAACCGGTTGTTGGTCGTCACTGTTTGTTCACAGACCGAACATTACAATTGAACTCACGAACATGTTTGGTGACCCATATGTTCAATTTTTCCCCATTTTTTGTATTTGCCAACAATGTTCGGCTGACATGTTTGGTTGGTGGAGATGCGGCTTTACATGATCAGTTTTTAAAACAGAAATATATTCTTCTTCTTTCAGTGATTTTTTTATGTTGTATCAACCAATTTTGCCAACCTCCTATCTGAGATTTTCTGGTAGGCCTACATCGCATAATATCAACTTATTCAATTATGAATCCATTATTTTTATTATGTAAACAAGCTCATATGATGGCTTAACATGTCACATTCCAAAACTTATTCTCAGAATGTGTCAATGATTGTTTAATGATCATTGAGTAAGTGTTCAAATTAATTTAGATTTTGAGCTATAATTCAATTTGTATGGTATATTACATCAAGTTAGTACATTAGTATTGTAATGATACAAAATTATCATCAACTAATCTCAGCTGACCTTGACTCAAATTCAAATTTACTGCATCTTGGGTACAAAAAAGCTATAAACAGATGTGTCAATATTGAAAGATGAATTTCTTATAAATTGAAATAGTTGGTACCTTTTGTTATTGCATTTTGTTAAATAGATCAAATAAAAAAGAAAATTGTAAATATAATAAGTTAATAAAGTCAATCATGAAGAGCAATAAGAATATAAAGTTTAGATCCAGACTTAATAAAGTCAATCATGAAGAGCAATAAGAATATAAAGTTTAGATCCAGACTTTCCTTTTGGTCATGTTGGAAATGTATGATTAATTTTATTTTTAGTTTCTTGTTATTTTCAGTCATACTTTTTTTGAAGCTCATTCTATCTGACAAGAGCTGAAGAAAGGATCATTATGTGATAAGTGCTCTAGATTTTTTTCCAAATTACTAAAATATTTAAGAATTTATTATTTTCTTAATCAAAGTGTAAAAGAAAAGGGTGTAATTTTAGAATACCGGCAACAGCCGGTTTTCTGAAATTTCTTTTTTTAATAGATTTGTTATGTTGCTCTGATGATAAAACAGTGAAAATTTTTTGGTGCTCTACAATAGTTTATTAATAAAATGGATTCAAAATACTTACATTTTGAGGTTAGCTTCGCTATTTTCAACAAGAAATTAGACATTTCACGCATGTGCAGAAGCGAAGTCTGTGTGAATGGAATGAAGTGGAATGGAAACTGGAATGGAACTGCATAACCAAACCTTTCCTAACCTGGCTAGATGTGACTGAACCACTTCTGTAAATTTGTTGTTGAAACGCAACGTACCATTTTATCGTGAGGACACCATTTGTACGACTGTTGTTTTGACCGACCTAGTAAACAGAGGTGGTTCAGTCACATCTAGCCAGGTTAGGAAAGGTTTGGTTATGCAGTTCCATTCCAGTTTCTATTCCACTTCGTTCCATTCACGCAGACTACGTCCCCAATAACCCCCCTACCTCGTTTCGCCAATGGTGATATCAACACAAATTAATTGCCTATACAAATTATAATTAACCTCTTTGTTCATGGCATGCGACCATCGTAAAGTTGTTGTTTTTCATTTTATACGAAAAATATATGACTTTTATTCAAAGCTATTCAAAGCTTATTCAAAGGAATTATGAAATGAGGTTAGTAAACTTTAAATCAATTTTATTAATAAACTATTGTAGAGCACCAAAAAATTGTCACTGTTTTATCATCAGAGCAATATAACAAATCTATTAAAAAAAGAAATTTCAGAAAACCGGCTGTCACCGGTATTCTAAAATTACACCAAGAAAAGTGTGAAAAGTATAAAGATTTGGACAATAAGATGTGACCTGTATTTCTTTTCATATAATTTTTCCTTTTCAGAACTAATAACTTTCAAAATTATTTTCATCTTTCCAATTTTTCTTTGAACAATTTATCAATAGATTTGGGTGATGGAATGTCACATAAATAGATTGTTTTTGCTTTTGGATTTTTATCTCATTATTCATAATTTTATTTCACAACACAATAATCTCACATACCCCGAAATTGCTGATGGTCTTTCCTTAGGAACATTGAAGTTCACTCCCCAAGCCATACACTATGAAAAGGGAATGCAGCAGTATATCAAATTTGTAATTGTGTAATAACTCTTTTTAGTTGTTACAAAGTTAAGAAACAAACCCATTTCCAAGCACAATATACTAATAGAGAATCTATCGCTAAACTATAACGTTCAACGTTGCAAATTAAGTGTTAAGTGCTACAGTACTAGAACTTTTAGTTTTTAGGCTCGCCCCCCACCCTAAAATATCGCTTGCCCCTCCTAGTCCTCAATCCTGGCTACGGCCCTGATTACAAAGCAATTATCATTTATTTGGTCCACCACCTCAACTTCAACTTCTTTAAACAAACCAGAGTCAATGAATTAGTTGAATAATTTTTTATATCATCAAAATCCGTCTGGATTGGCAGTTTGTATACCTTCAAATTCAACCAAAAAAGAAATAACTATAAACATTTCACTCACTTTATTGGAGTGGGTCCGATTGCAATTTCTTTCTGCCACTTAGATCCTATCTGGAACATACGATTGCCATTTTGCACAAGCAGTGTGCGTAGATGTCTGTTTGGATAATAAGAGACTTCTCCAAGTACAAATTTATAATCTGGTGCTTGTTTGTTATTCTTTTTTTTACTTTTTTTAGTATTTCTATCATCATTTATAAAAGAAAAAAGACTATCTGCAATATCCAAAATCCTGCAAAAAAAGAAAAGTATTCATGTGAAAAATGAAACAATAGATTTTCTTTGTGTTGAACAGATTCCAAGGTTCATAACAAAAACAAAACAAATTTTGACGGTCAGGGGTTGAGGCCATATTGGGCCATGACTTCCCCAAAAATTGGAAAGTTACTGGGAGGACAATATCGCAAAAAAGCACAATCTCAATCAGCCCAGGCGGTTCTGGTAGCGCAGTTGATAGAAGCGCTTGTCTGTGATTAGATAAGACTCTGGCTGACTTTGTATTCCAGTAGTCTCGAGTTCTAATTTCATTTAGCTATAGATGTTTCTCATCATTCACCTTATTCACCTCATGCACAAGTCGCATGACTCATCTGGATATCATCCCACAAAAAAATTTGGAAGTTTGTGATGCTTTTCAAAATAATGTATAATGTACAATCAGTGCACCTATTTTAAATACTCATACTTGAGTTACAACACTGATTGAAGAAAGAGAATTCAACCATAGATACATTATACGTGAAGCAACTGTATAATTTCTCAAACAGTTTCAAATTTATTGATGTGGTGTTTGTAAATTCATGGTTATTTCGTGTAGATAATCCAAAATAAGGAGTAAGTTGATTAAAAAAATAATAGTAAATAATACAGAGCATATTTACGTTGATTGGTCTCCTTCATTATTGGAAAACACTTCTGTACCACTTTTCCATACTCCAGATCCTTTTTTTTGTTCCAAAATAATTTTTCCATCTGAAAAATTCAATTCACCGCTTCAAGATCCACTGAAATCTTTGTTTTTAATGCTAAAATTCGAAATTTAGTTCTTTTGGTTAACGTGATTTCTTTGAATGATCCTTTCTTTGGGATTGATTTAGCGAACTTGAAATTTGGAATAAACAATTATCCTTGTTTGGATATCTTCAAGAAATTTTTTTTCAAGTTTTCAAAAGAAGAGATTATTGAAATATGAACACGTTTTTAGTCTCTGGTATGCATTAATTTTATCACGTAGAAGGAAGTAGAGTTATTGTTATAATGTTTTATTTTTATCGGGTCTTGCACTCATACTTACCGAAATTTATGGGGAAGTCGTCTGGTTTATTCACAAAATGAACACTTTCCATTTTTTTCAAGTATTTAGCATTTTCCAGTTCAAACCACACATTGTCAATTTTCTGTTTGTAGTGCACTTCATACAACAACGATTTAAAATGCAGTTTATTCACAATTCTGAGAGTACTAGGAGTGTGCTGTGAAATACCAGAATATTATGAAAACATTCGCACAGAAAATAATAAAGTACAATTGAAACATACAAGAATAAAAAATAATTTAATTGATTTATTAAGAAAAAACAATTTGATAAGACATATATAACAAAAAAAAAAAAAATAAGGTCGTAAAATATGGAAAATTACTCCTTAATGTTTTTGCGTTGTACATTAGAAATAAAATACATTACCGTATGTGTTTTACCTTGATAGTCAGGGGGCAAGTGTAATCCCGTGGGGCTCTTTGAGTATACAGGTATGCAAGTGGTATCAATCTCATCGTTATGACTATTTGAATAAGAATATCGATGGTGGTAAGTTCAAATCGTGCTCATTCGCCTAGAAAACAAGATGGTGGCCAAAATTTGAAAAAAAAATTTTGAGGATGAAGCCCACATAGGTCTGAGACTTGTGCGTGGGTAATGAGTTGGATGATGGTGATTGATGAGTTGGATCTACAGTTTTAGATGGGTTCCGAACCACCAGGAAGTGATTTTACAGCAGTGAACAGTGTCTTTAGAATTTCACCATAATGCCTGCAATTCGGTAATCGTTCAAGATACCGAATTGGTATTTTCACTAATATGTTCTTTACAACATTCTCTACAACCTTTGTCTAAAAACAATATTATTTCAAAACGCATATTTAAAAAAAAATTATATACATTTTGTATATGTATATCTTTTTTGACTTGAATTTTTTTTTTATAACTTTTTTTATCTGAGAGATACATGGGAATGATGAATGTGAATGTTTTGGAGCTTTAATTAAATGTGATTTGTGAGACTGTAGGCTCATTAATGTTGGCTGGAGATTCACCGGAAGAAGGGCTTGTGACCGCTCAAGCATAAGGATTTTTATTTCTATTATAGTTTGGCAGCCATCTTGATTTCAAGTCTCTCCTAAACTTGTTAATGACACTTAAGATATTTCTGCTGTTCTATGTACTGGATTCCTTGTATTTTGAGACACTATACTTACTTGCGTTTATATTGCTTGAGTATAACGATTTCAATAATTTAGCAATACTTTGGCCACTATTAATTTTTTCCATGGTGACATACATTTTTTGAACTTATTGTCATTCATATAATTATTGTGCCAGCGATAACAAAGAGATTGCCATCATTTTCATGTCTGCATCATCAAGGGCTAACTAGAAAAAATGTCTAATTCTGGCCTAGGGTCTCTTTGGGTGATGAGAAAGTTGCTGTGCTCTGCTCCACCCAAGTCCTGCTCCTGGTGACTCTACAGCTCACATCAATGAATTTACAGCCTCACAAGCCACATAAATTTGAAGCTTAAGAGGAGTAATTAAGCATTTTTAGATCTATGCGCTTCATGAATTCCCCATACTAAAAATGTAGAGAGAAAAAACTAAAATCCCATGCTCCAATAATTCAGTCTTTCTGTATTATAAATTTTATAGCTCATGAAGTATGCAATCTTCGAAAAATATTATGAGACTAAAGTTGTTGATAATTCTATAAGGGAAAGTTTAGTGAAGAAAAAAATTATGGCAACAATTACCATAATGCAATCGATACCATGAAATTCAGATATTACGGCCGCCATCTTTTTCTATTAATGTTGACAAAAAATTTTTGGGCTTATCACCATACACATTCTCATTATGTTAGGAGCCACAAAGAAAACTCATTTTCCGTCTGCGGCATATGCACGGTAAAAGGGGTGCTTGCCCGGGAGCGGCTCATGGCCACCATGGGTGGATGAGGAATGACGTCGTTACTACGCCACCCAACGCGCAGGAGCATCCCAATCGATGTCACTCCATAAGCATTCCTCACAGCTGATGGGTGCGACAGACGGGGAGATTTCAGGAGCAGAATGTGACGTGCTTATTGGTTGCGCGCGCATCCAAGCATGGGTCTCTAATGTGTATGACGTCATACTTTGAAGATTGGTCTAGCGATCACTGCCATTTTGATATGCCACTTGTAAGCCAATAGCTCAATGTTTATATTATATACATTTAAATAGTATTATTTTATATAAATGTTTGTTTAAACACTGTAACATTATTTAAAATAAACATTTTTTCTATCTAATTTATGATTCGTACGAATTTAATAACTCTAATTTCATTCAGTAACCAACACAGTTTCACTTTCGTTTTATAACCTCAAAACTACAACATCATAACTTGGATGGGAACACCGCTGAGCGATGCTCTTTCATTTAAAAAAAATTCATCGAAATTGGTTCAATAGTGTTCGAATGATTGATGTACAAACATAAAAAAAATCAGGTCGAATATAGTAACCTGGTTCTTTTTGGAAGTCGGTTAAAAATTAGGAGAAAGTGCACTAGATGGGCTTCTAACCAAACCTAACCTAACCTAGCTAGATGTGACTGAACCACCTCATACCTTTATTATCTTGATGCATAAGTGCCATTTGATGAAAAGTGCCTAGTTCCCATTAATTTACATTTTGTGATAAAGAGTTCCTTTTAGTTTATTGTTTTGTCTGTTATTAAATTTTGTTGAAATTTAATGTTTTATTATTAAAACTTTTTTATCCAAAAAAGAATATCATTGTATTAATGAATAGCCTAATACTTATAGTATTCACATAATCATAATCGTCCAAGTTATTCATTTAAACACTTTATTGACAGAAGCCCATGGGAGTGCAGTATATGAGCTTCTCTTAAAAATGACGCAATTAAGTGAATTACCGGTATGTCATGTCTTTATCCGACTAGATATCCATCTGAAAATGAGTATAATCATAGTATGTAACTTCTCCCGTGTTCAAATAATCATAAACGTCCAAGTTATTCAATTGACAAAAGCCCATATAGTGCACCACAGCCAAAAATTCAACGGCCCTTTTTAGGGCCAAACTCATTAAACAATCAACAGTCCTTTTCAGAACTAACCTCCATGGAAAATCAATGAAACTCCATAGTAAATCAACGGCCCTTTTCAGGGCCACACCAGTGCGAAAATCAACAGTCCTTTTCAGGACTCAACTCAAAGGAACTCCATTCCTCAAAAGATCTTACTATCAATTATGTAAATGAACAAACTTTAATGAGGAAGAGACAACAGGTTGAGAATTATCAATCTTATTAGGGGTTTTGATTAAAAGATAAACAGATAAGTAGTTGTCACTAGTCAGACGATGTTATTCGCTCATTCCTTAACCTTAACCTACAAAAAAAAAACATTCTCGTAGTCGAGCAAATGAAGTGACGTCATTGCTCACAGCTGGTGCTGAATGTTTTTGCACTCAGAAGCTCCTGCCGTGCCTGGATGCGTGCGCAACTAGTAATCACGTCACATTCTGCTCCTGAAATCTCCCCGTCTGCCGAACCCCACAACTGATGCCCAGGTGCCAGAGTGAAATTTCATTTACCGGTAAACAGTGAGGCTCCCATGAACTTAACCAATGTTGTTTGCAAACATTGACCAACCATCAAAAATTACTTTTTGTTGCACTTGATAGAAAGTGGCTACTTTCCATACATTTGTCATGTATGGAAAGTGCCTCTTTTCCATACAAGATCGGAAAAGTCAGCTGACAAATAGGGCCTTATAGCCGTACCAGATAGGAAAAAACATATGGAGTGCGGCAAAGATTTTTTGTTACACTTGATAGAAAGTAGCTACTTTCCATAGATTTGTCACATATGGAAAGTGCCTCTTTTCCGTACTAGATTGGAAAAATCAGCTGACAAATAGGGCCTTATAGCTGTACAAAATAGGGAAAAACATATGGAGTGCAGAAATTTTTTTTCTGTTGACTCACATTATGTATATTTAGTTACTCATACTATATTTTATGTATAGATATAGTAAACTCATTGCATTACTCCTTACCTATGACTCAATACCTGTCTTGAATATTATCCAGCTGATTGCACTAGGCTATCATTATTTTTGATTTATAGAATTTCGCCCATCAATTAATTATGAATCTAAATAAAGCAGCTGATTCAATTGTCTTGCTTACTTTTGAATGCCTCGCATATTATCCAGCTGATTGAAGCATGCATTCATATCAAGTGTAACAAAAATTATCGTACATTACACAGCTGTAAACTTTTTTACACATCTGCACTTGGCTGTGCCTTGTGCATAAACTATCATATGCTCGACCAGCAAAACGTTACTTTCCAGCCTAGTAACGTAATATACTATACTCTATGGTGCAACTACTTTCAAACAGCTTTCCAGGTTTTCATTCTGTTGCACATTTATATTTCACATGACAATGATGTTTATAAAATATGGTAACATTATTGTTTAACACACAATTTCTTCAAATAATGAAATCAAGAAGAATTTCTTCAAGGAGATCCCCAATGTGCAATGAGCAAACTATTAATATAAGTTAATGCTATACTGTATACTGCCTATACTTAGGTGCTTATTACCTTTGAGCAAAATCACATTAATAAATAGATAAATAAATAAATACATTTTCATTCCTTCCTTCAAAAACTTGAAGTAACCAAGAATTACATGCGTTTAAAATATTAACTACAAAACTGAAAAATACTACACAGATATCTAGAAAGAGTAAGAAGTATATGGAAATTAACCTACTCAACTATGGTAACCCATGTACTAGAGTAGGTGTGACCAAAATTTGGGTGAGAGTGCAAATATCTTGTGTAAGTGAGCTCACATATTATTTGAAATAATGTTCTCTACGTGATGTCTTCCTGTATTTATTATCCATTTTTGAACCAATGATTTCAATTTTCTTGGGTGTGTTATGTCCCTGATATTTATGGGAAGCAGATTGTGAAATTTTGGTGCTAGGTGGTTGAAGTGTCTCTGATATAGTGCTTTCCTAGCAATGCTAGTTAGAAGAAGGTTTCAATTCCTTGTGTCATGGCTGTGGTTCCTATGTTGGAAGTTTTCTGTATTTTTATGAAGTCTGCAAATTATTTCCTGGGAGTAAAGTTGTCTTGCATCCAGCACACCGAATTTGTGGAAAAGCTAGTCTGATGGATAGCATGGCGGCTTTTTGTTGATAACTTTTACGATCAATTTTTGCACCTTTAAAAGTGGATCAAGATGCATGTAGCTTGTTCCACCCCATCCTACAATCCCATAGGTCAGAAGTGACTGTACCAAGGATCAGTAGACCATCTTTATGCATTCCTCATCAATTAATGTCCTCAACATTTTGAACTTATAGATTGTTCTCCTCAGCTTCTGACATAGATTATCTATATGGTGGTCCCAGCGCAGAAAAGATTCCAGTGTAACTCCAAGATATTTTATTTTCTGTTTCTTGTGAATAATGTATGAATTGCAGTTTGAAACATTGACTGTCAAAACATTTTCTGTGGGCTGGCCATGCTGTACGTGTAGCTGAAAAATTTTAAAAGTAGGTTTTCTCATAGTTTAGGGTTAGCAGATTCTGATTTAGCCAATGTGAAACCTTCTGCAATCCCATTTCAGCCTTTTTCTATGTTATATTCCATGTTGGTCCAGAAAACAAGAGAACAGTGTCATCAGCAAAAGTGGTGATATTTCCTTTGATTTCCATGCTGCACAATGGATTTATGTAAATCAGAGATAGTATTGGACCCAGATTAGTTCCTTGGGGTACTCCATATTCTACTTTCAGCTTACTGCTTCTTTGCCCATTAACTCTGACACACTGCGTCCGGTTAGATAAATAACGTTTCAGTAAGTCCCATGCCACTCCTCTGATTCCATAGTTGTAGAGTCTCTCTAACAGAACATCATGTAACACTGTATCGAAAGCTTTTTCAGATCCAAAAATATTGTCAAAGGTTTCTTCTCAGAGTTAATTATTTCTGTTATTTGTGATATAACATCATTGGTACTACAGTTTGATCTAAAGCCATATTGATTAGGTGATAAAACATTGTTCTTTTCAAGAAAGCTAATAAATCTTGTTTTAACACATTTCTCAAAAATTTTAGAAAGAATATTTGATAGTGATATTGGCCTATAACAGTTCAAGTCTTTCTTATCTCCTGTTTTGAAAATTGGACAAATAACTACCTCCTTTAAACACTGAGAAAAGACACCTTCTCTGAGAATTCTGTTAGCAATCAGTATCAATGGTCTATCAAGAACTGCACTATTTCGTTTGAAAATCTCTGGTCTTAGGTTATCTGGGCCTGGTGCACTATCTGATTTGAGACCACTGATTATTTTAATAATTTCTTCATCATCTACTGGTGTAAAAAATATTGATTGGCAGACTCTATAATTAGTGACTATAGGTTCATCTGCATGATGTTGGTTATTCAATATATTTTATGTCAGCTCAGATCCAATGTTTTTGAAGAATTTGTTGAAAGAGCTAGCCATGTCTTCATCATCCTCTCCCAATTTCAATTCTCTTCCTTGTACATTCAGTTGTTTAATTTGTGTTTTTGGTTGCTGAACATCAGTTAATTCTTGTATCACCCTACATGAATCTCTAAGCATGTGTGAGAAATATTGTTTTTTTGCTTCATCTATGACTAGTTAATAGGTTCTGAAATGCCTATAATATTTGCAAAGTTGTACATTCACCATATTATTTTTACATTGTCTGTGTAATTTACTTCCTTATAGATGTTATTATTCTCTACCCACACAGCACATTAGCTTAAACTAAGTTTGTATTTTACTTGGTTTTAACACTGTCAAGCAAGTTTGGCGATCCAAGTTATTTCCAAGCTCAAATCAAGCTTTCTAATACAAGCTGGTATTCCCAAGCTTATTAATAACTTGGGTTTCGCAGCATAATAATTATAATAATGGAGGTCCATTTGGTGCGCGCGCAACTCATAAAGTTTCTTTCTTGTTTTGCTAGTAGCATGTAGTGTGACATCGTCAATGTCGTTATTTCATAGGTCCGCCATTGATTGCTAATTGCCATTACCGGATCACTGCCTCACACAGCAATTTGCAATTTTTCAGCAATCTATTCAGGTTATTTAATTTTGATATTTCAATTATTTGCCCACTCAAGCAGAGTTTTAGTTGAACATCAAGATCCAAGGTAAGTGTTCACTGAGCACTATTCATGTATTTTGCAAGTATATGTTCATATGCACATAATATTTATATTTTAGGTAAGGACGAAACCATTGTGCATCATGTATTAACGGTGAAAATAAAGAGTCTTACTGACTCTTATAATTTCATTAGCAGCATCCTTAGACTATGATTCAATACGATTTTTGATGCCATTTAAACAATACAGAAAAAAGCACAAGTCAATGATTAGTCTACAATAAGGTGTTACCTACCCTACTTTATTTTATTTTATTTCAGAAACCTAACTTTCTCCCATTGTTTTGTGTAGTAGTGAAGTCATCACTTACTAGGCTTTAAGCTAAAGCAGTGTAAACTTCTAGGTAGGCAAAGGCCTCGATCTATTATTTATTTTCACTCATACTTGGGTTAAGATACACCTGTTTGGTGTTCCCATTTCAAAGTTAACTTTACCACGTGGATTCATAGTTTCAATTGATGGAACACCCTGACTTGTTGAGGCGTTTAAACAACTTTTCCTAAAGTGATCTATTGTCAGTAGTTTCATGTCACTGAATAGACAAAAACACTATTATTTTACAGTTGCTGTGAAGAAAATTCACCCTTCATCCACTGACCAAGATTTGAAGGTCTACATGTGTCACTGGTTGCAGCAAGCAAACTCAAGGATCCCCAAAAATTAAGAATACTTATTTAAGTTATTTTAATTATTTATCCTCCAAATCACGTCATAGTTCTTTCCTTTCTGAAATACATTATTTTTCATAAGTGTCCATGATAATGAATTAAAGTGTACATGATGTTGAAGATCCATCTTGTTTCCACTAATATACAGAGTGTCCCATGTAAGGTGTAAAAGCCGGTTACCAGAGATTCTACACCAGGTTTCTGACAAGAAATGTTCAGTGACGTTTTTGAAATGGAGCCTTTTTCCCCCCAAGATATTTCGATTTAATTACTTTTTCAAGATACGCTCACTTCCCGCCATTAAATGCTCAATAACACAAAAAATAGTGATCGGATTGGAACTATGATGACATTGTTGGAAAGAGCACAAAATTTCACTAAAGATACATGCATTTTCAATATATGTAACCCCATCATTTAGGGTGGTTTTTAGGGGTAAAAGTACAAAAACGTGGATTTTCCGAAATCTCACTGAAATTTCAAAGCGATTTTTCTTGATTTGTTTTTAAGGTGACAATAAAAATTTTACATGAAAAACTTCCTCGTTTCTTAAGCTTAAAAATGAGCCTAAAATATTTCAAATTGATGAATTGCAAATGATTGAAAATTGCTAAAAACTGCCACAAACCTACAAGAAATAGTGTCTAAGGGACAAGAGCTGAGAGAGTAGAAATTTGATTTCAAAATCTTGTTGCAATCAGTTGTTTTTCCATAATAGATTATTAATCCCTGTGGTCCCTGAGTGACTGCAGGAAGCCATTGAGGGTAAACTAAATAAAGTAACAAGACACACTACATAAAAATATTGATCTACAGTAAGTACTTATTACAGTACTCTCATCAGAATCACAGATCTGAAGTCATCATTGGAAAATAAGTGATTCTTCACAACATAATTCCTTAATTAAGTTGAATATTTCTAAGACTGTTCCATTGTATGGAATTGAAAATCAGGATCAACTGAAGAAAAATGAGTGTGTTACATATTCATTTCTGATGAATAAAACACTATATGAGTTTATTCAAGTACTATGGCACAGTAAATGCGAAATTGCACTACTTTATTTATCTATTCATGTATAGGAGGCATGCCATTTCACAATAGATTGAAAATAGAGTTTTCAATTTAATGTAACCTGACAAAAGAATCAGCAGATACCAAATATTCAATATACACCATTATTCAAAATAACGTGAATCAGGCTAGTATAAATAAAAATCATTTCAGCAAATGTGCCAGAAAACTGTGTATCCACATTCCTTACCTCAAAGCATTAATAGGCAATTCTTTCATGAGATAAAAAAAATCTAATCTTCTAGAAAAAAAATTTATTGATAATTTTTTAGGTAAATTTTTTAGATGAAAATTTATCTAAAGTTTTTTACATAAAATTTCAATAAAATTTTTTTAGTTAAATTTTTTATTTGAGATCACATGAAATTAAACAAATACTTGAGTAGTATAGGATCAAAGACGGACAACTCATTTTGTTTCGAAATTCCAATATCATATGAATCTATAGGGATTTTTGGCACTCTTTCCAATGGTGGCATTGGTTTCTTTCTAAAACGGACATAAACATACATTTCATAGTGTTTTAAGTGGGAGTTAGTTTCAAAACCGGACAACTTGTCAATCAGTTTGCTGCAAAAACGGACTATTACTCCGTAGACCAATGAGGTGCCTTGATATATGTCACGTGGCTGAAATTTAGTAATGGCTTCCACTCTGTTTGTGTCGAGATTGAAGTAAACTGTTTGATCCATAATAATCTACTTATCTTTTCGAATAATATATTATTGTTTGAAGTTTTTCTCTTTGAAATGGAGAGGGAAATTATGGTTCAGTCGCCTGGACACACAAGGAAACGCATTTGTCAACCAGAAAAATGGAAACAGAATGTTGAAAAGAAGAAAAGGTAGGCATAATCTTACATTTACAATGCTTTTTGTTTTATCCAGTTGTAAAATCTATTATAATGGTGAATTCTCGTTTTATAGCATAGAAAAATCGTTAAGAGATGCTCTTTCTCTTGAAACTGATTCAAATACATATTAATTTGGCATAATTTTTAATAAATGACCATTGAAAGTGACTACTTTGCTTAGGTTGAAAGTGAGTACTGTACCTAATCTCTAAATTTGCCATATCTGTAGAATCTGAATAGTCGTCTCAAATAGTTTTGTTGAAATGATTGATTTTGTGGGCATGGCAATAAAATAATTGCAATATGTTTGATTCATGATCTATTTTAATTTCAATGGCTCCAGTAGACTGATTGATTCGAAATGAAATGATTCTCTTGAGCAATAACATAAATACTGAAACGCTTCTATTTACTGTACTCATTATTAGAAAATTATGTTTATTTCTGTGAAAAAATAATTTTTTATTGTGTTTATTTCCATGAACTGATGCAGCTTCATTATTTTCAGATATTCAGCCAAACAGTTACCAGAATATCCAAATTGTAACCACAGAACGACTATGCAGTGCCAGTTACTGTATAGTAGTTATTGGAGTGTTACTATTAATATTCATTTGTATTCAATGCTATAATTGATAGTATAAATTTAATAGTTATTATGTTGAGTATCTTATGAAAAAATTGCAACCTTTTATTGATCAATAAAAAATATTACTAGCCTAACTCTATTTTTTGTGTCCATCTTCTCAATTTAATCAATAGAATGTTTGAATTTTCTATGAGTACAGGTAGTCTAGATGAGTAGGCTTACTGTAATATTTATGATAATATTTAATATTTTATTAAATATAACACTGAAAGAAAAAACTTAGAATCACAATATAAGAGTTGTCCACTTTTGAAACTGAACTCTGAAGTTCACTTCAAAAGTGGATAAATGGCATGATGTTGGTTGCAAAGTCGGACAAAATGGAGTTTTGGTTTCAAAAGCAGATAACTCTTGATTTAAAGCTAATTTTTCACTATTTCCGAATCATTTTTGGTTATTATTATTGATTTACCTCAATGTATTGGTTATAGAGTATACTGTAAAAAAATTCAGATTTAAAATTCTATTAGAAATATCCTTAACACAAAACAGATGTTTCTGTGAAATTGTGTTCACAGCAGTTGTCCGTCTTTGATCCTACTCACTCTTCACAATTTAAATGTTTGTCAAAAAAATTAGATCCAAGAATATGATTATCGATTATTCAAGCCCACCAATTATCCGAAAATTAGTGCTGAAATTAAAACCGGTTTAGTCTTATTGTGTGAGGATTTTCAGTTGCCCAAGTATGTGTATTATAAAAATTGCCAGCACCACTTCTTGTGAACATGCTCTCATGCGATCTGCCTTTATTAGGAAGCATTGATTCAACAGAGATTAATCATTTTGGAAAAACATAAGAGTACAAGATTCTGAAATCAAATTTCTACTCTCTCAGCTCTTGTCCCTCAGTTACTAATTCTTGTGTGTTTGTGACAGTTTTTCAACAATTTTCAAGCATTTGCAATCCATCAATTTGAAACATTTCAGCCTCATTTTAAAGCTAAAGAAATGGGGAAGTTTTTTATGTAAAATTTTCATTGTCACCCTAAAAACAAATCGAGAAAAATCGCTTTGAAATTATTTTATGAAGATACCTTCTTTGTACATATAATTTATCCATGACCCCTACTAACTATGAAAACTACATACATTGTTTTACAAGTGATTTGGTGATCAAACCTGTTAATTTTATCATGAAAGACCTATATACTCTATTTAAAAAAAATTAAAATACTATAGTTTTGTCCAGGAAATTATAGTGTTTCTTTATATGTTGCTCTCCAATTTCAATATTGTTGTTATTCAACAGCAGTGTTTCAGCTGTTGTTATTTTGCAGAATTTTGTTGATAAAGTTCAATCAGCTACCTAAAAGCCTGTTAATAACTTGGTAATGTGAGTTTACTTTAGACTAGTTCTAATAAGCTTGTTTTTAGCCTGGTATTGTAAGTCAGTTAATAACTTGATAATGCAAGTTTACTTTAAACTTACTTTAGCCTAGCTTAAACAAGCTTGTTATTAGCCTGGTATTGTAAGTTAGTTTTAACCTTGTAAGCACAAACTTAGAACAAGTTGAGGAACTTCGAAGCTTAAAACAAGCTATTTTCAAGCTTAAAAGCTTGTTTACCCAAGCTAAAGTTAGGCTTGTAAGCTTGTTCTTTTAGGCTTGAAACAAGGTTGGAACAGGTTCATTGTGCTGTGTGGGAATGCTATCCATGGCTTGATTTTTTTTTATGTAGAATTCTGGATGCTATTTTACACTCTTCTATATATTGTTTTGTTATTGTTCCAAACTCCTTCAATGCGCTTTCAGTATTGTCCTGCAAGTAGACAGAGCACTACGTTTCCTCCATCAGCAATGAAGAAAACTTATCCTGATCAAAAATTTCTTTGTACTGCTTAATTTTTACTTCAATATTTTATTTTTAACTTCAATATTGCTTTTTATTCCTAGGATGGTTATGTAGTGGTCTGTTATTGAGTTTTGAAATACTATTAGCATAAAATCTTTTTTGAAGTTCACCAATATGTGATCCAGACATGAGGCAGTATTTTTGTTGACATGAGTAGGCTGATTGATGCAGTGAACAAAACCATATTCGCTGAGCAAGTTCTCATACTCATCCAGATGTCAATGCTTATTTGGTTCTATGGTGTTTATATTGAAATCTCCTACAACTACATGGAGATGTCTATTTGCTTCTTCAGAAAGTTCTCTCAGACTATCAATGAATTCCATCAAATCGCATTGGAAGGTGACCTATATATCGCAGTAACAACAAATGTGCTTCCTTCTGTTTTGAGGCGGAGACTTAAACAATTGGCATGTTGAATTTCTGGCTTCTTGACTTCAACACTAATTTTGGATTTGATGTAAACAATTACTCCATCATTCTGCAGCGGATTTTTCTCTGTTGCATATAAATTGTAATTACCTATTAATCATGGAGTTGTCTCACAGGAAATCCAGCATTCTGTTAAAACAATTAAATCAAAATCACCCTGCAAGTCTTCTAATTGGATCAGAAATTCGTCAATATTCTTATTGTAGCTTCTGATATTAAAACTAATAATTTCCAAGTTGAATGGTTGTAAGCTATAACTGACATATTTCTGGTCCAGAGTTGCAAAATCATTGATATCCACCAAGTCAAGCTCTTCTATCAGACTATCCATCAAGTTTACAATGCTTAGTATTCGCTTCTCCTTCCAAGTTATTCCTGTTCCATACCAAAAGCTCTTCTTCAGTCCTGCTCTTCACCCTATTAATAATATCCTGTACTGCATCATTGTAGCCTATTGTTAGCTACCTGAAACTTTCCATATTATGCCTTGATATTGTCACAATAGCATGTGGTACACTATTATAGATCTTATTGTCTCTTGTGTCAATCCTTATTAACACAACATCCTTTGATGTTAGTCCTTGTGCTTCATGAATTGTGTTAATTCTTTGTGACTTATACTTTTTCATGACATCAGTAAAAATTTTCTTTTCTTTTTGTGTGAAGGTGAGGATTAAAGTATGTTCTTTCAGTTGATGAATTTCGTCATTCTTGAAAGTTGGAAGTATTGACCTTACTTTGATGTTCTTTGTGCTAATCCCTTTATAGAATGGTTCGAGTGCAAAGCATACATCAACCGGACACCGCTTAGTCACTTTTATATATTCATCCGGCTCACAGAAATCTGAAATTTTATTCCATTTTGTCAGTACAGGCGATCTCTCTATGTACGGTATTTGATTGGAGTCGCCAACCACTATAAGTTCTGCTGCTCCACTCAACTCTGCAATAAAGCCTATGTAGCCCACATGCATCATTAGCCCTCCATCTATGTATACTTTTTCATATTCCTTGCCTGAGTTATTAATAATATATGATGCTACAGTTTTATAATCCATATTAAGCTGAATAGGAGTATCACAACTAGCATATTGTGTTGCAACTGAGTTTCTAATATCTTTTATGCTCGTTCTTGTTTGACTTAGTACTAGATCTTTTCCTGGTTTATGTTTTCTTATATATACATTGATTTTCCACATTCAGGCACTGCTTCTATCCAACTGACTTGTGGGAATCTAGACTTATTTATGTGAATTTTGTTTATCCTAGTTATCAACTCTCCATCCAGCATAAGCTCTGTTCTGTATCTCTAGTGACTATTATGTATCTTTCAGTAGTTTCAAACTTATTCTTTTCTTCTATGAAATTAACATATTTGCCTCCTTCTTCCAGAATATAGCCCATTCTGTATACAGTATTTGTTTTGAACAGAAATTTCTTCATTACATTATCAAGTATGTTCATATATCTCTCTTCTTTACTTTATCAATTGCTTTTCCTGACACATCTTTGCATATGCTATTCAGAATCTCCTTGTAAATTTTAGCATTCTCAGCATCAGCCTTTTCAAGAAGATTACGAAGGTCTATCATATTATTGAGATGTCTTCCATACTTTGATATACCCTCAAAAAATCCAGCAGGATACTCTGTAGCAATGTTGTTGTATTGGCTAGGTATTTCTTAGTAATCAATATTTCTAATTACTTTATTGTAAAATACAAAACGTAGAGCTTCATTTTCCAAGACAGAACTCAACATTCTTATTGCCGGTATTTCTTGAATTGGGTAGTTGACAATATCAATTCCTATTACTCAAGGGTAATTATTTTCACTCCACTTGTTCAGCATAGCAAGCATATTATTAAATCTTTCATGAGGCTCTTCCCTTGTTTCTAAAATGAAGACTAAGCTGTTGTTATGTGTGAGACATAAATTATCAAAATAGCACAGCTGGTAATTTGTACAGATGTTTTGGTGAAATAGTTTTTTAGTCGGTGTTGAGATGTTGGACTGAAAAGATGGATGATCAAAAATCTAGATGTGATTGAATTTATTTGAATGTGATTGATAATGTTATAATGTTAAATAAATATAATGTGAGTTCAAATGATGTTCATATTTCTCAATTAAATTAAAACAACATAAGCTAGCAGATTTTCCAGAGAAGACCTTTATGTATTCTATTTCAGTATGAGTGAGTTGTTGCCACTCCTTTAAATCCAGTTTGAAGTATTGCAGCAATTTTGAAAGCTCTTTAGATAGCATCATACAATTTCCTTCTTTGCATGCAAAAGAAATAACTAAATCTACATACTCTCTATAATTATATAAAAGATTAATTCTACTTTTTGGGGTTTTTACAGTCATGTTGAACTTCTCTAATTTGTTGAGCATGTCACATATTACCTACATTGTAATTATTTTGTGCTATAATAGAAACTTTCTGTTTACCGAACGGTTGCAGGGTGTTGAGAAAAATCTTTTTAATACCCATAGTCGGTCTTTTCAACTATTTTCCTCCATGCCTTTTCATATTCTGGGCAGCTTTTGTCACTCACTTTGTGATTTGCTGGATTTTTAAGTTTTTTGCAATTGGAACATACTTCTTTGTTCTTTTTATTCAGACACAACTTGACATCATGGCCGGTCTCTGCACAATGCCCACAGGTATTTAGCTGCTGAGTACAGTGACGTCCAATATGCCCTAAGGGTACATCCAAGATGCACGCTGGTAAAAGCAGGAAGTCGGACTCAGATTTCTTGGCGCCGACTGTCTGACTCCGAGTGGCAGGAGGATGTGGCCATTATGCAAGCAGGTTGTCAGTGCAGAAAGAGCTGACTCCAGTGTACCATAGAACTTACAAGTGAACAGGCTGCAGCTTTATTGCTGCTTAGTGACAATGTTGCAACCAAGTTAAAACCAATGAGAAGTGAAATACATCCAATTGATAAATTGAGATCTGTTTACGGGGAGTACAAACACCTATTTCCACAATCAATCTTCATTTATAGAGAAATCTTCCTCCAACAAGCATCAACAGTGTTCCTATTGGAGTGTTCTTTTAGGCGCTTATCCCATATCGGGTTAAATCTTCGATATCCATCAGAATAAAATAAAAATAAACACTCAATACACAAACGAAAATCACTCTGACAGGCAGGATGTCTGAAACCGGAATGAACAAATCATTCCGGTAAAAATCTGAGTCAGACAGCCAGCGCGCCGGTAGTCTGCATGCAGGTGCATTATGGCCACTCCCGCTTAGCAACATGGAATTTTACGCACGCCGACTCGGCGGCGATCGGCGCCGATCGCCTGACTCAGAAAACCAGCGTGCATCTTGGACGTACCCTAAGCCTTGGCACTTGAAGCACCTACTCACCGACACGTAGTCCTTAATGCTGCACGCCGACCAATCTATAAATACCCTCCTCATTTTTTTAAGTTTGTTTCTTATATCTGCTACACATTCCACAACCCAATTAACCTGCTTTTTTTCTTTTGGCCCTACATTGAAAATTGGTTTGAACGAAATTTGAATTGCTCAAACGATGTTGAGTCCTGGAAATTTCTATTGTATACCTCTTTAACTAAGTTTTCTGGGCTCAGATCTACAAGAACATTGTAAATAACTAATTTTGGTTTTATTTTATGTGGCTCACTTTACCTCAAATTTAGCATTTTGTAGCATAGCATCACTGGAAATTTTATTTTTGTCCACGCTATAGTCCATTACTAGAGCACTCCCCCACCCCGCACATTATTTGCTTTTTTTATTTTCAATGAGTTCTCATTAGAAATAGTCTTTTTAACAATTTTTTTCAGATTCTCGCTGGTTTGAGTCTCTGTGCCCTGAATTTCCTTCGGCTTAATTAAAATTATATCTTCTCCTTAGGGACTGGTCTACTTTTCTGCTCACTAACTTTTCTTTTGCTTCACCTGACTTCCTATCTTCTTTCTTCTTAGGCAATTGAACAGTCTCGGCGAAAGTTTGCTGCTGGATTGAAGTCGGAACCAGAAGATTTGATGATAGCTTCTCAATTTTCTCTTCAATCTTGTTGAGTCTCTCATCTATTTTTTTATTTTTGGATGCTACTTTCGCTGCTTATTTTCCTATGATAACTCCCAACTTCTCACAAAGCTCGTGAAAATCTTCATAGTCTGCTTCAGATATTTTTTTTATTTTCTAACAATTTTGAGCCCCACTCTTTTAAAGACCCTTTCAAATTGCTAAGTTCATTGAAATGATCACCATCTTAATTTGACTCCATTTTTTGAACTAATTTACTTTCACTCTCGCTTTTTTCACTTTCCTCAAATTCTGATGCTAGAAATGGAGATAATTTTTCTGGCGATGCCATTTCATAGCGATATTCACAGTTAAAAGCGTTGATCTAATATTATTATCACTAGCCAAATTTCCATACACACACAAAAATTTGCTGACTACACTAAACTACGACAAACAATAAATTGAAACGATGTCCACTCTACTGCAGCTAAACTACTTCTACTACTAATGATAATTCTAACCTAACCATTCTATGCCTCCACTTGCTAAGAGTGCCACTTGTTGTACAGCAGCCTGATAACCTATATATTTGGAAAACATACAGTTACACTCAATTAATTAATCCAGTAGACCATAGCCTAACCTTTAAATTATTAATTAAATTTTAAGAAATACATCTCTTGCCCAGTGATTGTTACATTTTTTAAGACTATTCTGTAATAACCCTGTTATGGTCAGTCTCTTTAATTTTCAGTAGCCTAACTTAACATGAGTGAATACAATTACATCATAACAAATTGAGAAAATTAAAAGGTACTTGGAGGAGTTTAAACTGGAGAAGTTTTGCACTTGAGCCGTCATACTTGAGAACCTAACTCATGCTTCATACTACAGAGGAGTGACAAGAGACAAGAGATGGAAAGTTAATTAGTAATAATTTATTATTATTTATTAGAGGTTGGCTATTGGCTTTCAAGGGTGAAGGGAAACCATTTACCAGTTACAGTTGATTTTGCACTAGGCATTACGTTACAATGTCAGTAACAGTTTCACAAGTTGTGCGCATGCGCATTACAGAGGTGTATTCCATGAATGGAGTAGTGGCATCAGCTGCACATTGGGCGGCTAAGTAACAACGTCATTGCTCATCCACCCATGGTGGCCGCTGAGCTGCTCCATGCTTGCCCCATGCAAGCCCTTCTTCCAATGACGCTCCAGCCAACATGAATGGACCTACAGTCTCACAAATCATATTAATTGGAAGCTCGAAAACTTATATATCTAAAACATTCACATCTACGTTCTTTTTGATAAAAAAGTTATTGAAAAAAATCAAGTAAAAAATTTTTGTTTTTGGAATTTCATTACTCATGAAATACATGTTTTGAATAAAATTGTTTGAGACTAAGATTGTAGAGAATGTTGTAAAGAAAATTTTAGTGTAAACACAAATTTGTTAACCATCTTGAACGATTACCAAATTGCAGTCAATATAGTGAAACTCTGAAAATTTTGGCCGCCATCTTGATGTTTGGGTGAATGAGCACGATTTGAACTTATCACCTTTGTCATTCTTATTCAGATAGCCTTAACTACGAGATTGATACTACTTCCATACTTGCATGATCAAAGGGCCCACAGAAGCCCTAATTTGTAACACTTGGCCCCAGGCTAAAGATTAATAATTATTGTTATTTT
The DNA here is from genome assembly GCA_948455865.1 of Conomelus anceps. Classification (NCBI taxonomy): domain Eukaryota; kingdom Metazoa; phylum Arthropoda; class Insecta; order Hemiptera; family Delphacidae; genus Conomelus; species Conomelus anceps. Next base: position 13,296,476 of record OX418226.1, on the reverse strand, counting down.
ATAAACTTTTTTCCTATTTTAAATTGGATTTCTCAACAATAAAACCATTTCAGAGGACTCAGTGATCCAAAAATCTCAACTTCATGATACATTTCAGATTCCTTGTTCTATGATGAATAGATTAATGGTGAATAAAACTATTTAACAATTGTGAAAAAAATATTTAGGCTATATCTGAGTACATATTGTGAAAATACTCTCAAATATTTGTCATGAGAGTACTTTCAAAACGTAGTGTAGGCCTATATATGCTTTTATTTAGGGCAGTGGTTATTAGATAACACTATGCTTGTTTCCAGGCTAGTAACCTAGGTTTCCTGAGTAGAAAAGATGATAAATCATGTCCTGGAACCATGAAAAATAACAATAACAAATTACAATCACAATCTTCAAGTAAAAACTCAGGTAATATTTTGCAGTACAATAACTGAAATACTAAATAATAATACTAAGAAGGGGCTCACTAAGGGTACGCGCTTGTTGAGGAGGTGTAGGTGAAGGTGTGTAGCTCGCCATGACTGCTAGGTGAAATTAATACATTATCTGTTATGAGTGTGTGCATAGCAAGCAGGTCAAGGTGGAGGTGTAGGTCGCCGCTTACAAGAAGGTCTAGCTGGATGTTTTTTAAGAAGAAGCTATTTTGATTTTATCTTGTTGCTTAGTGCGCTTCTTCGTGATTGTTCTATTCAAGGCCACTTCTACCCAGTGAGCATGCTACTACATGCCAAGAATGTGGCTAGATAGTGTTTTTACATGTATTAGTATCTAAAAAAAGGAGGAAGTTATTATTGCTGTGCACTGTCACCCACCGTTGTAGGATGAAAAACACTAGCAGCACCACAAAGTAATAATAATAATAATGATGATAATGATAATAATAATAATGTTGTGAAATGAAGAGAAAGAAGGATTTAAAGCGTTATCTGCTATGTCAATATTAACTTCAAAGCAATTAATTACTCTTCTTTTGACACCTTCATGATATAAACTTAATAAAACAACTTTTGAATGGAAATTAACTCACGTTATGGCGTGACGGCCGTTTCGCTCTGTTGTCTAGAGCATCGTCAGACGACCCACAGCATACTGAGTGTACTGTGGGTCGTCTGACGATGCTCTAGACAACAGAGCGAAACGGCCGTCACGCCATAACGTGAGTTAATTTCCATTCAAAAGTTGTTTTATTAAGTTTATGTTACATATTAGTTTAAACAAGATGGATCTTCAACATCACTTTTATGATATTTACTTGTAACTTTGCAGAATATTCTAGGTGTTTAATTAGAATTTAATGGAATCTTATCAAATATTCTGGAAAATGCGAGAGTCCTTATCTGTTTATTTCAGAATTCGGTAGAAGTTGATAGAAAAATGGAAATATAACTTGATTATGGAAAAATTTAAAAATTGGAGAGACTTTTGTAAAAGTCAGTTCAGTCTTCGTTGAATTTGTCAAGATAACAAGTGTCAGTAGTGATAATTAATTACCATATATTGTGCCTTCAGTGATAATTCTTTTTAATTTATACCAGTGGACTCTACTCATTATACATAGCTTTTATTGTATTACGGACTTGTGCTACACAAGTTAATTGTTCTTTTTCGATGTTCCTCTTGAATTATTGAACAGTTATTATTTAATATTAGATCGGCCTTCTAACATTATTAGTGATTGATTTTTGTACAGTAATATTGAAAACTCTATATTAATTTAACAATATTGATTTATCTGTTTTTGATTGCTCATTTGGTGTGAGACATTACTGATCTGGGAGTGTTGTGGATTATTCTTGTAAATAAAGTGTGAGTGATAAATTTAAGTGTTGCCAGTGTTATTTTAGACATAGAACCCTCACCAATAATAATTAATAATGATAGAACAATGATGAAACATTAATAAAGCAATAGTAAAAGATTGATAATAATAATCATTATTCATAAACAGAATTTATTAATTTCGAATTCCTTTAATTGCTATTACTTTATACTGAAGACTTCCGCAATGGCGGATATTGACAACAGCATTGAAAAGCTGATGGGAATCGATGAATGCTACTATACAAAAATGTCAGTCACCACCGGGAATCGAACCCCGGACCTCTCAATTGCCGGTTGAGCGCCCTTAACCACTAGACCATGGAGACCTTTCTGTACAGCAGCATTCATTTTCAACTTGGCCATATCGGCTCGTATCTCACAAGTTAGTTTGAAGTGACTGACAATTGAATAAACTGAGAAATATACATAAACAGAATTTATTAATTTCGAATTCCTTTAATTGCTGAGGGCGCTCAACCGGCAATTGAGAGGTCTGTGGTTCGATTCCCGGTGGTGACTGATATTTTTGTACAGTAGCATTCATCGATTCCCATCAGCTGTTCAATGCTGTTGTCAATATCCGCCATTGCAGAAGTCTTCAGTACAAAGTAATAGCAATTAAAGGAATTCGAAATTAATAAATTCTGTTTATGTATATTTGTCAGTTTATTCAATTGTCAGTCACTTCAAACTAAATCATTATTCAGTGGTACTTATTGCTGAATTTATGTACTGTATTTTATCAATAGACTAATCGTTATTTATTACTTGATTCTGACATAATATAACTAAATTGAGAATTCGAAATTTTGAATTTGGGAATTATATATTTTTTAAAACAATTGTTAAATTGCTGTCTGCATTGATTTTGAGTTCAATAAATATTTTTTCAAATAAATCACTGTAATTATCTTTATCTGAAATAAATTACTGTAGTTTAATTCATTTGAATATCATAGCTTGTTGGTTTATTCTCCTTGTTATTCTCTATAATCATATGGCATTGTAAAATTGGTGGCAATGAAAAAGCAGCACAGTAAACCTTCCCAACATGCGATACCTACGACCACCTATACCTCCAGCTACACCTTCACCTACACCTCCTCAACATGTGCTTACCCTAATGAAACTTGTTTGTGAATTATTCATAAGTAGTACATAGCAGTGATTATGTGTGCACACTGGCAGAATAAGCTCTGTTGATTTTGAAGAATTGAATATTAATTTGAATGGATAAGTAGTATTTTTGTTTTTTATTATTGGTATTTATAATATCTCAATCATTTTTAGTAATAATTTGTTTATTAATAGTTTAAAGTATCCTGAAAGTGAGCCAAATTCTTTTTTTGAGGTTAGGTTGTACCAGTAACAAATGGGGAAGACATGGAAAATGTTGTCAGGTTGCTGCTTTGCATGTTTGTAAATCTCAAATTATTCTAAAACATTGAATTTCTGGATGTTGTGAGTGAAGTTTGGTGAGTCTAAATTATTAGTGTCAATGTCTGTATAACAGCACTTTTCACTTTTGCTAAACACATCAATTCAACAGGCTATACAGTTATACAGACATTGACATTAATTTTTGACACTCTACACTTCACTCACAAAAGCCAGAACTCAATGTTCTAGAACAATATGAGATTAACAAACACACAAACAGCAACCTGACAACATTTTAAATGATTAACTTGACTTCTCACATACCCTCTTCGAAAAATAATCCCAATTTCAAACCTCCCACCTACTCATCCACCCCCCTCAACCCTTCCAACATCCATAACCCTCAAACTCATTCCTTAAATCAGTGTACTGTGGGTCGTCTGAGGATGCTCTTGACAACAGAGTGAAACAGCCGTCACGCCGTAACGTGAGTTATAATTTCCACTTTAAAGTGTTTTTTAAGATTTTATTATAGCAGGCCTAATATTTTACTTTCGCTTATATAAAGGCCTTTAAAAATGAATATCAACGATTCGAAAACGTTTGGCCAAGAGAGTAAGTAAAATATTACTTATTTTTAATAAAAGTTTACTGCAAGTCGTTGAATTCACCTAGAAAGTTAATATTAATAACACAGTTCGTCATGGAACAAGAAATCCAAGAATTTAATACAGATTATGATGTCATAACACTACTTTAATATCCTGTACCTTATACATAAGATACTATAGTTTTGATTGTCACACTGTTGATAAAGAGAGCACATTTGATTGATTCTAGAAAAGGTGGTAAGTAATGGAAGGTTATGTAAAATAAAAATGCCATTTTTCAAACTTACATCATTCGGCAATGTGCACTGCCAAACTTCATTTAAATCGGACTCAATGAACCGTGATTGCTTCACATCATCTCTCATCCCAATTGTCTCACTAACCCGTTTTTTTTCAACCAAGTGAATAACTTCCACTTGAGGAAGTATTTTCTCTTCACTTATCCATTCACAGCTTTAGGAATCGAAACAAAAAAAAAAAAAAGGATTAATCAACTATAAGAATGATATGAAATAAACGTACGGTATTGTAAATTGACCTACTAACTTATTTCATCGTGCATAACTTTCATTGGCATATATAATAGGGAGTTTTGGAATGAATTTAAATAATTTATTTTCGATCATTGAAATTTGTGAATTTAGAGTAACTTATGCTCACAGAATGATGATTAGTAGAGTTTGTGCAAATCTCTGATAAATATCCCCTTCAACGTTAGCTGGAGCTATCTCTACTTCACCCACTAAAGTTGAAATCCAACATTGGTAGATGTATAAGAATTTCGAATTGAATAATTGCTTGGATAATTTTATAAGATGCAGTTGATAGATTGTGAAATTGTGCTCGTCATGACCTATTAATTTTATTCATTTCCACTATTTGAGAAAAGTAGGATTATTACTTTATTACTTATGATATACATGAGTACGAAGACGACTCATAGTCCTTCTCTGGAGTTTTGAGAATGCAAGATGACATCCATTTTCAAAACCCCAAAAGATGAAGGAAAGGATGAAGATCTTAAAAGGAGAGAGAATGAGTTTCTTGTAGAGGGATCTTCTACACAAGCTATCGAGGAAGATAGGAAAAGAGCAGAGGAGATTAGATTAGATTAAATTACTTTATTCAACATAAATTTACAAAATATTTCAAACGAATGCTGCTTAAATTAATGCAATATTTTTAACATGATATATAGAATGTGGAACTAGTTCATACTATTTGCATAGTGATGGAGACACTAGTTTTATGGGTAGGGCTAATGGAATGAGATTTTAAGTGATGCATTTATATGAAAAGGCGAAGTTTGGACAAAAGTTCATCCATTCGAGCCCTTAACCAAAAGTGTTTACAGAGTCTTGTTTTACTTGCATTTGGTTGAATTTATTTTGAATTCAGCAAGATATTGAATTAATTTTATTGTTGATTAATTAATTTTTAATTATAATTAATTTTATTAATTCATTTGTTACTTCATATAAGTTATTTGTGACCCAGTTCCTTACTGGGCATGATTATTTCATGTTTTTCCTGATTAAAATAGGCAATGCAGCCTTCCCAAATAGTCTCCACTGTCCTAAAATTAGAGACACCACAGAGCATACCTTTTTTAATGTAGCTGGTAAAAGAGAGAAAGACGAGATATTTCTTCTGACTTGAGTGATCTAAGCCCTGAGAGCATTGTGACAATCAATGGGAGCAATGGGAGCAGGAATAAATAAAGTATATGTCATTGAAAAGTTTTTAGGGCTGAAATTATACCACTATGGTTGAGAAGAAGAAGAAAGACATGGATTATGGAATCTCAAGTGCAGTAGAAATTTGCTGAGGACTGAATAACCTGTTCTGAAGTAATGTGATGAACAATATTCAAGGGGAGGTTCAGTGGAAATAGTTTTTTCTAGCCAGTAGTTTAAAGAAAACTAGAACCTGACACAAAGGGTGTTAATGTTAATGCGTTTCCACCTCCCAAAAATTAGTATAATACTGTACTTCTAAGATACATGTACTTATCAATTACATTCTAATAAATCTCCATTTTCATGAATCGACTGATAGCCTAATAATTGCATTTATTTGAGAATAGTGAGATAATACTACTTACATAGCAATTTCGTTTTCATCAAGTGATTTGTTCAAGCTGGATGTTGGTCTAAAGTCCAAGACTACATTTTCATTTTTCAATTCTAACATTGCACTCATAGCTTTTCGTTCATCAATAATTCCTCTATCAAAACGCAAAGGATCCCTATCTTTCATAAGTAGCCATTGCTCATTGTATGTATAACCTATTAATGGTGCAGTCTCATCTGTCGACTTGGGAATTGCTCCAATACTGCTCAAATAATAGAATAATTGAAAAATAAAAAAAATAAAACAGACAAGAAAATATATGTAATTAATATAATTGCAGTAGAGCCACGGTTATCTAAGCCCTGATTAACTGAGTTTCAGTTTGACCAAGGTACAGTATTTAAGATTTTAAAAATAGATAAAACTATTCTATTTAAAAATAAATGAATAATAGAAAAAGAAAGAGATATTGTATTAAATGAAAATGAACAACAAATTTCAATCATAAAAATATCATGTGCAAAAACCCAACAGGCCTTTTGAAATGATTGTCCAGGTGTCGCTCCTGGCCAGCTAGTGTCAGATGGAGTGGTGGCAGGGCAAGGAAACAATAAGGTTCAAATGTGATCTCAAAGTTTAAACTGTGTTTGGCGTTCTTCAACCGGTTGGAAAATCCGGTTATGTGAACATTTGGTTTTTCTGGACTTGAACGTGTTGAATTAGGTAGGAGGCGGGTGGGGAGAATGGAGAGATCGATTTTTTTGGTGAAAGGATGGGGAGAGGCTGAAATATGAATACTCCTGCCTCTGAGGAGGAGCTTTTGGCGGGGACAAACTATCACTGCTTCTTTCCGAAGGGTGCAGTGACCATTCCCCTGCGAAATTATGTAGAAAATGACCCTAGGTCAGCATTAAATGTGAAATGTGCTGGATATCTTATTACTACTCCAATCTGTTGTTATGGATTATAAATATAATTTTGTGATTTTTCCAATATTAATATTATAAAAAAAATTAAATTTTAATTAGGATTAATTGGACTATTCCCCTGCCAAGGAAAAGGAAGGATAGGGCCGGAGTTCCAGACCCTGCTCTTCTCAAGCCGTCCCTGGCCCCCCTGCCTGAGGATAAAAGTAACGACTAGTAGAGACAAGTAAACCTCTGCAAGCATCAAACCCACATTTTTGTGGTTGGCAGAAATAGTTTGGTCTTTACCATTTGGGGATATGAGTTATGGGTTAACAACTGTTTTGGACTGGTACACCCCTGCTTGACATAGTCAGTACTGGGATAGTTTAGTCTCTAATAATCAGGGTGAGGAAATGATTTAAATGGTTCCTGGATTTCTTGTTCCATGACGAACTGCGTGTTAATATTAACTTTTCATGTGAAATTTAACGACATGCAGTCAAATATTTGTTAAGAATAAGTATAATAACTCACTTAAACTGGCCGAGTACTTTCGAATCTATGAGATCCATCATCAGAGGCTCCTAGATCATCATGTCAGTTTTTTGGTTAGAAGTGTTGTGGTTTTTGTAAAATATGATCAAAAAGTTTGTGAGATTTAAAATTTAGTTGTTCATTGAGAATGTTTTGTTTATTGTGTGTGGTGTTTGCCGACCATATCATTCAAACTGGACACACTTTTACCGACATCAGTACCAACCTACACATTCTACACATAAAATCTAAAGGACACGAACTCAACACCTTGGAACAATTTGAAATATACAAACACACCACACACAATAAACAAAACATTCTCAATGAACAACTAAATTTTAAATCTCACAAACTTTTTGATCATATTTTACAAAAACCACAACACTTCTAACCAAAAAACTGACATGATGATCTAGGAGCCTCTGATGATGGATCTCATAGATTCGAAAGTACTCGGCCAGTTTAAGTGAGTTATTATACTTATTCTTAACAAATATTTGACTGCATGTCGTTAAATTTCACATGAAAAGTTAATTTAAATGGTATTGACAGATACACCTCTGCAAGCGCCAAATCCACGTTTTTGTGGTCATCAGAGATAGTTTAGTCACTACCGATTGGGGTAATAGGAATTTGATTGAGGAGAGGAGGATATTAGGTGGAGATCAACGTACCCTCTGCCAGATGTGTCCAGGTGGGAATGTCCTAGTCTTTGCCCCTTAGGGGTTTTGGATATATGAAAGGATAGGACTGGTAACAATTCAAACTTCATGTACTGCCTGATTCTACAAGGAACCAGGACCGCGCCCTTCATGATCAGTGGGGTCAAACGATCACTGCTTCTTTCTGAAGGGTGGTGACCGTTTCTCTGCCAAGAAAAAGAAAGCATAGGGCCAGAGTTCCAGACCCTGCTCTTCTCGAGCTGTCCCTGGTCCCCCTGCCTGAGGATAAGGGTAACAACTAGTAGAGACTAGTAGAGACAAGTAGAGACAAGTACACCTCTGCAAGCGCCAAACCCATGTTACTGTGGTGGGCAGAAATAGTTCAGTCACTACCAATTGGGGTAATAGGAATTTGATTAAGGAGAGGAGGATATTAGGTGGAGATCAACATACCCAGATGTGTCCAGGTGGGAATGTCCTAGTCTCTTCTTCTTTGGGGTATGGGGATATTGGATATAGGAAAGGATAGGACTGGTCACAATCCGTACTTCATGTACTGCCTGTTTCTACAAGGAACCAGGACTGTGCCTGTCACAATCTAATGGCGCCTACAACCCACGACCAAGGATCACCCTGGGGTTCAAGTACAAGTCTGTACCTGCCCCTGAACTAAAATGAGCTTCTCTGTACTTCCCATACTGTTCCACATTGCCTGTGCCTAGAACCACATACACTCACAATGAGCGACATCAGCAAACTGTGACTGTGTTTGCTAATACCCCTTTCACATAGGAGTTCAAGTAGTTTACTGACCACTAACAAGATGAGCTCGAACAGGAGTTCCATCTGAACTCCTAGAACTCTGAGACAAGACTCTTAACCTCTCATTGACTAAAAAGCTCCCCAGAATAATGATGAGAAAACTGGTGGGAAAAAGTGGGGGAAATGGTAAGCGCAACCAAAAAACACTCCCATGGTATGGTATGATTCCTAATCTATGTCAACTAGCTGGCTAACAGATAAGCAAGCATAATTTGCATTCTTTTCTTCATCGCAAATTTGCTTTGTGACAAAATATCAACAGTAACTAAATTCAAATTAACAATTTTAATGGTGACATGCCTTTCATGAATGTGTTTCAGCAGATCATTAATAACTGTGCATTTTTAATTATCAGACGATTGAAATAATGTAGAAAGTAACATAATTGAGATTGAGATAACATTTGAAATTGCCTTACACACAGTGTAGTGTGTAATGGAGTATGCAATTGAAAAGCTATATTTGCATACACATAAACATAGCACATTGCCACTTTGCAGACAGTGATGAATATTATGCGTTTTTCTCCAGCTGTAAAAAATATTTCATATGATTGCCTAAATGCATTGCATTATTTTATCAAAATTTTATTTTTACTGTATCACACACTTCAAGAGAAAAAAATTCAAATGTGCTGAATCTTGGTCTTCTAGTTAACAACTACACCTTATCATTTCTTCCAACCTAATCCATGTAGAAGAAAGAGGAACCTTTTTGTATCCTAGAAGAAGAATTCAAAATGATAATAAAATGTAATGCACTCTGCAAAACTCACCTGTCTTCACATGTTTTTGATATGCTAGCCATTGAGTCTTTATCAAATTCTAGTAGACCATCTGGAAATAATGATAGGAAACGTCCTTAGAGATCAAAACCACAGAATATTGCTATTCATAAGTGATGTGAACATTCATGAGAGTATCAAACTGGATATTGAATGAAGATAGTAGGCTATAAATAAAATATCATCACTTTTATTTTTAATTTGGAAAATAATGAAGCATCCAGAAATAATGAAGTATGGCTCAGAAAAGTTATTCAGAATATTGACTATTTTATTCAAAAGAGTATTTAATGGGGCTGTGTGGAGAATTGCACACATAAAAATTAAAGGGATAGATTTGTTTAATACATCATGAATTCTTATGGTGCTGGAGTAGGTATGGGCGACAAATAAGAAAAGTAGGAGCAAGATACTAGTGGTGGAAATGGAGTATTGGAAATGGTGTTGTGGATTCACCAGGTTCAATACAATACAGAGTGAGGGAAGTAGAATATTATGTTGTAGTAAAATTCATAAAAGACTGATCATATGGTATGGTCATGCAAGAACTAGTGGAAGCAAGTAGATTGTGATATTGAGAGAGACTTGAGTCTGATAGGGAGAAGGAAGAGAGAAAGACCAAGACGATCATGGAGAGATGAGGTTGATGACACTATGAAAGCGAGAAACCTGATGGGAGGAGAGTGTGACGACCGACAGAGATGGAGAGCACAACTAAAAGAAGGAAGGCAGTGAAACACTGTAAAATCTCAAAATATATATAAATATTAACTTCAGCTTGCTATCGTTAAGTGGTCGTGGGTTCGAATCCCACTCCACCATCAGGCATTTATGAGTAATCATTCACCTCATTACCCACGCACAGGTCTCGGACTCATGTGGGCATCATCTGCAAAAAAAAACACTATTACAGATTGATTATATAAAATATTATACATTGATCAGATGATACATTTAACCTACCAATTACTAATACTCTTTTAGTTTCTGGGTGCAAATATTTTTTCTCAATAATCTTAACAGATTTCTTTCCAGTTGACAGATCATAGTAAAATATATCAACATTATCAAACGTTTCAATCTCATGAACTGGAACCAAGACATCCAGCTTATTGACCACCCTCAGAAACTTTGTTTTCTGCAATAGATCAAATATGACTTATTATTATAGGAACATCAAATTTCAAACACAAATCATAAAGGAATAGATGAGGGATGCAACCCTTACTAATAGTTAATCTCACCAGGAGGTTGAAAACTGATAATTATTATTTGGTAAAGATGAGAAAATACTCATATTTCCTCAATTAATAACACTTAAATGTATTCGAGCCTAAAAAAATATTTGAGTTAAAAAATTACTTCAGCTATGATCTTGTAAAAAAATAATAGTCAAATTGTACAAGCACTTTAAAAATTTTCAAAATATCTTTCCCTTTACCTCACATCATTATGAATTTCATAATAAATACTGTATCTATTATTCTATGAGCAGCAAACCTCCGAAAGATGTGCTTTGCTAAGCTACTTCGCATGGAGTTAGCAATCAAAGCTTAGCAGAGCTGAGCTGCTTATCACTCGAACTGCAGTGAGTGTGGTGAGGGAAGCTGTATAAAACTGCAAAACCAGGCTTCTTTTGAGTCAAAGCGTTGCTGTGCTACGCAACTCAGCCCAGCTTTATGCTGGTGGTTGGTCGTTAATTGGAAACCATTGATTCGGTTTCCTAGCACAGCACAGCTCTTGCTGACCAGTCACTCTTATTAGGCCAGTCAAATTAGGCAAAACTATGGTCATTGGAAGAAACAATAATAATAATAATAATAGAGAAATGGTTGTCAATAAGAAATCCTTCTTATCATCAAATTCAACTATGATAAATAACATTCATAGTGGAATAGCCCAGAAATAACATTCTTCGTGTGCCATGATGTAATATACTATGCAATTCGGAAAGCCCATCAACGCTCTTGCAGTTATTGTTCTAAAAAAAATTTAACAGATAATTTTTGTAGAGAATTTCCTGCATAGGTTACAAAACTTATAAGAGCGGATGCTCTTTTAAACAGCAGTTCACTTGATTCTAACTTTTAAAGTGATGAAGTGACAGTATATATTATTCAACTTCCTAAATCTTATATGACACTTGCATAATTTTTTTTTTTTTAATTTGCTGCTTGCCAAATGCCAATTCATGGCATTGATTGCTGCACTGTTTACCATATTGTCACACATTTTACATCACCGGTTCAATCCGGATTCAATTTGTTGTTAATTTATTTATCAATCTTATAATTCCTGTTTTACCCAGTTTCAATTCATATTTATTGTACTTTTATTCTGTGGACAATTGTTGATTTGTCTTCATTTTATTAGTGATGAATTAGGTTGGCATCATTTGATCACCATACTTTCATCTTTCACTGTTCTGTTGTTGGGCAGATGCCTTTTTGGTATCAACCAGCCATGTAACCAGATGTACAAGTTTTTATTTCATCCTTCATCATCTACTTCAATTCTTCCTTCATATCTTCAATAAATATTCCTGGGAACTGCAAACATGTTATAAGTTTCAAATCCAGTTTTTTAATCAATACAAACATTTTAAATTCAAGTTAAACCTATCTTTGATGATCGCATTGACTCAAATTTTCAATTGTTTTAATTCAACGATTCAATTCACAGTTTATAGTCATAATGAACTCAGTTTAATTTCTCAGTGATAATCATTTAACACTTTCATCGATTCTCTTCAAGATCTTTTCTTGAACTCGGTCATGGCCACACCCAGTTTATATGTTAGATTTACTCATGTGGACATTTCAAAAAACATTCTTCAGCATCACCTTTGGATGAATTCTCTGTGCATTATCAGACATTCCATTTCAATTTAGACCATATCGAAAGCCAAACTCTAACTAGGCGGAGTTTTCCTGTCACAAGACCACATGGACAAAAAACTTTCTCAATCAACCTTTGCTTGGGCTGTTTCGCATCATTTGCCTTCAACTCTCCTTGGGGACCCCTCTTATCCTATGATCACCCAAGCGCTGCTGGGGCCAATCCAGTTGCTGACAACTTCACACATTCTATGTCACTAAGTTGAGTATTTTTGTATCAAACATTTTATTCAATTATTTCCCATCGGGCCTGGTTTCATACCACCATAATACAATAAATATTTTATTTTATGTGCATGAGACCCTAATCACATCACATCATTCAGCTTTGTCAATTTGCATGGGGACCTTAACCAATGCATACACAATTATCATTTGTACTACTCTATTTAATATTAAAACTGACACTGTATTTCACTTTTAAATAATATTCTACTCACATATATTGGAGATGCTTGAGGAATGCATTTCACTTCTGAAAAGAAGCTTCGTCAGCCTGCCGCCGGGGGTCATGCTTGGTTGGGGTTAGGATGAGCGGCCATTATGTATTTAAAAATTGCGTTTGATTTGAATTGTGTTTGGTCGTTGAGTATAAGTTGGTTCTAAATATAAATAGATAGATAGATAGATAGATAGGTAGATATTCAAGCATCCACTGGCCTCCCATCATGGGGGCATCTGGATTTGTCCGATGTTAAATTTAAATTTATTATTTCCATTCAGGCTCTATAAATTAGGATTTTTATAATACTCTCTATATTCTTGGCTTGAAAGATACCACAGTCCTCTAGCTCTCATGTTCTAATGTTCTAAATGTTCCACTATCACAAGCTGACCATGGAGAAGAAATCAATACAATCAAATATTTAGCACAACAAAACGGATACAACACCAATCTAGTAGACAAAATCATGAATAAAATGAAAAATAAAAATCCAAAACCTGCAAACCAAAACAGATTTGTCACACTCACATATCTCAACAAAAAATCACACAAAATAGCTTACATCTTCCAAAAATCCGGATTTAACGCAGCATTCAGAACAACAAACAACCTGAAACAAGGAATATGTAATCTCAAATGCAACACATGCCCCAAGTACTACATAGGACAAACAGGCAGATCATTCAACACAAGATATAAAGAGCACATCAAAGCACTACATTCCAACTCTGACTCAACATTTGCAGATCACTTAATCAACACCGGACACTCACACAATAACATCCAAACTGACTTAGAAATTCCACACACATTCCAAAAAAGCCACAAACTAAATACACTGGAACAATATGAAATATTCAAACACCATAAACAAGATAGAACCAACTTACTCAACGACCAAGCACAATTCAAATCAAACGCAATTTTTAAATACATAATGGCCGCTCATCCTAACCTCAACAAAGCATGACCCCTGGTGGCAGGCTGACGAAGCTTCTTTTCAGAAGTGAAATGCATTCCTCAAGCATCTCCAATATATGTGAGTAAAACATTTTTTAAAAGTGAAATACAGTGTCAGTTTTAATATTAGATTGTTCATTAAGTATTTCATCATGGAAAACATCACAGATACTCTATTTAGTTGATTTGCATGAAGACCCTAACCACATCTTATCATATAATATTGTTGTTCTACCATGCATGGAGACTTTAATCACATAACGTTTTTCACTGCTCTGCTCTGTTGATTTGCATGGACTCTAACTATGTCTTATCATATTCCATTTGTACTACTGTGCGTGAAGACCTTAATCATGTCTCATTTTTCACTGCTCTACTCTGTTGATTTGCATGGAGATCCTAACCACATCTTATAATATTCTTTTTGTACTACTGTGCATGAAGACCTTAATCATATCACGTCTTTTACTGCTCTACTCTGTTGATTTGTGTGGAGAGCCTAACCACGTCTTATCATATATTCTATTTTATATGCATGAAGACTCTAATCACGTCATGTCATTCACTGCATTGTCAATGTGTGGAGAACTTATCTACAGCATATTCTATTACCATTTGTAATAATCAACATAAGCATAATTATAAATACTCATAGCTGTTTATAAAATATATTACTATTGTGCATAAAGAACCTATTTGCGGCACATTTTTGTTCTGCTGTATCATTATTTGGCAGCCATAATGCTAACTTGCATTGCATCATCTATTTGATGAATTTATTATCTATTATATTTCTTGTTAGTCTATTTGACAATCATCTACATTACTTATATTAAATTTGTCATTCTTTTTGGCCATCATCAATCACTTTTCAATGATTTTTCAATTTTCCACGGTGATTGTATTTTTATTGCTCTTACAACATTTTTGATTTTTACAATACATTTGATGTAACAATCATTTCAATCTAAAGCATTATTAATCTTTTTAGATACTCATTGATTATGTTTAATATATTTGTCAATCCTTTTGGCAATCAGTTTGCATTCACAAGCATTTTCTGTTGATCATTGATTCTTTTATCATTTTCAATTTATTGCATCTTTTTATCACTCACATCAACATTCCTAGATTTGAATTCAATGCTTTTTGGGCATATAAGCCACATACTTGTTCAACCAGTCATATCTGTGACCATATCATAAAGCCTTGATTTATTATCAAGCAAATAATTAAAAACAATACTGTACTTATCAATCACCAACAATCGTCATTCTTATTTTACTTATGGCCAATAAATGTGCCTATTGTTCTTGTATTACACATTCAATTTTCATATTATTAAATTCAAGAATAATTATTACATGGTCTCTGCTTCATTTCAAGCTCTTAGCTTATTACCTAATTCTGGTATCTTACTTCATCTCACTCGATTGGAATCACTCCTATTACGGATTCAGGCCTGGTCCTCTGGATTTAATTTTTAAAACCCAAGTTTATGTATAGTGTTGTGCTTAGTTAGGACTTGTCCACTGCTCTCCTAGTGCAACATTATACATAAATTGTTTGGTCCTTTCCAGGCCGGATATGTTCCAGTCCAACTGTGAATTGAATTTGATTGTATTTTTGCAGACCATGTGATGGTAATTTTTCATATTGTTTTTTCACTTGTATGTCATGCTATCATTATGCTACACTTATGCGAATTGGTATTTGTTTCTTTTTGTTCAAGGTGCTCACCACTGTATCAACTAGCTGTAGACACATTACCATAGAAACCAGCTGTATCAACTCAACTCAACAGTTAACAGCATATTCACATTGGTCAACTTCCTGTTACATGACCCTTATTACTTCGAGTGCTGACTAGCTATTATAAGGTGTCAAGATGTCATCGTAAGGTGTCAAGGTGTCATCGTAAGGTGTCAAGAAATCTGTGAGTTGTCTTATTTTTATTAACATTACAACCATCAACATGGTGGACCAAGAAACAAATGTTGCTCTTGTCAACAGGACAAACAAAATTCTCCAGAAGTTAAATTGGTAAGAGCAAGAATTTTCAAATTTTGTTATCAATGATAAATCCAGTTACAATCAATTATTACTATTAGCTAAAACCGAAATTTCCAATTTAAAAAACAGCTATAACAACTTGGATGAACAATTCACAGAAGCTGATATATCAAATAATGAGCATTTTAATATACTAAAAAAAAATCTTGTGCTTTTAGCAAAAATCAATACTTTCTTGGAGGATGTTGAAGCTAAAATAATAATATGAGTGAATCATTAGTAACAATAATCAATTCAATTTAACAGGTACCGCAGTGGGGTTTGAGCGATCACAAGCTTCCTATAATCCTCTACCCTACCAAAATTTTACTCTTCATCAGGTTCCATTACCAACATTTTCTGTTGACTTCTAAAAATGGTTGGACTTCACAAACACATTCACCAACATGGTTATAAATAATGGCTCAGTCTCTGAAACTTTTAGATTCTACTATCTCAAACAATCATTAGCTGGGGAAGAATTAGCCAGAATTCAAAATATTCCTCCTGGTAAGGATGATTTTCAAACTGCTTGGAATTTATTGAAGGAAAGATAATTATGGAAATCCACATCTGCTAGCCAATAGTCATGTTCTTGCCATTGAAACACCACATTTGAAAAAAAATTGTTCTAAATCTTTGCATGCTGATTCATTCAAATCTGATGTCAATGCCTTGGACACACTTGCACTAACCGTTTAAGTCAAAGATTTATTGTACATGCAACGATTTTTGTCAAACTTAGATTCACCATTCTCAAGGACTGAGAATTACATATTGCTAAGGGTGATCCAACTATTGATAAACTCTGGAAATTTATTGAGGCTCAATGCAAAATCATTAACTCTACCACTTCAAAAGCTCAAAACCATTCTTCTAGTGCCAGCATGTCATTTATCTTGTTTTATATTCTGTAATCTATTGTTTTTTTGTGCAGAAATAAAGTTTATTAACTTGTGTAGATAAAGTTCATGTGTTAATTTCAAGTGTAACCACCATTATTTTGGTGATAGAACCCGTAGCAATATATTGAAATAATATAAGAACATTTCCATACCTTTCTTTATTTAATTTTTCTACTATTTCGGTGTGTACCACATGTCCACGAAGTACAGTAGTCTATTGGTAACTCTATTTGTGAAACGTACATGCATAGGTTACATGACTGATCGAGCGATTGCAATTTATTCCAGTAGCCCTTCAAAGATGTCTATCTAGACTACATTTTTTACAGATGATTTTTAATATTCCATTTGTGAAAGAAACTTCATAATTTCTGAGTCTTAGATAACCTAGTAACCTTACTGTATTACAGAGGACTTTTAATTTGGCAAGGATGCTATCATTTAACAACGTTGTCATATACCATATTCTTGCACACAATCCTGTTTGTGTAGAACTCTCTTCGATAACCACATTAACCTCAATTTTGTCAGAATTAACCTGATGAATATGGCGTAGCTGTAAGGGGTTATTAGCAGTGATTCTCTCAAACTCTTCAATAACATTATCAGGTTTTTCAATGGGAAACTCCACTGAAAAAAAATTATTT
Source organism: Conomelus anceps (assembly GCA_948455865.1). Taxonomy (NCBI): domain Eukaryota; kingdom Metazoa; phylum Arthropoda; class Insecta; order Hemiptera; family Delphacidae; genus Conomelus; species Conomelus anceps. The sequence goes on along the minus strand of OX418226.1, from coordinate 13,278,975 downwards.
CAAAATATTTTCTAAGTCTGTTGCTGGTTGTATGAGCCTTAGCTGCCGCAAGTGAGGATTGATCATACTGATGGTATTTGCCCCAGAGGCTGCAGTTTGGAGATCCCTGCTCTACCTGATAAATACAAATATTTCCCAATTATCTCATTTTTATCAATTTTCTTGCCCCCCTTCAATATTCGAAGAATAGTTCAGTTTCAATTTTCTTCTAATGGAGTTTCCACGAAATGCATATTTTCAAAGTTAATTACCCACCTGCGCCCACAAAATCAAAAGTTTAGTAAGTTATGAACCATTGCACTAAGTGCAAAAAGCCCTTTGATTCTCAAGATTTTGAACCCCCTCTCCAACCTCTGAACCTTGGGTTTATCAAATGTTTTTGCAGATCAAATTTATTTGAACTCTGTATTCAAGAAAAAAAGAAAGCCCTTCGTATTATTGACAACCTCAGGCCGTGGGAATCTTATAGGAGCGCATTCAGGAAGTACAGATTACTCACGGTGCCTGCTCTGTATTTTCTGGAACTGTCAATATTCATGAGGAAGAGTGCAGGGATTATTGAGGACCTCTGTCGAGCACATCATCAATATGGTACAAGGCAAAGAGTGCAGCTTCAGTACCCCCAGCACAGAACAACTATGTTCGAGGAGTGGGACCACACTATTGTGGGCTGAAGATATTTAACTTGCTACCATCCGAAATAAGAATATACCTGATATTAAACGGTTTAATATCCACACTATAGTTGGCCACACTATAGTTTGGGACCACACTATAGTGGGCTGAAGATATATAATGTGCTACCATCCGAAATAAGAATATACCTGATATTAAACAGTTTAAGTGTGCAATGAAACAAACTTTAATAATACTGCCCCCTACAGCACGGAGGAGTGCAAAGAGTATTTTTCCTGAAAGTGATGTTATATGTGTTTTAAAGGCCAACTAACTTTCATAATATTCAAATAAAACAGTTTAAAATCATGACTTGTCAAATACTACCAAGCTATGCTTGTATATGTGGTTTATACTTGATGTAAATAAATTGAATTGAACCCCAACTCTAATCGTTTCAATTTCAATTTTGAACCTTCTGAACCGAAATTAGACACTCCAATATTTGGGGGTGAGTTGGAACCACTAAAAAAGATGAGGGCATTTCTTGAAAAAAACTTATTGTATACAACATACATCGTTCGGCCTATGAATAAGGAAAATTTATACAAAATTTCAAGGTCAAGGCGTTTGGTAGTAATTGCATAACATACAGACATAGGCCTACAGACAGATGGACAGACGAAATGCTGAGCAGTTGAGTCAAAACTGAAACCTCACTACGTTCGGTCAACTATAGTAGTTGCCCCATCACTGCCAAGCCGGTGCTTCATTGTATCAAGAATGACTCAAGAACCAATAAAGCATCCAGGCCTCTAATGTTTGTTGAAATGAGTAGATTCAAGTTTTTCTAGACTTGAGTCTAGAATCACTCAAAATTCGATTTTTGAGGGATTGATTCTCAAAATCTTTCCGAGGGGGGCACAGACCCACTCTGGCTGGGGGTATTCCATACCCTTCAGATCTCCCCCTGGATGACCTCCCTTCCCCCCCCCCCCCCACCACCGACCACCGGAATTCAGAGACTGGATCCACTACTTGGGAAGGTAAGGAGTGGAAGGGGAAACTGTTCTAGGCAGAATCATTCACTATTGCGGTTCAAACATGAATTCTCAGCACATATTATTATCAAACTCATTCGTTTATTAGGAGTAAATACCTTAATAAAACAGGGGTGCGCACAGGCAGGGCTAAGACGCAGACTTCGTCAATGAAATTCTGGGAGGGCGGTTCCAAAAAAGTTCGAAGTTGATTGGAACTGTGTTTAACGTGACGGAATTCAAAAATATATTAGGAAGTCACTAGATAGAATGCCAATTAATAACAATAGATTTATAATTATTATTATACTTGAATATGAATTAGCTAAAAAAGTTATGTTTAGGATTTGTGCAAGAAGTTATTATTCAAGCTTAGTGAGACGTGAGAGCTAAGAGGGAGGGACAAGCCACTACTGTAATAGATAGAAAGAATACGGGGGCTTTTCTTTTCGAATTTTTTGAGGGTGCCCTATTTATGGGGAGGCTGGTGCTAAATTTAGAGGGAGGGGAAGCATCATGAGGCTTAGATGGGTTGGGCACCCCTGAATAAAAGGTGGGTAACTGAATTCCTTTATCATTTTCTTGTGAATGTTTGCTCATAATGTGTCTGTATATTTAGCCTTTATTAATTTAAATTGTAATATTTTTACTTGCCTTATTTTTACATTCCCAAACTTCCTGCGACGTATACTGATAGTACATGTTGTGAATGTTCTCTTCGTCAGTGAGTTTTATCATTGTCTGAATCTCATCATCCTCATTGATTATGACTTTGAATGTAGTTTTGTAAGAGTCAGAATAGGAAGCTGCAGTGCATCTAAAACATTATTTCTTCATTTTAGGAAAAAACATGAGAACTATTTTCATATTTGAAATCAATTTGGATAGGAATTTCCCAATGATTCAATAGACCAAATGAAATAATGAAGAAATAAAACAAATAAACGTGGATAACAGTCGAGAGAACTCTTGAAGTAATTGAAATGTACATTTATTTCTAATTTATGAAATGATGATGATAATAATAATAATAATAATAATAATAATAGAAAATATTAAAAAAGAACAAGTACTGGACAAAATAACCAACAAAGAAATTTACAATAGAAAAACCTTCAGAATAAAACTTAAAAAATGGGAAGTTATACTAGAGACAAAACCTCCAAGAGTTGGAAAAAATGGATTGAAGAGAAAAAAGTTTAATTCGCACAAAAAATGAAAAGCTGGTGGACAAACAAGAACAAGTCCAAAAAATGAATCATCTTCACTCAGCGTCTTCCACTTTGGGAGTTTTACGTCTCTTAATTATAATAATAATAATAATAACAATAATAATAAAAATAATAATAATAATAATAATAATAATGATAATAATAATAAAAATAATAATAATAATAATAATAATAATAATAATAATAATAATAATAATAATAAAAATAATAATAATAATAATAATAATAATAATAATAATAATAATAATAAAAATAATAATAATAAAATAAATTTAAAATAAAGCTGGCAAGACTTGGAAGTAGCACACATGACTTTATTAACACTATGGAATTAACAGCAGACATAAATGATTAATATTAACTTTCAAAAATTTAATAAAAAGAACAAACAGAAGCGATTTCATTGTTTGAAGAGTAAACATAGCCATCATGCAAATAGACTAAAGGAAATAATGAGATCTGGCTGTCTCATTTGCTGGCTTGTTTTTCGTATTTTCATAACACTATAATAATAATCATCATTTCAGTTTTTCATCCATTAGAATTGGGAATTTTACACATGCAAAAAGAGAGACATGCGATTGACAAAATATTGTGAATAGAGGAAGTCAGGTGATGGGTGAGGGATAAAATAGGAGAGAGAAAAGGATGATTAGGAGGAACCAGTTGATTGCGGTAAAGAGAAGAGGAGGCAAAAAATTAAGGCAGAAATGAAGACAAAAAGAAAAGGTGAAATAGAAGAGGAAGAATAAGGAGTAAGAAAAGAGTTGGAAGAAGAAAATAAAAAGATAGAGTTGATGATAATAACAATAAGCAGAATCAGCTAGAATTTTTACAGTCTAGTTTTCTATGAACTCACTTAAATGTCTCAATAGGTTTTGGTTCAGCATAAGTCTGTCCAAGATGACTTTCCCGTTTGGACCCAACTCTAAAATTGTATCCTTTAGAGCTGATAAAAGTTCTATAGATGGCTTTGCTTGACAATGAATAATCCAAGTCCCTGCAAATGTGTTATACAACAAAGAAGTTGGAATAACAATGTAACTCACCATTTCAACAATGATTATTAAACAGTATATTCCATCATCCTGAATAGAAAAATATTAAATAATATAAATAATAAAATGATAAATAAAAATAAATAAAGTTACTCACGTCTGTGATACCCTTAATACACATAATTATGTTCCCACTGGAGAGAGACTATGACTGGCAGCCAAACTAACATTATCTGATTTGTTGGTGTGAATTTGCAATGAGTTATAGAAAGACATAATCAAATGGTCTCCTTGTCAGGGCCAGTTGACAAAGATCTTGGAGCAATATGTCAATATTTGCCAACTGAATGCAAAAGGAATCAACAGATCAAAATTTCAATACTAAATTAGTTATTTAAATGATTTGAACATTCTCCTTTTCCAGGGGACCAATACCAGATATAGACCAGTGGAAGAGTGGGAGCAGGATTTGTGGCCTTGATTTTCTGGGTGAAATTTATGATGAACATACTTGTTATAATGAACATACTAGTGTCCTCATACCTGCCAGCCACAACTCCTAGAACATTTTGTTATTCAGATGATTTAGTCATAGCTTGGTAAAGTAGAATCTTGAAAAATCCAGAGGTGACATTAAAAAATGATCTTGGAAGCCTCATCAGATTTTTTCAAGATTGGTGTTTGTAACAAAGTGTAGCAAACAAGGAACCAAGCTGTTTTCATCTTAACCAACTGAATGGGGCAAAGTTAAGGATAAGATTGAATAAGTCTCTTGAACTTTTCAACGCCTTCCCTGAATATCTTGCTGTTACATTGGATTGAAATTTTTCTTTAAGGCTGCATCTCAAAAAGCTTTCTGGGAATCTTAATACTCACAACAAATTATCTAAGGAGCTAGAAGGAATATCTTCAAATGCATCAGCTTCAGTACTGTGCACTTCATTCCTAGCACTAATTTCCTCTCCTGTCAACTATTGCTCTCCTGTTAGTTTGAACAGCTCCAATATCCATATGGTTGATACAGCTCTCAATCAGACATTTTTGATTGTCTCTGGCACCTTGAGATCTACACTTTTGCACAAGTTACCATTTTAAGCCATATAAAACAACCTAAGATTGCTGGTCAAAATCCTTGGTCAGGGAGAACTCAAAAATGTTTTTCAATCCAAACCTGCTCAGACATTCAAGAACATAAATTTTTCATGACTAAAGTCAAGGCTTTATTTTGTCAAGACTGCTCAGTCTTATTAAGGGAAACTTTGATGGCTCAATAGGTGTTTTCAACACAAGCAGAGTGGCATGATGTACTTGATCTGATAAAACTTCCTGGTGACTTTCACTTGCCACAAAAACTGTGATGCCACCTTAACAGAGTAATATACTGTGCAGGGTGATGCACTCTCTCTATAAAGGTGGGGTATGAGGCTCAGTTCAGTGTGTGACTGTGACAAGCTGAGACAATCAGTTGAACATAATAGCCTTAATAGCCATAATAGTCCAACACGCCTATACCGCACATGTAAAATTACCAATCTTTAGGTACCAATAACTCAAAAACTAATCGAAGCAGGACTCTAAATTTTCGTATGCTTCTTTATTAGTATAAAAGCAATCTACTGTACCAGAGACATGACCCCATCTTCAATATTACAAACAAAATAAATATTTTTATCTAGACCAATTTTCCCCCCAAAAATATCTATTATTTTACTTTTTTTCTTGGACAAATGTTATCCTATCTTCTTTATTCTAGCACAGAAATAAGCTATCAATCACATGAACATGTTGTGCAAAGCACAACTCTATATATCAAATGGTTCCCAAAATAAGTGTACCTATGTTCTGAAAATTACTTTTTTTGGAAAATCACTAAAAACGAAAAAGTGAGCATAAAATTGAATTTAAAAATATATTATACTTGGATACTATCAGTAGGTTTTTTTTTATGTACGTATTGCCTCTAAAAACTCTTTTAGATTGCCAGTTCTTTGTCTTGGAATGTTTTATTTAGTAAAATAAACAAATTCCGAGCAAACTTGAACAAAATTGAATCATGTAACCTCTTATCCACTTCACAAGTCAGATGTAAACAAAAACATAATTTCACTTGTTTCCATTGATATATACTACTAGATGCGTAACTCTAGGCTTCTAGGCTATGGCATAGTGAAGCCACTTTTTTCTGGCGGGAAAAGGCCAAATCGGGCAAAAGTTCAAATTTAACACAGGCTCTTATGGGAAAAAATCAATTTTCATTTATCGTTTTCTCGCAGCTCCCTTGATGGATTTTAATAATTCTTTTTTTGAAAAATAGCTCATGATTTTGTCTTACATATAGTAGTAATCATTTGACATTCCAGATTGTTTCTGTCTCAAGCCAACTTCAAAATCAGAGCTGTGCATAAGCAGTATCATAAATATGTGTTGGCTGGAAAAACATACAATAATTTTTTTCTCAGTGTATTACTATGTACTTTGACGCGCTGAATCCGAATCTGACCTCTGGCATCTCAAAAAAAGCTTGCTTCACGAGATATTTCCAAGATGGCGGCCAAAATTTCATAAGCTAATTTTCTCAATCTCTGATGAAAAAAATTCTAGAGTTATATTATTTGTGGACTGCTGTGATTCCCTGATTTCGAATATATGATTTTTATTCTGAGAAAATTCGAGATTAGAAGATATTTTCAATAAAGCAAACATCAAAGTCCAGCTTTTTCACATTTTGAATAAAATAACTATAATAGGCTATCTTGTGGAGCAGACATAATGAATTAGTTTATTAAAACATAATAAACATTATTCAGCAGTAGGCCTTCAGTCGTGCCTGAGGTAGCATTACAACAATGCGAAATTGCCATCACACGCAAATATGTAAATGTTAAACTCTTTAGTGAAGAATTTTTAATATCATTAATGTTTAAAATTAATATCAAGTGAAAAGTAATAGGCCCTATTATGGAACTGCAACACCAAAGGAAATATAAATGTACTGTATGAATAAATATATATATTTTTAGATACCGCATGCTTCAAAATTCAGTAGGCTCCTATATAAATTCACATTGAAAATGCTCACCAAATGCCATTGCAGTTCAAGCAAAATCGCTTTGATCAAAAGAGTTATTTAATAATATTACTGTATGTTATATCACGAGCAATTAATGCTTATAAGAAAAAGATTGAAGTGGTGAATAAGGTATTACATTATTTTTAATTAAAAAAAAAAAAAAACAATAAAAGTGGGGGAGCAGAAAACCCCTGTGAAGCTACGCTCGCACATAGACAATAAAAAGATAAAATTACTTGTTTGAAAAGAAATATTACCACCAGCACTGATCGGTACATCCATAATCACTACATGAAACAATCACATTAAAAAATCATTTCACATCACAAAACAAGTCATTTTAGCGCTTAGAAATACGGGTTTCTTCCATTACCGCTATACAAATTTTCTCGATGTTGCCCGATTTGGAAGCGGGCGACGCTAGCGCTGTGACTTCGCAGCGGATCCCGGAGTTACGCATCTAGTAATATTATATCAATGCTTGTTTCAGTCAACAGATGATCATACAAAAATTCAATGGTGCCAACGTAAAAAGCAAAATAAGATGTGGTTATTATAACAAAAACAAAACTGAAAATAAACTTGTTATAATAAGAGCGCAAGGCAAATAATGAAATGTGAAATATTCGAATATGGTGCTGAATAATGCAGAGCAAGAAATACTCTGACAGAACATTTTTAAAAACTCTAAAAAAGTATTTTCCAGTTGTCATAGAAACGTGATTCAGACACCATTGGAAAGCGCAAATTTCAAACTGAAAGATAAGCCAATAAACAAAAAATCGATATTTTTTTCCTATTTCTTGGTTGGACTCCCCTTACTGTAGCTGCCAAGCCTATACTGGTCAACCCAAAGAATTTATTTCTGTAACTCCAGATGCAGTAGCTTGGCTGGAGAAATAGATTTCAATATTAAACTGAACACACCTGTGTGTAATTTGTTCTTACCAAATCACTTTTTCTATTTTCCCCTTTTTTGATTGTTCTATATGCTTTTTGGTGTTTTGCTCATCACAGTTTTGAAAGAAGTGAATACAAAATAATAATAATAATAATTATTATTATTATCATCATTATTCTTCTTATTATAATTATACAACATGTTGAAAACGTTACATGTAGCCTACTGTTAGTATTACCCGAGTTGAAGAAGTGTGAAAAGACACCTCAGTTTCATATTATATAAAAACCAGTGCTTATTTTTATACTATGTATAGATTTGCTTTCAGATTATCTAATCAAGGCCATTCATAATAACAGTAGAGCCTTGATTAACATGGAGTTAATCCATGGAGTTAAACCCTGTTAGCATGGAGTTGCTGCAGTCAAATTGTAAAATAAATAAAAACATGGCCAAGGGTTAAAAAAGACCCATTAGAATTGGAGGCCAAGTTGCACTGTTTTTATGTAGTTGTATTTTATTATACAGTGTTGTGTGTGAGGCAGCCTCTATATAATTTATACTGATGAATAATAAGACGAAATTGTCACAGCTACATTTATTAAAACTTCGAGAAACTAGTTTCGGTTGTTTCACCATTATCAATCTCAATCAAACTGAAAACCAAAGTACAGAGAAGCATTATATATACTGTACATGGAATGATGCTATTGGCTAAGAGGGAAAGAGGCTGACCTTAATCGGACGTTGTGATTGGCTGTCAAGTCACGCCCCCTGGTGGGAGGAGTAACAAGCAAAAATACGAGTCAAATCAATAACCAAACACTGTGAACATCAAGAAAGCAACAAAGAAGAAAAAAATTTGTAATAAGGCTAGAATTAAATCAAATTAAAATTAAAAAATTAGAAGTTCACTGAAATGCAATCAAGGTCAACTAAGAAATACAAGTAAGAACTGCTTTTTAAATGTAGGCTGGAATTATAATGAAACCAAGTTAGTTGTATTGAATTGGTTAAAATAAATTTGGTTATTTAAATTAGTTATGGAATCGTTTTTTGCCAACTTAGTTATCTACAATGCTTCTAAAATGTTCAATTGTCTGCCTTTGCCAATCAAATGCAGAAATTCAACATTTTCTTCAGCCTTGAACTTGTGTCCATTATTAATGAGATGTTCTGCAAAATTTGAATCTCCTTTTTGGGTTTCCCAATCCCTGATATGTTCATTTACTCTACATTTGAAACTTCTGCCAGTCTGACCCACATAACAAGCATTACAATCACCGCAATTCAATTTATAAACCCCACTTTTATCCCAGATATCAATTTTGTCTTTACTACACCCAAATAAGCTCTTTAAAATTGGTTTGGTTTGAAAAGCTACATCAAAACCGTTATTTAAAATTTTTAGACTTATTAAATAAAATAAGTACAAGACTAGCAATCAGTGCTAGCATTGCTGTAACTGAAACTGGGGAAAGGTCATGGATAACGGTGCCTTACCTTGGCCCAGTTTCTGATAAATTAGGAAAACAACTGAAAAAAAAACGGTCTTGATGTAGCTTTTCAAACCAAACCAATTTTAAAGAGCTTATTAGGGTGTAGTAAAGACAAATTGATTCCTGGATTTCATTAAAATTCCAGCCTACATTTAAAAAGCAGTTCTTACTTGTATTTCTCAGTTGACTTTGATTGCATTTCAGTGAACTTCTAATTTTTTAATTTTAATTTGATTTAATTCTAGCCTTATTATGGATTTTTTCTTCATTGTTGCTTTCTTGATGTTCACAGTGTTTGGTTATTGATTTGACTCGTATTTTTGCTTGTTACTCCTCCCACCAGGGGGCGTGACTTGACAGCCAATCACAACGTCTGATTAAGGTCAGCCTCTTTCCCTCTTAGCCAATAGCATCATTCCATGTACAGTATATATAATGCTTCTCTGTACTTTGGTTTTCAGTTTGATTGAGATTGATAATGGTGTAACAACCGAAACTAATTTCTCGAAGTTTTAATAAATGTAGTTGTGACAATTTCTTCTTATTATTCATTATGGATACCTTCCACAATATCACCTTCGCCATTACTAAAAGTTACTAAGAAAGATAATTTATACAAATTATTTTATAATGTTGATTCTTAGAAAAGCACTGTTATTAGTGCTCTATTGAGTGTAAAACGCATAATTTCATTGCATTGCAGTAGTGCGCTGGTAGCTTGCTTAATAATTGGGGATCAAATAACCAGGGCTTTACTGTATTATTATTTGGCAAAGATTTCATATAATCAGAACATTTAAGAATGATGTGCTATTGAACACTTTCACTGCTCACACTTTATTTGGAAAATCGTTGAATATTGAGAACACCAAACTGGTTTCAACATGGCCCACAACTGAAAAGAAAAACTGGTTGATGAATTATGAAGCTGATAACAACCAATCATAATAACTGCTACACGTGCAAAGAGAAGAGAATAAATCCTGGAAAACGCTCTCAAATAACAATAATAATATCATGATAGGAATCATAACAACCAGAAAAATGATATAAGTTGTTATCTACTTGAAATAACTTGGCTTGCCCACTTGCACGTAGCCAGGAGGAATCTTTAAAGGCTTCTTCCCCCCCCCCCCCCCCGCCAGAAATTTCGAGAAATATTTTTACCATAAACTATGTTGAACCAAGTAATTTTTTATTATCGAGTGTGATTGTGAAGTATACTTATTATTCTCAATTATTATTAATATAAACTTAAAAAACACTTTTAAATGGGAATTAACTCACATTATGGCGTGACGGCCGTTTCGCTCTGTTGTCTAGAGCATCATCAGACGACCCACAGTACACCCTGGGTCTACTGTGGGTCGTCTGACGATGCTCTAGACAACAGAGCGAAACGGCCGTCACGCCATAATGTGAGTTAATTAGAAGTGTTTTCCAAGTTTATATTACTTATTAGTGGAAACAAGATGGATCTTCAACATCACAATTATTATTGTTATGAATTTATCAATTTCTTCCATACCTTACAAAATGAACACAAATACAATTATATTTATTCTCAGAAAAGCCAGATTTTCACTTTACAACAACCAACAACTGCAGAATCTATTTTTAATATGTCGATTAACATTAAATTTTAATGATATAAAAATTTTCAAGATTCTGATTAATTTTTGAGAAAATATGTTGTCTTGAGTCTCAAATTTTATTTTTGGGAAGTTTCAACATTAAAAAGTACCCTTATTGTTGGGTTGGATCATAAATCACACCTGATTTTTAGAGTGTTTATTTTGGGTGCAGTTGCTTTTGAATAAAAATAGAATCCATTCAAGAGGAAGTTTAAACCCTGACAAAGTTTTTCTAAAAAATCCTTTTGAGTGATGGGGGTAATGGATACGAGAAAAAAAATGTTGAAAAATTTGTGTTTGAAAAAAATTGGAAATTGGAGAAATTTGCATTTATTGCAATTTTATTGTACTTCAAAAATCCGTGATATCCACAGTTGGGTACTACTTGAAATAGAATCAATGAATCATCTGTCGCAAATCAGCTTTCAGAAACTTGAAGCAGAAGATTATTTTTTGGGTTAGAGGTGTAGAAGCTGATATTTGGTGAATGCTGATAATTGATGTGTTTCCTCATGCCTCATTTATCCAACAAATTGAACAAATAGGCTACCTACTCTTCGGCCAAATAACATTCACCAATGTTTGGTCAAGTGCAGTATGTAGGCTACAATACCATACGGCCTACGCTATATACCAGGAACCACGTAATGCATTGGTATAGTGTATGTATATTCTAAAACATATTATAGATTTTATAGCCTCTACTATATAAATTTATCGTGAATATAGGCTATAAATATATGATGGGTACATATCATAAAGGCTATATATATTCTTGAATTTCTTGCTCCATGACGAACTGCGTTGTTAATATTAACTTTTCAAGTGAATTAAACGATTTGCAGTCAAATTTTTATTGAAATAAGTAGTATTTCACTTACTTCTGTAGGCCGAACGTTTTCGAGTTGTTGAAACCCATGTTCAAGGCCTTGAGTGAAAGTGAAATACTACTTATTTCAATAAAAATTTGACTGCAAGTCGTTTAATTCACTTGAAAAGTTGCTATATATATATATATATATATATATATCTTAAAAGCGGACATTTTCATGTAACAGATGCATAACAGGGATCTATCTGATAGAGGTATTGTAGCATATTCGATATGGCATGTATCATAATTATAATATGCTTCAAAGATAAGTTTCCAATACCTATCTGTATCTGATACACATTTGTGCTATATGGGTGAATATTGTTTCAATATTGTGCTAGCTGCATCTGCAATAAATGGAAATAATAAAGACAGTAATCACTTTTTCAATATTTACTTTAATTGAACTAAAAAACTAATAAACATTTTAAATCAGTATTTTTAACTACAGTATTGAAATCTTGGTGGAATGAACTCACCTGGATTCTCGAGTTTTGCTTGTCTTCCTGATTCAATATCATAGAATTTAGCCTGTCTGAACCTAACACCAATACGCTTTTCTGCTAATTTGATGGAGTAAAGCAACTTCACGCTCTCGTCGATGGTGATTTTTTTCACTTCTATCTTGCTGACAACCTCGTTTTCAACTAGATAGAGATTGCGACTCTGTGGATGAAAATTTCAATAAGCGGGAATTATAGAGGAACAATTTTGAGAGTTTGAGTAAAGCTACATAAACAAAGAAGCTTACTGAATCGAGACGAACCCCATAGGATACTCAATGTGAAGATGATAATGGTCTTGGCTGAAGCCAGCTTTGTGTATGCAGCTCCTTACACGACATCTACAAAGTAAAATAATGGAGGAGCTAGCTTATGTATCATAATTATTCATATTTTTACATCAAAAGCAAGATTGGTAGTTTTATATTCAACTATGGTACGCGAGATGTAGAAAGTAGTTGATTATTCATTATTGTACAGTTTATTGGACTTTTGTTTATTTTATTATTGATCAGCCTGTAATTACTTATTCATTAATTCTTGTAATTAATTACTGAAAATAAGCATTAAGTTAGCTTGTCATTTGATGATCTGTTTTCATTTATTATTTGAACTTACAATTAATTTGTGTAAATAGACTAATTATGATGTTGAAGATCCATCTTGTTTCCACTAATATGTATTATAAACTTAAAAAACACTTTTGAATGGAAATTGACTCACGTTATGGCGTGACGGCCGTTTCGCTCTGTTGTCTAGAGCATCATCAGACGACCCACAGTACACGAGTGTACGAGTGTACTGTGGATCGTCTGATGATGCTCTAGACAACAGAGCGAAACGGATGTCACGCCATAACGTGAGTCAATTTCCATTCAAAAGTGTTTTTTAAGTTTATAAGACTAATTTTGTATAAATAAAGTGCAAGTGTGAACTTTAGTGTTGCCAGCCTCATTTCAGCAATTAGAACCCGTAACAGTAGGCTAGCATGAGCAGATCAATTTTTCTTTTTTAATCGACTATAGGTTATGACAGACACAATTAAAACACGTTAAGCGCGATTGCAATATTTATTTGCTTGACCCAGAGGCTATATATACAGGTACCCAGGTCGCCAGGTGCATATACACTGCCGGTTCAACTGTGCTATATGGGTCGAATGGTTCCCGTATACCTTCTGCACATTACTGTCATCTGGTAGCTAATCTATCAACTATTTCCAGTCACACAGGCTTGTAATATTTATAGTATGAATGTATCTAACTAAATTTTCCATAGCACACATTTTCAGCGCTTCTGAAGCACTGGAGACCATACTTAGAAAAGTTATTATATTTTCTGTGATGTTTTTCATTATGGAATATACTTGATGAACAATCTAATATTTGCTTCTGCAGGCTTGTTATAAGTGAATAAGTGTTCTGATTGAGATATATAATAGGTCCACAGTAATCATGAATGAGAGAGTGGGGAAATGATGAGGAAAGAAGAAGGAAGATGTAACAATGCTGCTGTTGAATAATTTGTTTGAACTTGGAAAGTAAATAATCTGGAAACGATAGAAACATTATTTGTCATGTGGATAAAATGCTATGAATAGGCTATGAATTGTTATGAAAATGCTAATGATGTCATTTCATTGCCAATTGTTCTTCAACCAACTTCATATTACGTGACTTTTGAGAAATAATAATCCTAAAGAAAATCAAGTTTATCATTCTGGTGCTATACGGTCTCGTACTGCTATTCATGCTTATAATACCTATTTATGGAGTAGAAAAAAATAGTAATATAATTGAGAACGTGTTTAATGATGAAATTACACATAGAAAGCATTTAGCACCATGGCTACTTTTTCACACAAGCTTAGCACACGGCTGACGATCCGTATGGGAACCGGGGAACTGTATAGCACTTGATGTGTTGAAAAAATTATTAAAATTTGATATTATTTATACTTTCCAATTGGATTTTGTCATCTGCCCAAATTGCATTTAGAACTACGCATGTGTAGTCTAGTAGTCAGCTACCATCAAAGCGCTAGGGCATAAACGGTAATCAATAATTCCACGTTTCCACTATTCAGTCAAGCGAAACGTGAAAATAAGAAGAAGAAGAAGAAGAAAAAGAAAAAGAAGAAGAAGAAGAAGAAGAAGAAGAAGAAGAGGAGGAGGAGGAGGAGGAGGAGGAGGAGGAGGAGGAGGAGGAGGAGGAGGAGGAGAGAAGTAGGAAGAGAAGGAGGAGGAGTAAGAGGAGAAGAAGGAGGAGTCGGAGGAGTAACAGGAGGAGTCGGAGGAGTAACAGGAGGAGGAGCAGGAGCTGGATGAGGAGGAGGAGGAAGAGGATAACGAGGAGGAGGAGGAGGAGAAAAAGAAGAAGAATATGAAAGTACTGACATATTTGAAAAAAATTCTGAACTTTGATTTATTTCCATAGGATAACGACTATGGAAATAATTCTAATAGTCTGATATTGTTGTTTTTATTTGCAGGTGTAGTGAAACTATGGTTCCAGGTGGATTCCCCATAATAAATATTAATTTCTACATTCTTTAATTAGTATGTCACAGATTTTTTTTTCAAATCTGTATTTGAGACATAATTTGATTATTACTATAAAAAATAAATAAATTTATTCAACAATAAAAACAATAAAAATCAGAAAATTTCTTACTAAATGTCTGCAAATCGATACACTTCTTGTGACGATCACAAAAAGCGTTGAAAAATCTTTATCGCCAATTTTTACATTTGTCAAAGGGATTTTGCCAGATGTGTCATAAGTATCTTCATATATTTCTGGCATGAACTTCTGTGGGAATGGATTAACTTCTTGTGCTTTGAAGCATCTTGCAACACACATAACATACACAAATTTCAATGTAGTGCATATAAAAACTTTGAAATTCCATAATGAGTGATGGTAAAATTATGTAATTGGTATTCCTTGAGAATTTCCAGCACACGCCAGTGGCTCAAAGCATTCTGAAAGATTTATGAGAGCCTGCTCTTTGAGTATGAGGAGTTAGCTAACTAGAATTTTATTCAATAAACGTCGAGATCACTAGCATTTAATAGAAGTTTTCATAAAACTTAAATTTAAATAAATCGTTTTGACTAAACCCAGCGGAATAAGTAACCAGATTTCAAAGAGATTGACTTATTGTGCTATTACACATCTTGCAAAACACAAAACACATGCAAATTCGCATGTATAGCATACATAATGATCTGTATGATTGCATAATATGTAATACCTGAAAAAAATTCTAAATAAATATAGATTTAGATCTCAACATGTGAATGCATTGGAATGAATAGAATGCAAATAAATCAATTAAGATCTAGCCTCAGATAAAATTCATCTAAGAAGCTATATTCCGTATAAAGCTATATTCATTCTGTATTTTCCAGGTGCAGACCCTTAGAACTCCATAACAAATAGAATTTTGTCCACCCATAAAAGACTAGTCATATAATAAACAGTTGCATGATAGACTATTGAAATTCTATTCCACAATGGAAAATTTCAATATTAATGTTATAAAGAACCATTAGTAATTATTAAAGCGTGTTTAAACTTATTATTTTTTTCAGAGGTTCCTTGAAGCACTAAAAGAGTTTTCTTCCCTTTGCAGGCAGGTGTCCTCCCCTATGATGGAGCTATTGATGAATAGCTTTATCAAATTATCATTGAACAATGCATTAATACTGCATTTTATGAGCACAAGCACAGCATTTGGATGAGACGAAAATCTGAAAAATTGTGGATTACTCACAGTCCATTGCCTTCAGAAACCACATGTGGTATTGTAGCACCAATCTTGAGTGATTTTCCAGATTTAGAGACTTCAATTTGTTTGGCCGATTTAAACACTTGGCTAGGTCCACCATTATCACCTGGTATCCAGGCCTTATTGTTTATCAGTTGAGAGATAGGCAACGGATGTAAGAATTTGATTTGGCTGTGGAATGGACAGAATAGTTCCCAATTTTTAATAGAGATGAATGAGTTCAGTGGCGGATCTACACATTTTGAGGCTCTAGGCGAAAGCTCCAGTGTTGCCTCCTGACTGTATGAGTTTTTTTTTATTTTTTACTTATACATAGACATAATTATCTCAGATTTGGAGGCCTGACATGTTCAATAAGCGAAAATTCCTATTTAAATGGTATAATTGATCTCAGAGCTCATATATGTATTGGCGCTGAGAATTTAGACACAAGATGGAGCTGTTGACAAAAACAAAGTTGCTAACATTTTCTCCAACTCATGGCACCAAACCACCACATGTCATAAATATACAACTACTAGAATAAGGAAGCTAATATATAAATTTTATCAGCTAGCTATGTAATGTATTTAGTAATGATATGATCAAAAGTGTATATTTTTCATTGGTAGAGTCTCTTTTAAGATATGGACTTTTAGTTTGTGGAACAGCAAATAACAGCTCTGTAGATTCAGATTTTGAAGGTCAAAAACGTGTACACAAAGGTCATAGACACAAAGAAAATCACTTTCTCACCAGTGAACTATTTATTGAGAACAGAGTGCTTAGTGTAAGGCAGTTATATGTATTGAATTTACTCATATTTATAGGGAAAAACAGAAATGAAACTACTGTAATTAATAACCAACAGACTTAATACTTGAATAAGAAATCTAAGTTTTCAAATTGTACCAAGAATGAACACAGCTTTTGGACAGAGATCAATAGAATATTCGGGTCAGAAAATATTCAATACTATGCCACAACAAATTGAAGAAGAATACAATATTGGTAGATTCACAAAAAGAGTATGGGAAGAGCATGATATAGGAGTCCACTGGAGCAAGGAGCTCATAGTAAATAGAGTTTGAAGAAATGCACCTCATTGAATAAAATATAAAATTGTATTATAGTGTAGTATTATATTAAGTAGTATCTTAGAAGTCATGGTGGTTGGAGGTAACAAGGACTATATCAAATAATTATTGCACTTTATGTTCTTGTATGATATTTTTATGGGTTCTATGTCTGAAATAACGCTGGCAACACTTAAATTTATCAATCACACTCTATTAACACAAATAATCGACACTGTTCAGTAATGTTTACTGATACTGACTGCCAAACTGCTTCAAACTCCAATGCCTGGGCCAAAGCATCATTCAGTGTCTTGGGTCTGGCTAGTTTGATGGAATGCTGGGTCTCTGGTATTCTCAGCCCATTCAAACATTTTTTCTACTGCAAGACTTTCATATGTATTGTCATCAGCAGATGGGTATGCAGTCCTCACAAGTCAAGCAATGTCAGCATCAAACTCTTGCAGGGATTCATTCAGTCTCTACACCCTATTATTGAGCTGAGATTGGTACAACTGTACCAGGTGTTTGTTGCCAAATAGCATCTCCAGGTGTCTCCACAGCTCATTGAAACTCCACTTCTCAGCAGATGGTATTGAGTGAACAATTGCCAATGCAATTGGAGATTCATCCTCAGGACATAGGCCTTTGTTGCTGATGAACACCCCTGGAACTCAGCTGCTGACTCAAACAGTGTTTGGTAATCTCCTAGATGTGTCTTTTCATTGTAGATGGGCAGTCCAGTGTGCTGAGGTATAGCTGATTTAGCCAATTTTCTATAGTTTTTAAATCTTTCTGCAGTCAATCTTCCATGGTTTTGAAGTCCTCTTTCACCTTGTTGACTTCTTGATTCACAGAGTCAGCAAGATTTTCAACCTTTTCTTCCATGCCTTCTTGTGATTCATTTTTCATAGATGACATATTTTCCTGAACCTCACCTTTCATTGATGTCATATTTTCTTGTAGCTTAATTTCCAAGTATGAAATATTCTCCAGCAGTTTGCCCTCCATGGTTGTCATATTCTCTTGCACCTCAACCTTCATGGATGTGCAGTTTTGCTTCATGGATGTGAAGTTTTGCTTTATGGCTGTCATATTCCCCTGTAATTTGTCATTCATTGATGTGATGTTTTGTTCCATGGATATGATTGAAAAATCAATTTTGTATCTGAAGTTTCAAATAGGTACATAGCTGGGCTTTCTCCTTTGCCTCACAGAGTCGTTCTTGTAGAGTTGACTTCTTTCCAGATGTTTCTAGATCACGGTCCTCTAATTCACGCTTGAGATTGGCCACTTTTAAATCACACAATGTAATTTTGAATAGAAATTGAAATATCCTCAACTTCTGACACCAATTGTTATGGATTCCATCTCTAAAATAACGCTGGCAACACTTAAATATAACACTTGCACTTTATTCACACAAATAATCCACAACACACACTGATCAGTTATATCTTACACAAAATAAAGTAATCAGAACAGATAAATCAATAATTTCAGCTAACAACGATTTGCTATATTAATATACAAAAATCAAGCACTAACTGTTAAAAGACCAATCTATTATGAAATAATAACTGTTCAATAAACTGTCCTATAATTCAAGAAGAATGTCTAAAAAGAACAATCAACTTATGTAGCACAAGCCTATAATACAATAATAGTTATGAGTAGTGTCCACTCATATAAATTTTGAAGGTAAAAGAATTCTCACTAATTCAGGCAATTATCACTACAGAGTTAACAGAACTGTCATTTGTTGTCTTGACAAATTTCAAACAAGTATAAAACTAACTGTTTACTTAAGCGCTCACTTTAAATAGGTTTTTTTTCAACTAGAAAGATAGAGATTTTTCCATAAGATTCCATTAAATTCTAATTAAACATGCTACAGGAGTCACAAGATAAACTACAAGGTGAGGAGAGTAATTAATTGCTTCCAGAAATCAATATTGACACAGCAGTTAGTGCTGAAAATCACTGTTCATTCTTCCACAACAATATCATTATGTATGCACAAGTCTGGGACTCATGTGGGTGGTATCATCCAACAACCAAAAAAAAAAAAAAGATTTTATAGGATAATGTGAGTATAAAGATCAATATTGTCATGGAAATGAAGAGAAAGAAGAAACAGTGATTTCTGGTGTTATCTGCTGTGTCAATATCAACTTCTAAGCAATTAATTACTCTTCTTCTTACACTTTCGACACTTTTATGATACTCACTTGGAACTTTGTAGAATATTTAATTAGAATTTAATGGAATCTCATTGAATATTGTGAAAAGTACGAGAATTTCTTATCTGTTTAGAGTTCCATGAAACAGTTTGGAAGGGTCTCAGCCTTTCTAGATCAAATTAAACCTATTTAAAGCGAGCGCTTAGGAAAAAGTCAGTTCAGTCTTCTTTGAAATGCGTCGAGATAAACAAGTAGTGACAGTTCTGCAGTAATTATTAATTACCATTATATTGTGCCTTTACATTTCTTCTTGAATTATAGGACAGTTTATTGAACAGTTATTATTTAATATTAGATCGGCCTTTAAACATTTAGAGATTGATTTTTGTACAGTAATATTGAAAACTCTTTATTAGTTGAACAATATCGATTTATCTGTTTTTGATTGCTTATTTTGTTTAAGACATTACTGATCAGTGAGAGTTGTGGATTATTTGTGTAAACGAAGTGCAAGTGATAAATTTAATTGTTGCCAGCGTTATTTTAGATAATAGAACCCTTAACAATATATTATGGCGAATATGATCTATATCTATCAGTCCTCATTACTTCTATGATATCGAAATATGATAAATATGAAGATATTTTTTTTCTTTATAGTTGCAACAGTAACAACTCATTGAATTGGGAAGAATGCGTTCTTCTTTGAAAACAATTTGAAAAATGAGGATCAAAAATCATAATGGCTGAAAAAACAGATGGAACTGATCAGGAGAAAGGTTTGCTACAATCAAGAAAATCAGAAAGTATTTAAAAAATTAATTATTTATGTTTAAGAAAATTTGATTGACTCACTGAGGAACAGATTTTGATATTCCATCTGGATATGGCCTGGTTTCCAGAAAGCCTTCTGAAAATTAAATAAAACGAGGATGGAATAATACTTGCAATACATTCATGATATCATAATTAATTGTATAATGTTATGTAAATTAATGTGCACTAACATGAGAGTATTCCGTATCAAGACACAATAATTTTTTTATGAAAAAATATGATGTAAAAAGCTATGTTAGTATCAGATATCGCCTATTAAATTATATTGTTTTTTTCCAAAATAGGCTAGCCTCCTTAACAATTTTCTTCGTTTACTTTTGCATTGTAAATATGAGCTGTTTCTGCTCCAATATTATCTGGTTGAAGTGGAAGAGGGGGTAAACTTGCCTCAACTTGGCCCACAGCACTTATGTTATGTAAAGTGCACAAAGACATTCATCATCTGTCGATTTATCTCCATTACATGGCTATGTCTATAAGGTTGAAACCTTGGGGGGGGGGGGGGGGGGAGCTTGATGAGCTTTAGCCTGATCAGATATTGTGCCGCATAACGCTTATTTTGAATTGCAAGATTCAACTTCACTCACCGAATCTGATGGAGGATTCCAATTTGCCATCAATGATCTGGGTGTACTTGATTTCTTTGATTTTTGCAACCGCTCCATCGGTTGCATAATTGACTGATGAAACTTGAACAGTATCGTAGTAGATCACACCTCCAATTGGTTTGATACTTATTAAAGTATTTACTATCCTTAAAAATGTCTGTTGAAAATGCAAAAATATTCAGATTGAAACATTTTTTTTGCAATAATTATAATACAGACTGTCAGCCTTTATTCTGCTTTGCTTATTATTGAATACTAACAGGTTGCCCGATTCAATTGAAACTGGATATCTGGAGCTTTACTCTTCTTCTTCTTCTTCTTCTTCTTCCTTTCCTTTCTCTTTATGTTCTTCTTCTCTTTTTCTTCTTCTCCTCCTCTTCCAGTCCTCCTCCTCCTCCTCCTCCTCCTCCAGAGTTAGAGT
The DNA here is from genome assembly GCA_948455865.1 of Conomelus anceps. Classification (NCBI taxonomy): domain Eukaryota; kingdom Metazoa; phylum Arthropoda; class Insecta; order Hemiptera; family Delphacidae; genus Conomelus; species Conomelus anceps. Next base: position 13,257,712 of record OX418226.1, on the reverse strand, counting down.
TTTGTCGTCAGAGGACAGCAAGAAGACGTTTTTATTATAATAGATCACTGTTGCTGTTGCAGATTAATTGCAGATGATTTCTACAAGTTGAATGTTCAACACGGAATAAATGTTGATGAAAAATGCCAAGTCGAGATCAGGAATCGAGCCCAAGACCATCGTCTAGGAATCGTGCTCCTTGCAGAACTGATGGGTGGTGAGAAACTATTTTTACAAAAATTTTAACCGGTCCATTTTAGTTGATGACCTACCGTAAGCTGAGCTCAGTGCCCAACTGAGCTCGGTTTATACTATCTAGCAGAACTACATTCAGCTCTGAACTTTATTTGATATAGAGTTAGTGTAAAAGTAGTGAGTCAGCAGTTCGTTCACGGTTGTAAAGTGGAACAAGTTTTGCATTTCTTATCACTGTCATCCGCGTCATTGATGCAAGCAAAGCAGTCTGCTCAGTGGCGTAACGTTTTACAATTGGCAACTGATTTTCCGGGCCCTTCTCCTCAAAATCATATAAATATCCCCTTACACCATTGTCACTTTTCCCCTTAAAAACTTGCATATTTTGTGGGCAGTTATCATATAATTCATTATGTAAGAACTAAACACCTTTTTCTCTATTCTAGGGGGGGGGGGGGGGGTGGGGGGGTTACTAGTCTAATGATTTTGGCTCTAGCCTACGGGTTCCTGAATGATGGAATTGTTGAGAGTTGATTTTATTATAAATGATTGACTTCATAGAAACCTTGAAATTTATGTCTTCCATATTCCATAGAATCCACATTCACTTTCTCCTTGTTAGCACCTCCGCTCCTTTTCCAAGAAGTGGTGTTCTCTCAGAATTTGCCTCGTTCGTGAAAACGGACATAGGTTCAATTTTGATAAAAAGGCACTTTATCTAGATTACAGTGAAATTACTAAGTCAAGCAAAGAGAAGAAAATTCGAGAAATTTCCTGGCGGAAAAGAGAAAACGGAAACTACTTGTATACTACTTGATCCTATTACAGCATGAGAAAAAAATTCAACTGCATTGGGAGAACTGAAGCTATTAAACTCAAACTATTATTTTATATACTTATACAATAACCAAGTAATTGATCCTATATATTAAGGGTTTAAATATTCCTTCTAAACATTGTTTAAAAATGTACGAGTTGATAAAAAAATAGAAATTTTTATTTATATAGAAGAAATTCGTGTTAGTTACACATTGGTTTATAACTTGAGAACGGCTGGACCAATTTTTATATTTGATTTTTTGGATTCCTCTTAGTCATAAATAGCATAATAAATATTAAAATATAATATTTACCAATGAAAAAAAATATAAATATTATAATACATAAATTATAGCCATTTAGTAACAAAACACAACTGACAGCACATGACATGTTGTCCAAGGTTTTTTTTTAATAACAAAAAACGTCAGCTGGCCCAATTGGAACCAAATTCAGAGCCGCGTAAAGGAAGAAGGCATGCATCAAGATAATTATGGACAACTGATGATTTATATTTGACAGCAACGAATCTACGACCCGTTTCTATGTCCAATTGGTAGAGATATAAAGCGCATGCTCGAACTGTTTGCCTGCATAAAACAACAAAACCTAACCAACTAACCTTTTCTACACTTATAAGGTATACTGTATCCTCCTCAGTCCTGAAAGAGGAAAAATTGAAATATTGTCACAAAATTTCACTCACCAGTCCAGATGGACCCCAAGATCGTGTTTTGACCCCGAAAAAAAATTTCCCACTCTTTGGGGAGAGGGTAGGCTCTGTATCATCAGTGATACAATGGGCCTCTAAGCTGACAATCATTAGACCTCAGGCGTAATAAGACCTAGTATTGCATGATACTAGAATAACACTTTTCCATGATTTGTATTACAAATAAACATTTTATTGTCACATAAATTAACTTGGATTGCAATTTTCACATTTTTATACATAGTTATCCATGATAAATTGAAAATAAAAATTTTCTGAGTAGAAAATATCCTGAAATAGTTATGCGGTAAGTCTATTTCTCATTTCTACTTCCTTCACTTTACTAATTTAAATTATCAACATTATTAAATGTTGAAAGTATCTCCTACTAATCCTAATCTAATGCTCATCTCCCTATTTCACTGATTCACTGAGGGCACTGTGTCCTTGATTCCCAACAAATTCTGAGCCTAGGGTATTGCAGCAACAAGCACAACAATACTGGCCCCTCAAAATTTGCTCATTTCCTCTGCAGTTGATTCTAAGGCTTTACCAATCTCTTCAACTGATTGCCTGTTTGTGAACTCAGACAATTCAGTGAAGGACAAATCCAAATAATGGGCGAAGTAGCAGGGGCGGATCCAGCGGATTTTGGGGGGGGGGAAATAAATGAGTGGGGTATGGTTGCAAGGGGGGGGGGGGTGGTTCGGAGTGTTTGAAAATGAGGCATAAAAAATCTGAATGCAACTAATTGACAGAACTCAGTAGAGAGGTTGTACGCATGCGTGTGCGCATTGGAGCAGTACATTATGTCTTGCTCACGTGAATCACTTGCTTCACTCACGCAACATCCTGACCCATTTCATCCCTACCCAAATATCACCTTCAGACACTGAACCAGGCAAATATGAAGATAGATAGATATCATAGCCGATTTCCGCTAAAGACGAATTCTAGCAGGAACGCGCTGTTGCAATTACGTTTACGTAAATATTGTGCAGATTTTCATAAGCAAAATACAATTTTTGCCTACCAATGGGGGGTTACAGACCCCGAAAACCCCCCCCCCCCCTGGTTACGCCTATGTGGAGGTGATGGTAGGCTACTACTTCTTAACTGATGGTAGCCTACTTCTTAACTGAGAAAACTCCACATTGATTTGATCGTAGCTTAGCTGCAGATTTAGCTGGAGTTTTAGACTGTGATGCTGGAAAAACTGTAGGTGAATCACTTGCTTCCCTTTCGTGGAACTTTTATTTTTCTTGACAATCCATTTGGTTTCTTCAAGTTCTTCCTTGCTTGTTTTACACTACTTTTCAGCAACTGTGCTGTGAGTATACTATCTTGTTTGTGAAATATTGCATCCAGGTCTTTGATTCTCTGCAAGAGTTTCACATTACTCTTCTCAAATTCCTTTCTTCTCTCATTCAACTCCTTTCAGGCAATAAAAAGAGACTGCTTGACTGATGATTGAAGTTTATTTTCTTTTATACAGTATGTTAGGCAATATTCTCAGGTTGGGCTCCAATTCCTCTATTTGAAAGCTGGAATGGAAATAAAATGTAATGTTCCATCAGCTGTGTCCGGATAATAGGCTCTAACATACAAACTCAAGCAAGGCTTGGCTGTATTGAAATTTCGCCTCCTGAAAATACTCCATAACGAATAAACGTCCACTACCTCTCAAACAAATGATAATTATAAATTACCACTAATCAAAGAGATAGAGGGCGTTTTCGAGCTGAGTACAATCAAATATCTGAAAGCAATAATATTACCACTAGGTGTTCTGTTGTATGACTGGTGTAAGGAGGATTTCTCTGGTAGACTGTAGACGATCTCACTGAAGCAACTGAACCTTTTATGCTAAGGTCAGTCAAGGTATCCTTGAAATCACAAGTGGACTTTCTCATGAAGTACCACAGGCAAATGGACCCTAGGCTATGTGTGCGAGAACGTGTACTTAGTCTAATACCAAGCAAGAAACTCCAAGAGAAAAATACACAAAAGTCAATTAACAACAGTATAATTTATTAATGCCAATCAAATAAATCATGTGTCTCAGTAATTGTATTACAAGAATAAAATAATCTCCACTTGAGATATTTAATTTCCAAAACGTTCTTTAAATTCTTGAATTAAATTTGAGTTTTTAACTTAATTAGGAATAAATTTCCTGTGTGAGGAATTAGACCTAAGGGTCACTATTGTATGTTGAACGTCTTTACCAGATATTACATGAATTCAACTTGGTATGTTACACTGATATATGCGGCGAGATTTGAATTATTGGCCATGGAATTCACACTCAAAAAGCTTTTATAATGATAATTATTCCTGATCAGGATTTAACTCACGCACTTTCCTTGTATTCAGCCCCCTTTTCGATGCACTTGGTTTTTTCAGCCTCGTGGACATCAGTATTCTTTGGTGGTGGTGGTTTTAATCGCCAGGTTTATCACAGTTTGATGTTTTTTACAATAAAAGAATGTACGATCAAAAACATTCAACATAAGAGGACATTTAACATTTACTAGGAACTTTAAACACTTGTGCTACATTTATTAAATTAAAGCAAGTAAAGGGATACGCGAATCCTGCGTCCTTCTCCTTCAGTCTTTTATTAGTAAGTCCTCTAGAACTTTTTTCGGGAACCGGAAAAAGTCCTAGAACAGCTGACAAATTTTCGGCAATGTGGCCTATAAATCGGTCAGTCAAAGCATGAATTAATATAAAACTTAAATGTAGCACTAAAATTAATATTTGCAAAGGGAGACTCAAAATGGGTCTCAGGGAATACGTGAGCTTTCCTTTTAACATTTTAAATAATTTTAGTAGAAATATTACGAAACAAATATCCAAACATTCATGCAGTACTTGGCTTGTGATAACAAGTCCAGCCTACATTATCACGGCTTGAAACGATGATTTAATATTTCACATGAATTTGGGATATTTGTTAGTTTATGCAGAGCTTGAAATTATATAAGAAATTGTAGGATAGCAATATGTTTGATATTCTTAATCAGAGTAGAGCTTTTTCACTATTTATATCTGTGTCATATCTGTCATATCGGGTTTGAATTTTCGCTCCAACAGACGCCATCATCAATAGATGAATGGCCGACTGGAGCGCGGCGTTTTCAAATCTTAAGGCATAGAGGTTGATTCAAAATGTTCCCTCACATAATGCCCCCTTGATAAAGTTTTTTTTTACACATGAAAAGCTTTATCACAAACTGAGTGAGGCTATTATTTAACCAATAATTACATAAAAAATAATATTTGGACATTTTGCCATTTAAATAACGTGTGCTTCACATAGATAACACTTAACATTAATTTAACATAAATATCACAGCCATTGTCATCACCTTGCAGGATTACAGATAAATATCACAGGAATGGTAAAGAATTGAAATATCACAGACATGTGTATATTTCGTACAAAAATAAGGCATATAGCCTGAAAGTCATGGGTCAATGTGCCCTAAACGACTCAAAAAGAATTAACTGAATTATCTGGTGTTACACAGTACATCCAGAATAATTTATGTTAACAAATAATGGGATATTCTCATAGAATAACAATAATCAATGCACAGTGTGCAAATAATTAGGGATGAAACCCTTTACATACAGTGATGGGCAAGCCTATAGCTTAATGCCCTATTTAAAAGTTCCTGAGGTGTTGGCTATAAGACAATGTTAATAAGTATTGGCTGGTATTGTTGGCAGTCCATGGTTAATAAGCACACATTTTACTCTTAATGTTGGATTAATAAGCTGATAAGTCTTACAAAAATAATTATCACAAAGGTTGACACTTGACTAGAATTTATAATAAAATTACAATCTTGGCATGTATTATTTAATATATACCCTTTCTACTCTTGCATTTCCTAATTTCTGTTAGCTCTTATTCTGTATAATATATTAATTCAAGTACATTTTTGTTGTTTGATTGCTCATAAATATTGTTCCCTTCCTCAATTTTATGACATTTGATTTGATATTCTTTGAGTTCCTAAAGTTCCTTTCATGACAATAATTTTTTTTTCCTCTTAAGATATTGATTTATAAATTATTTCTATATTTTTTATTATTCACTTCCTCATTTGAATATAGGATTTGATAAACTACAAGTATTTCACAAATAACACTACATGAATAATATCATAACATTAATAATAACAATAATAACTTATGAATAATATCCATAACAATTTCAATAATTAAAGTGTATATAAAATGTATAATAACATTGTAAGTATTTTTTTTATGTTTAGTGTTTTTTTAAATATAATACAAGATAGTGATAATATTTTCAAAGTAAATATTACAGATAATTTTTTTTTTATATTTTTATATGCCATAGATAACAGGCTTTGTTTTTCATTCTAATAAATGTAAATATAATAATTTCGTGTGGATATAATAGATAAATATTTGAATATGTAATGTGCTATGCACCAAAATTACAATTAAATACAATAATAAGAACACTTAACATCTAGGCTGTGCTTGTGCAAGTCAGTGGTGAGTTGTTGGGTATGGCAGGAACTCATGATGGCGGCTTACTGTAGGGTTGACGGTGTCTTCTCCGGGCGTAGCACATCAATCAGGTGAATCCTTCCCAAACTCTTGACTGCAGCAGGGCGGATGCTTGGGAATGATGCTGTTATCTGGTAATCAGTACAGTTTCCATCTATCCAGTCTATATACAAATGTTGTCGCTGGCTGTACAGTCTCCACAGTAGCGAATGAGTGCAATACTCTCCGGCCAGACAAACTAAATTGATGTCGCTGGCTGTACAGTCTCCACAGTAGCGAATGAGTGCAATACTCTCCGGCCAGACATGACTAAGTTGGTGTACTTGAACTTGGTTCATTTTGGGGTTTCCTGGTTTTCATCTTTACCTTTCCCACTTTCATTTTCACCTTTCCCCTGGTGGAGGATGTATCTCCCGGTGAGGGGGGGTACGTTTTCCCAAAATCTTTCACTCGGGGCCCCCAAGCCTTGTTTTGCAATGGTGACCCATTCATGCTCTTATACTTTGGATCACTTAGTTTTTTGAAACAAGAGCTCCTCCATTTTACAAAGTTGGTGGGAAGTTTGTTTATGGACTGATGAGTTCGATTGGATACAGCATGTATAGAACTGTTATACACTAGACAAGTTGTTGGATCCGGTCTAGGTATTGTGTCCTCTTTGCCCGACATTAAAATGCTTGATGCTAGTCAACTAGATTGTTTCTGCCTCCCATGATTACTACTCTTTGGAGTCGATGTCTCAGGTGAGCGGTTCAAACCAGTGGCAGGATGGTTGACACGGTCGGCTTGCTTCGTGTTCGATGTACCGGCGATCGGCTGGACACCTGGCGGCGAGGCAGCGCAACTTGTAGTCTCTCTAACAACTGATCTCTCTATTGAGCGTTGACCATCGAGGTTCGGTAACGGCCGAAATCTCTCAGAATTGTTTTGATTTTGATTATTCCACCAAGTTTTTCTGTCTGACCTATGTTGTTTATTAAATCTGTAATTTCCTTCTCGTTCACCTGAGTTATTTTCCTTCTCCTGATGTGTGTTACTTTCCTCCTTGCGATTATTTTTATTATGTCTGTGTTCATCATAATTATTAAGTGAATTGTTGTGACCTAGTTTAGAGCTAGATATTACATGGATTCGCCTAAGTGTTTTTTCGAGCTGATTAAAGTTTTGCGAATTTTCAGCAGCTATTATTAGGCGAATTCTTTCCGGTAGGCCTTTCAAAATAATCGACACAAGGCTGGATTCTGTTAATGGCTCATCTAAGAAGGAGTTCTTATACCGTAGGCTGGCGGCATATGCTGGATAGGTTAGGTGAATCTGATGTTGAAATTTGCTATTTAATATTTCAAACAGACATTCCTGTTGAGTTTCAGTAGACCAGTACTGCGATTTAAAATTAGCTAGGAATTCAGATAGTGAATTGAATTCATTTTTCTGTGACTGGAAGGACATGAGTGCATCAGACTTTAGTAGGCTGCAAAGTGTAGCTTTCCACTGCTCCCACGGACTTGGGCTAAGTTCGTCTAAGTTTTCGATCTGACGAATAAATTCAACGGCACTCATCGATTTATTCTGGGGGTCGAACGTCCCTAAGGTTGGTGTTAGGTGTATGAATCTGCGGGGCTCCGCGCTACAGTGACCCGTGCTATTTATATTTTCTACTCTCTGTTGCAGTTTTTTGAAAGAATCAGAAGTACTAACTATATGATTTTGCAATTTTGTATCAGTTTCTTGCAATTTCGTGGTACACTGCTGATTTTGTTGAACCATATTTTCTACTGTGAAGGTTAGATTAGCCTGTGAGGTATTTATTTTTTCTAACCTAGAAGTAGTCAGTTCCTGCTTTTCCTGCAAAGTACTTATTTTTTGTTCAGTGTCCCCTAATGCTGATTTAACTTGTTCAACAATTTTACTGTCCGTCTGTTCACATTTTTCATGGATTTGAACCTTGTGAGTTTCTAACTGAGCTGTTATGCTAGCCTGAAATGAGTTCCACTTCTCATTGTGTTGTGATGATAACGATTCATGTTTGTCATTCAACTCTTGGCTAATTTTATTGAAACCGTCCTGTAATTCTTTTTCAAACCTAGTTCCTAGATCATCCACACGTTTGTCTATGCGGGCGGTGGCTTGAGTAAAATTTTGTTCTAGCCCTGCTATATGATTATTAGTTAAATCCAGTTGTGCATTAAACTGTGCTTGTATTTCCTTTAGCTGATCCTGAGTTTTATTTAATTTGTCTCCTAGCTCTTTATTAGATCCAGCTATTTGTGTGCGAGTCTCCGCACTGTTTTGATCTATTTGTGTGCGGGTCGCTTCACTATGGTAATCTATTCGCTTGCTCATACTTTCTATCAATTCGAACATAGCAGCAAAAGTTTTGGGTGAGGTAGGTTCTACATCCGGGAATTTATTAGGTGCCCCCTCAACGCCAAAATTTGTGTCAGAGTTATCAGGAGTGGTAGTTATTTCGTGAACTACGCGCTCAGGCGTTTCAACACGAGTAGATGACAGTTGAGCCAAATTATCCGCAGAGAAACCGATAGAAGATATACTTCCAGTATTTCGATCTCGCATACTGGACTCATCTAAATCAACGGTTATAGCAGGTTCGTTATTTTCAGCCATGTTTACTGGAATTAATTGACTAAATTTCGCCAAATATTTGAAGGAAAAATTCAGCAGTGAACTAATAATGTTGAATGAAATGCTGTGCAGTTTGATTCCTGAAGTGAAGTTCTCAGTTGATGTCGAAATTACTGATCTTACACAAGCACAGGTACATATAACACTTAAACATAGAACTTACTAAATACTAGCTTCAATTGAATAAATATAGCCTGAAAGAAAATCAATTTCAAAGTGACAATTCAACTTATTTTCTAACAAGAAAATTTTTCAAAGTATTCTATGAGATTCTCAAATAAATTTTTATTTTAATTCAAATAAACAATACTAGATTGTAAGAAAAGCTCACTCAGGGGTTATTTAAATTTAAATTCCCTTTGTGGCAGTCGACATTCCTCTCACAATATTTAACAAGTTTCTTGCTTGGTAATTCGACATACAAAATAGCATTACTAAATTTAAGAATCTCCTTGCTGCCCCCTTAATATCGGCCAGGTCTGGTAGGAAAATTCTGTAATAAAATGTTACGTTATTAAAGTTCCTTGTCCTCTCGTTAAGTTGTTGAATGGATCTCCGTGCGCTAAGTGCTGATGACAAGTAGCTGCAAATAAAACAAGTTAATAAATTCATGTCAATCTCAAAGTATCGACGTCCCTGTTCGGGCGCCAGTTGTTAGGCAATATTCTCAGGTTGGGCTCCAATTCCTCTATTTGAAAGCTGGAATGGAAATAAAATGTAATGTTCCATCAGCTGTGTCCGGATAATAGGCTCTAACATACAAACTCAAGCAAGGCTTGGCTGTATTGAAATTTCGCCTCCTGAAAATACTCCATAACGAATAAACGTCCACTACCTCTCAAACAAATGATAATTATAAATTACCACTAATCAAAGAGATAGAGGGCGTTTTCGAGCTGAGTACAATCAAATATCTGAAAGCAATAATATTACCACTAGGTGTTCTGTTGTATGACTGGTGTAAGGAGGATTTCTCTGGTAGACTGTAGACGATCTCACTGAAGCAACTGAACCTTTTATGCTAAGGTCAGTCAAGGTATCCTTGAAATCACAAGTGGACTTTCTCATGAAGTACCACAGGCAAATGGACCCTAGGCTATGTGTGCGAGAACGTGTACTTAGTCTAATACCAAGCAAGAAACTCCAAGAGAAAAATACACAAAAGTCAATTAACAACAGTATAATTTATTAATGCCAATCAAATAAATCATGTGTCTCAGTAATTGTATTACAAGAATAAAATAATCTCCACTTGAGATATTTAATTTCCAAAACGTTCTTTAAATTCTTGAATTAAATTTGAGTTTTTAACTTAATTAGGAATAAATTTCCTGTGTGAGGAATTAGACCTAAGGGTCACTATTGTATGTTGAACGTCTTTACCAGATATTACATGAATTCAACTTGGTATGTTACACTGATATATGCGGCGAGATTTGAATTATTGGCCATGGAATTCACACTCAAAAAGCTTTTATAATGATAATTATTCCTGATCAGGATTTAACTCACGCACTTTCCTTGTATTCAGCCCCCTTTTCGATGCACTTGGTTTTTTCAGCCTCGTGGACATCAGTATTCTTTGGTGGTGGTGGTTTTAATCGCCAGGTTTATCACAGTTTGATGTTTTTTACAATAAAAGAATGTACGATCAAAAACATTCAACATAAGAGGACATTTAACATTTACTAGGAACTTTAAACACTTGTGCTACATTTATTAAATTAAAGCAAGTAAAGGGATACGCGAATCCTGCGTCCTTCTCCTTCAGTCTTTTATTAGTAAGTCCTCTAGAACTTTTTTCGGGAACCGGAAAAAGTCCTAGAACAGCTGACAAATTTTCGGCAATGTGGCCTATAAATCGGTCAGTCAAAGCATGAATTAATATAAAACTTAAATGTAGCACTAAAATTAATATTTGCAAAGGGAGACTCAAAATGGGTCTCAGGGAATACGTGAGCTTTCCTTTTAACATTTTAAATAATTTTAGTAGAAATATTACGAAACAAATATCCAAACATTCATGCAGTACTTGGCTTGTGATAACAAGTCCAGCCTACATTATCACGGCTTGAAACGATGATTTAATATTTCACATGAATTTGGGATATTTGTTAGTTTATGCAGAGCTTGAAATTATATAAGAAATTGTAGGATAGCAATATGTTTGATATTCTTAATCAGAGTAGAGCTTTTTCACTATTTATATCTGTGTCATATCTGTCATATCGGGTTTGAATTTTCGCTCCAACAGACGCCATCATCAATAGATGAATGGCCGACTGGAGCGCGGCGTTTTCAAATCTTAAGGCATAGAGGTTGATTCAAAATGTTCCCTCACAAGTATTATATTTATTTGATGAGCACCGGATTTCTGATGAATTTGGAGGGTTGGTATCCATATTCTGGTTTATTTCCTCTTCTTCTGTTTCCTCTTTGAACCCTGGTAAGGTATGAGAAATCCTGTGGCTTCAAAATGTTTTCGCCCAACATGACTTTTATGTTATCCGAACATAGCCTAGTTCTTTAAGGATAGTCCTCATATTTTTGCAAACGCGAACGCTAGCAATAGCACTGCAGATCAAAAGCAGACCCAGTGGCGTAACGTACACCCCCGCAGACTCCATAGCGTTAAATGGAGTAAATTAACTATTTCAGGGGTGCCCACCCCCCCTAAGCCACATGACGCACCCCCCCCCTAAATTTAGCACCTACACCCGCCCATAAATTAGGCCCCCCCAAAAAAATGCGAAAAAGCCCCCCATATTATTTCTAAAACTAAAAGAAGATTTTTATAACTATTGAAAAAATTCAAACCAAGTCGATAATATACAAAATGTATGTATATTTCTTGAGATTCTTTACATAGGTAACATTTCTTTGTAAAGGTAAAAAAGAAATATCAATGAAATGAATATTATGACGAACTTCTGCTTAATAAACTTAATTGCTAAATAGCTAAATAAGAATTGGAACCTAAATGGTTTTTAAACAATAAAATATTATTACAAATACATAATGTTCTTATTATTTATTATAAATTTTTGCAATAAAATAATAAAATGCCATTTTGTACATGTGTGTTTTGTTATTGTACTGTAATTCTCCATACCATTAGTTCAATTTATTTGACCTTATATATTTTTTGTCCAAGGTTGCAAAAACTTGAATTAGGTAATTTAAACAAGTATAACGTATTTTTGCAAGCAACTGTTCAGTCTCAAGCTATCTTCAATTTTTTCTAAACATGAATATGATTACAAAGGCAACTATGCCTTTTTTAATATAAGAAAACCTCAAATTGTGTGAAATAGCCCTTTAACACCTTCGAATACTGCAATTATTCCAGATGATAATGATGATAGCTTACCAAAGAGACTTATAGAAAGGGCTCAGAACTCCCTGGGTTAAAAAATAATGTTATTTGGAAGATTAAAATATTAAACGATTTTTTTAGTACAAGGTCTAAGTAAACTATTTAATGGCTTAAACTTCTAAACTGCCCTCTACTAATGTTGGAACAACATTCCTTATCAACTTGCAATATGTAGCTACTTGATATTTTGATGGAGTCATCAGCCTACATTGCCCTGAAGTGGGTGATTTTCTTTTAATTGGCAGGTCAATTCCCCCGAAGGGTGGCTGTTACATTTTTTTTGTGTTTTATAAGATTTTACTATTTTTTGTGTGAAAAAAGAAAGCAGATGAAATGCTCCAATCATCTAATTATTAGTGATCTCTTGTATACGCAGTGGCGGATCCACGGGGGGGGGGAGGGGAAATTCCAACCCCCCCCCCAAACTCAGAAGAAAATGAAAGAAAAGAAAAAGAAGAGGAAGGAAAGGAGAGAAAAGTAGAAAAAGGAGAAAAGTAGAATTCTTAACGAATGAATATAATAAAAAACAGTGAAGAAGTGGAAAAGAGGATTATGTTAAAGGACAAAAATTGGCAGGACAGAGATCAAAATTAAAAAATACGAAAAAGGGTAAAAAGAGAAAAAAATAAGGATAAAAAAGGAGAAGAAAATAAAGGAGAGTTTTCAAAGTTGCTGACAAGGGAGGAAAATGAGACAGCAATTCTTAACCAACAATTGATGTTCTATTGCAAATTATTGTGTACTTCAGTACTTGGTCTAGAAATAATGCCAGTTTTGAAAGGTTTTTCTGGATTCTGCAGCTTATCAATACATGGCTGAGGACTACCATAGCAAAAAAAGCAGACTTGTTTTATAAGCACTACTTTACATTCTTTCAGGTAATCACCCTAGAGCCGAGATCCTGGATCCTCAAAAAGTTGTTGGGAGATTTTGGCTGATTACAGAATAATTTTTCAATTACGAATAATATACGTAATTTTTCTTGTGAATTTAATTTTTCATCAACAGTTTTTGCAGTGGCTTAACTATGGGTTATCAGGGGGATATTACTCCACCCCTCAGACAAAAAAAAAAAATGGAATTTTTGAAGACCATTGTGAGACAATTTTTGGCAAAGGTCAAAGAAGATGTCAGGAATTGCTAAAATGTAGTTTTGTATGAATTGTTATTTTAAAAACGTTTTCAAGGAGTACACCTCAATTTTTGGAAATAAATTTTCAAGTATTCTTCGGTACTCTATGGTACCCCAATCAGGAGCAGTGAGGGATCAAGTATAGAAAAGTAGAAGCTTTAAGTAATGTCCGATCTCCCATTGACAATAATACAAGAACTAGATAAAATTTGCATTGACCCATAACGGGTGTTGAAGTGTTGAGTTAGAGGAATTAATCCCTAGAATCACTTGGAATGTGGCTTTAGAGATGTAATTTTAAAAAAATTTCTTGGGGATTACCCAGAACCCCCGTTTTGGAATAAATAGTCATGTATATTACTTCAATTTATCTTTAGAGGACTTCTACTCCAAATTACAAATTACTATTGTAATTATTGTACCGAGAGTCTAACTCTCCCGGCAACATCATTGGTCATCCTCCACCCTAGACTGGCCCTGTAGTTATGCTACTGCTTTGTGTGATGTAACGATACACATTAATAGAAGTTTATTAAAATTTGTGTTTCGTAACTTTTATACTTTCTAATTCAAGTACCGTACCTCATAATGTAATTATTTTTTGAATACATCTCTCTATTATTCATTGAACAATAGTTTTATAGCAGACAGTAGACGGTCAATAAGAGTCCCACATTTTTGGACCAAGGATTTAGGGTGATCAATGATTGTGTTATCTGGGTGAATGTAAAGCAGGGCTAAAAGAGAACAATGGTTGTCCCTGGAAACAAAAACTCTGCCCAATGATAAATTTAAAAAGAGGATTTTTTAGAAATAATTCTTCTGTATGAGTCAGCTCCCAAGATTTATATTATCTATATCTATTAGTATCTATTATCTATTAAATTTAAAAAGAGGACGAAGGGATATTTTAGAAATAATTCTTCTGTGTGAGTCAGCTCCCAAGATTTATATTATCTATTCATAGAATATCATCTCTCAATTCAATTGATAGCTGCTGTCTTAACCAATAACATAATTTTTTTGTAGTTAAGTTCATATTATGAACATTCCATTGTGATATTATCATTTAATGTTTATGTGAGATACACACATTAAATTATGCATTGAACTTGAAATTTTTGCTACATTGATTGCTATATTTACACTCAGAAATTAACTTGTATTCTATTTACACCCATTAGTGAAGTTTCTGGGTTTTTTTTTTGGCAATATAGGACGTTGTAAAGGCATTTAATCATAAATAATTTTGTATTAACAGTATAATATTATATCATTACAGGCAATAGGTGAACAATTAAATTTGGAAAGTTGGTTTCATTTCACCTTAAACACCTTAAATTGCTTCAAATTCACGATTTTAGGCCTCATTTTAAAACACCCCGGGCCAAACCCCCCCACCCCCACCCCAAAATCTGCTGCTGGATCCACTGCTGTGTATGTCAGCAATCAACATTGCAGACTAATTCAGGCTATCGCTGTTGCATCTGCCTCCGCTGTTCTTAGGTTCTCATTCTCGCAAGCCCAAGGAGTCCCTTACAATGTCTGGGTAAAAGAGTCTTAGTTAGTACCGCCGTTTATTGAAATGTCGTGGAATATACTACCTAAAGTGGAATTGGTTTTATAGAACTTTAGAGGTTGGGAATTTTGTAAATGTGGTTGGGAAAAGTCTGGAATTTTACAATTAGGAATTAGTAGACACCCTGCTATGTGTAGTAAAGTCATGGCCTAAAACAACAAAAAAAACTATGATAACTAACCTTTCTATACTCAATGAACTTGCTACAACCTACCGCAATTCATTAATAACACATTTTAAACTCTCAACGCAAACTCAGAAGCGATAATATATTTTTAAATTCAGCAATGCAAAACGTATATCTCACATTATATTATATATATTTTTTAATATATACACACAAGATTTTAGTGTGTACTCAAAAGCATGTTGCAGGCCGGATTAAACCAGCTCGCGGGCCGCACTTGGCCCGCAGGCCGTAGTTTGCCCATCACTGGTATAGGCGATCTGGAGATCGACCGACAGCGCTCCGAGCGGAGGATCTTGCTCTAACTTAGTGAGTCAAAATCTGATCGCCATTAATTTGTGTGCTAAATTGTCTCACTTCAAATACGTTTTTTCAAAAAAATATTTCTTTAGACAAACATACAAAAAATGCCCAAGAGCCATATTATGTGTTGTGTATATGGGTGCAGTAATACCTATGAGAATACAGAAGGAAAAGGTGTTTCATTTTATTCATTTCCTGGTTGACCTTACAAGAAGGATAGATGGGAAAAATGAATCTCTAATGTTCGAAGGACTAAGTGAGTTATATTATATTTACAAATTATTTTATGAGTGAAAGATTGCTGATTGATGAAAATTAGACGTTTTCCATTTCCATGCACTTTTGTGATTGATATTTGTAATTAAAGAAATCAATCCTAATAACAGCTTTGAGGTTATGTTTCTGTTATTGTTGCAAAGAATTAATTTATTGTAAGCAGAGGCGATTTAGACAGTTGACACCTCTAGGCAGTTGATTTTTGATAAACAAAGTGGAATTTTTTTGACAAAAAGATTGTAAAACAGCATTGACGCTAGTTTGTCTCTTCACTTTTCCACGTATAATACCTTTGCACTCCTCTACATCAAAAACATGATTACTCTACAAGGTTCTTCCCTTTTTCTAGATCAGATTTCCTTAAAAAATCGCAATTGACTTCTTTAAATCTTGTTTTTATGATAAGTTTCCCAATGTTAGCCATTATAAACAATGTAACTAACTCACTACACTGCTGTCGATTTATGCCGCCCAGAGTTCGCGACGATCGATCATTCGGCCAACTTCTGATCGCCTATACTAGACATGTGTAGCTTGCTGTCTGCAAATGGACATAGTTCTACATTCCTCCACATGGCTGCACAGCTGATCCAAACATCGTCTGTCTAGCAGCTGACAGCAATGGCTCTTTCTGGACCAGGTAATTATTATTTTTTCATGTTTATTTCGAGTTTCTTGCTCTAATAATATTTAAATATGTATAAGGAATGTTGTTTGAGCATATAATTATGAATTTAAACCAAATTAATCTGAATAAATGAATCTTTTTTACAAGTATCATAGATGATACTTTGGGTCTCCAGCATTACAAACAACTTTTTGAGGTTAGACTACTATTTTGCAAGCAATAATGTTTCTGTTGTTTGCTCTTATTCAGAAATCCTAGTTTTATTTGATAAAACTCTTATAAAAATACTTTTCAACTATTATAGAATCCTGTACCATCCCATTCATGTTATATTACATCCCAAACTCTGTTTTCAAGGATTGAATATTGCACAAGTGTGTTAATGATGGGCTGAGATTCGGCTGTGGTGCACTATATGGGCTTCTGTCAATAACTTGTCATCAATTGAATAACTTGGACATTTACGATTATTTGAACACAGGAGAAGTTACATACTATGATTATACTCATTTTCAGATGGATATCTAGTCGGATAAAGACATACTGGTAATTCACTTAATCACGTCATTTTCAAGAGAAGCCCATATACTGCACTCCATGGGAGTGCAGTATATGGGCTTCTGTCAATAGTGTTTAAATTGAAGAACAGACAAATCAATAGACTAGAAGGAACTCTTTATCAAAAAATGTAAATTTTCAGAACTAGG
This sequence comes from Conomelus anceps, assembly GCA_948455865.1. Taxonomy (NCBI): domain Eukaryota; kingdom Metazoa; phylum Arthropoda; class Insecta; order Hemiptera; family Delphacidae; genus Conomelus; species Conomelus anceps. Next base: position 13,240,622 of record OX418226.1, on the reverse strand, counting down.
CACTTTTCATCAAATGGCACTTATGCATCAAAATAATAAAGGTATGAGGTGGTTTAGTCACATCTAGCCAGGTTAGGTTTGGTTAGAAGCCCATATAGTGCACTTTCTCCTGAGATTCTACTGTTCTTTTATTTAGCTTCAAAAAGGATGAAGGAGTTGGTTAATTTTATTGGCCAATGAACTTGACCTGTCTAAAGATACCAAGAATCTGTGTTTCAAATTTGAAGTTGATTGATGAGGCGTTTGAAAGTTATTGTGGAACATACACACACACAAACACACAACGCCTCAAGCCTCAAGTCAAAAGGAAGAACTCCCTTCGCTCATTCAATTATGCTTGACATTTTTTCTTTTCTCATACAGAGCTAGAATACATACTGTTTGACCCAAAAATCTATGATTCTAACTGATAGAGGTACAGAATCCAGTAAGTTCATCTAATTATTTTCAACCTCATCATTCTTCAATCATTGACTTGTCCCAGTATCAAATACCATAATTCTGAAGAATCAAGCCCCTAGCAATGTTTTTTTTCTCTACAGTTTTGATGCACCAATTGTGCTCTAAGGGCGGCTGTCAATGTTGAAGTTGGGTAGCCTATGGACTACTTTGCAGTGGCGGATCCACGGGGGGGGGGGGGGAAATTCCCCCCCCCCCCCCAATGGAGAAGAAGAAGCAGGAAAAGAAAAAGAAGAGGAAGGAGAAGAGAGAGAAGAAGAAGAAGGAGGAGAAAAAGAAGAAAAGAGGAACAAATGGAAATGATAGAAATCAGTGAAGAAGTGGAAAAGCGATGACAATAGAAATTGGTAGGAGAGAGATGAAAATGAAAAAAAGAGGAAAAGGGGTAAAAATAAGGATAAAATTAAAAGTTGAAGAAAATGAAGGAGAGTTTTCAATGTTATTGACAAGCAAGGAAAATGAGTCAGCAATGCATAACCAACAATTAATTTTCTATTGCAAATATTGTGTACTTCAGTACTTGGTCTGAAAATGATGAGATTTTTTCTGAAAGAGTTTTCTGGATTCTGCAGCTTATCAATACATAACTGAGGATTACTATGGCAGAAAAAGCAGACTGGTTTTATTAGCACTACTTTACATTCACTCAGATAATCACTCTAGAGCCTAGATTTATGATTTATGAAACTCATTTTAATACAGTCAACTTAATACTGAATTCAATGTTCACTTAATTTCTATACAAGCAAAGATTCATTTTGTAGAGAATGTATGCTATAAATGAACTAGTACTGGTCCAAATTTAAAAGTTTGGGTGTATGGGTACTTGGGTATTTGGGTACTTGGGTATTATAGCAACAACACCATGTCTAGCATCTATTTTTTACCACTGTATTTATCAATGAATATTTTATCAACCCTAAGACTTGTGGTAATCAACTATTCTACAATCAAAACAATATTTATTATAACCTAACCCACCTTTTCCACAGAGCACTGTAAAAATTACTGATCTGTAAAAATTATTTTTTGTTCTAGATTGGAGATCGAGAATGGAAGATTGTCATGGAAAATGCATGGAAGCCAGACCCAAACTTCAAATTCCCATCATCTGGGAAAAGAAACCTCTGATTTCAGTATCAATGGCTAGGAAGATGGACATGGCTTCTCTACTCAAAGTATGATGATGGTGCCTGATGATTGTCACTGTTCAGTGTTCTCTTCATTTGGCGGCAGGAGAGGCTTCCAGGTTTTGGGACTTTTGGTGAAGAAACCATTTCAAAAGTGGAAAGATGCTATAGAAGCATCCAATAAACATGAAGATAATGAATATCAAAAAACAAAATGTCAAGAAATCAGAATCCTGGAAAAGTGTTGGAAAAGGATGTCAACCCACAGTAGAACAACAACAAAACTCTGCTCTTCAAAATCAAATAAAGGAGAATAGAAAAGCAGTGCTACCCATTATTGAGACAATCATATTTTGTGGTTGGCAAGGTATTGCACTTCGAGCACACAGAGGCCATGGTGATATTAATGTAGTTGAAAACCCCTTGCAGAATGAAGGTAATTTCAGGGCTTTGATTAGATTTTGTATCAGTTGTGGGGATGATACTTTGAAAACTCATTTAGAAATGGGTCCTAAAAATGCTATCTATTTGTCACCTAAAGTACAAAATGAAATTATTTCTGCATGTAATGAATTGATGTTAAATAAGTTAGTGAACATGATAAACTCTGCTCAGTGCTTGCTGATGAAACAACAGACGTTTCAACCCAAGAACAGCTCTCAATTGGTGTTAGATTTCTGTATGATAACCAAATTAGAGAAGCTTTTTTGCAATTTTTGCCTTTGCATGACATGACAGGAAAAGGTTTAGCCTCCATTATTTTAAATTCCCTTGAAATGTTTGGAGTTAAAACTCAGTACTTGAGAGAACAAGGTTATGATGGGGCTTCATCTATGAGTGGAAAGTTCAATGGTGTACAGGCCTATGTAACAGAAAAACATAAGACAGCTCTTTATGTTCATTGGCTGTTAGTGCTTCATGTTCTGTAGCAGACATTAGGAACTGTTGTGGAACTGCTACTAAACTTTATGTGTTTCTCAAAACTCCTAAAAGAGCTGACGTTTTGAAACATGCCATTGGAGAGAAATGTTCTGATGCAAAAGCCACAAGATTGAAACAGATATGCCCAACTCATTGGGTGGAATGGCATGATTCCATCCTTCTACTTGAAGAAATGCTACCAGCTGTCCATCATGTATTAGAAGAAATTTCAACTTGGGATGATTATGAAACTTCATCATCATCATCTACACAGCTCCAGTGTGCCATTGAGAAATCTTCATTTTTAATCAGCCTGCATGTGCTTTCAAAGGTATTCTCTTTAAGCTTACCACTTTGTCGGGCCTTGCAACTTGAAGATGTTGATTTTCTTGGTGCTATGAACCTGGTCAACTCTCTGAAAGACAAAATTGATCATATTCGAAATAATGCTGATACAGAGTTTTTCTCTCTCTACAAATCAGCTGAAGAAATGGCTGAATTGCTGGGATCAGCTATTGAGAAACCAAGACTGTCTGTCAAGCAAACCCAGAGGTGCAACATAAACACAGATTCTACTGAAATGTATTTCAGAGTTGCAATTTTTTTGCCCTTTCTAGATCATTTTTTGAATGAACTTAACTCTCATTTTCTAAACCATGATAAAATCCTGGCTAGCTTCATATGCTTGATGCCACAAAGAAAACTCCCCCTAACAGAAGCACGCACATGAAGATCAGATGAGAAATCTTGTTGAAGTCTATGATGATGATTTAAAATGTAATGAACAAACAGTCATCGGAGAGCTCCAGCTTTGGTGGGAAACAGTCAGAGAGTAGAAAATAAATTCAAAGAAGGCAATGGACTTTTTTACAGCCTGTAACAAAGACATTTTTCCAATAATCCATTCTCTGTTGAAGATTTTTATAACTCTGCCAGTCTCAACTAGCACTAGTGAAAGATCCTTCTCCACCCTGTGTAGAATAAAATCTTATCTATGGAATTCAATAGGGCAGCAAAGATTAAACGGATTGACAATGTTAAATGTTCACCGGGAAATAACCATCTCTCCAGATGAAGGGCTTGATGAGCTATCCAAATCACCAAGACGTTTGGAGTTTAGACTTAAATAAAAAATATGTTTTGATTATTAAAAAGAAACTAATATTCTCATGTTTATAATTAGGCCTATCTCTGATTAAATACATTTCTATTAAGTATGACTGCATAAGCAATTCATCTTGCTGTCCACTCCCCCCCCCCCTCCTCCATAGCTAACCCCCCCCCCCCCCCCTTTACTTGATCTTAGTTACGCCTATGCCTCTAATCAATCTGAGCAATGTAAGTATAGTGTTTATTCAACATGAACATACGGAAATAAAGGACTTTTATCAAATGTTAATTAATGTAATATAAAATATTACACAATAATTACATACGATTATAATGGGATACCGTAACTGATACAAAACGGTTGGTCAATATGAAATATAAAGCTAGTTGTATGAATAACAAACAACTCAAAATAAATGTAGATAATGATGAGGAATACAGAGAATCAACAAAAGTAATGAATACAAAAAAAGCTTGATTGGCATATGTATGAAAACAAGCAAGCCAGACCTATAAGGGTAATGGCAAGAGATCTTCATCCCTTGTGTAATTTAGAAGAAATAAAAACTGATCTTTTGAATAAGGGGTTTAAAATAATAAATGTTTTTGATAAGATAAAAAATAAAATAAAATATTTAGTACAGAGCACATAATTCGACTTCCTTTTATGGTCACATTTCAGAAGACAAAATATATTTAAAATTTTTGTAATAAACAGTTGTTAATATGCTACATGATAGTTCAAATAGAGGCACTTTGTATAGCAATGCCATCCCACGATGTAGAAAATGTCAGCAATATTGCTGGAGATCAACCAACAGTGCTCCAAGCCAAGGAACTTGTACTAATTTAGGGACACAAAATCTGATCGCTATTCATTTGTGTGCTAATTTGTCTCACTTCAAATGCGTTTATTCAAAAAACTATTTCTTTAGAAAGAAAATATTTAAAATTCTATAAGAGAAAATACTAAAAAGAGCCATATTATCTGTTGTGTATATGGGTGCAGTAATACCTATCAGAATACAGATGGAAAAGGTGTTTAATTCCATTCATTTCCTAGTTGACCTTGGGAAAAGGATAGACAAGAGAAATGGATCTCTAATGTTAAAACGACTTAATATAATATAACTCACTTAGTACATTTTACAAATCATTTCATGTGTAAAAGATTGCTGATTGATGAAAATTCGACATTTTTTGAGCAATTGTGTTTGATATTATTGTAATTGAAGAAATCAATCCTAATAACAGCTTTGAGGTTAAGTTTTGATTCTAATTGTGGGTCAAATAATGTGGACCAAACAAACTATTTTGTTACATCAGTAAATTTACTGCATGATACTTGAAAAAGTTATTTTGAAATTACTAATTCTGTTGTTAAAATCTGAAAGATGTCTGCATTTTGTGCAGTAAATTTTCTTTGATATCAACAATTTCATAGATGATACACTTTGTCTCATTACTTTTCCACATATAATGCCGTTTAACAAAAACATGATAACTCTCTACAAGGTTCTTCCTTTTTTCTAAATTAGAATTCCTTGAAAAATTATTGCAATTGATTTCTTTAAATCCTGTTTCTATGATAAGTTTCCTAATGTTATCCATTATAAACAATGCAATTAACTCACTACGCTGCTTGCAATTGCAGCCACCCAGAGGTCGCGTTAATCGATCTTTCAGCCAACTTCTGATAGTCTATAGACACACACATAAGAAATGCACACATGAAGCCATCTAAAAGCACTGTTAAGCATTTGACCATCTCATGCAATAAGCCAAAGAGTTCTCCACCAAAGTGCTCCATTTATAGTGGAGCTTACCCAGCAAACTATTGGAGTTGTTTAGTTGCTAAAAGAAACTCCAAAACAGAAGAAATGATTGAAATAAGAATAAAATTCCAAATTTCCAAAGAAGAAGAAGAAAAAGGAAAAATTAAAATTGGTTCTTCAATATGTCAAGTTCTAGAAATCCAGAGCCAATTGAATCGAGCAACCTGATAGTATTCTCTACTATCAATAGTATTCTATATTCTATAAATTATGTTTAGATTATTTCATCTGTGATTATGTTCTGTATAATTGACAAGTTTGCAAAATTGTCAGTTCCTTCAAATCCAACTTGTAATATTATTATTCAGTTCAAGACTTTAAAAACATCACTTTCCATTGCACAATAGTAGAAGTCTATTTCAAAAGTAGGCTGTATGTCAACTTGGGTTTTGCATAATTTACATATATTTGAATGAAATCCGTCAACCATTGAGTAACATCAGGCAATAATTTATCGTTTGACAACACTGTTATTATTCTCAAAGACGTGCCGCTTAGTGCAATTGGTTGGTGCATTGCAACTTCAGCTTGCTGTCGTTTAAGCGGTCGTGGGCTCGAATCCCGCTTCTCCGTCTGGCATCTATGTGCAAATCATTCACCTCATTACCCACGCACAAGTCTAGGACTCATGTAGGCATCATCCGCAATAAAAAATAATAATTTTAAAGGTATGAACTTTCAGTGGCGGATCCAGGAGGTGATTTCGGGGGGGAGGGGGCAAACACCGTGGGGTTTGGGGGGTATTCCATACCCATAACCAGTGGGGGGGGGGGGTCCGGGGGCCACCCCCGGAAATTTTTTTGGATTTTTTAATAGAAAATGGTCTATTTTGACAGAGTTTTTAGTGCCCCTCATAATGTTGTCATGGATAACACTGTCTTATCAATATGTATGTACAAATTTGTATTTGTATTGGTAATTTGCATTCCTTACCGTTCTACCTGATATCACTTCACTTAATTTATGTAATTGTATTTTTTCTTATAAATTAAGTTTTTAAGTTGTAATGTATCAAATTTCAAATGAGTTCTCATCCAATTTACTAAATAATTATTGAGAAATTTTTTTTAGATATAAAAATATGAATAATATGAATAAAGTAATGATTCAATAAAATATGAGCCGCCGCTAGAATGCGCGTGTGGCGCACAACCATTCTAGTGGGGGCAGTCGGAATAATATTCGGTCGGAACAGCTCAACACCATCTCCAGTCAGTCTACTCCACTTGAAGATACCCGCGTACTAGCGGGTTAAAGAAGCCATGTTCTTTAATATCTAGAACATGATATTAAAGAATGCCCTCTGCACAAGTAACATGGATGGCTTTACACAAATAAATAAAATAAAAATAAATTTGTTAATAGTCACATTAAGCTGCATCTATCGACCTAGGCTCGCACAACATGTGACACGTCAATTCACTTCAACTAAACTTCAATTCACTTCATCAGCCATTCATCAAGCGTTCGTTCATCTATAAAAAACATATTAGAAAACAGATTCTATTCAACATATTGTCTCCGAAAAACCCCATAGCATTCAGCCAGAGAGTAAAGGACAGGCATCAATAAGCAACTTCCTGAGTTCCTTCACGAATTTGTCTTGACCGTAACATTTTAAAACTTTGGGCAAACAATTTAAAATCTTTTTTCCCGATTAGTGTGGCGCCTTCTCGATCAGAGTCAGCCTAAGCATGGGGTACCGAAGTGTTGACTCTCCATGTCTTGTGTTTTATGGGTGAGTGATTATATTATTTTCATAATTACTCTGGTTCTTATGCGAATACACGGCAATCTCAAAAAAATACAGTGCTGGCATTGTAAGCAGTCCTAATTTTCTGAAAATCGGTCGACATGACTGCCTTGCACTTAATCCTTCAATTATTCGCAACGCTTTCTTCTGAAATCTGAATATTGCATTGATATTTCCCTTGCTACCACCCCAGAATATTACACCATAACGAACCTGGGACATAAAATACCCATGATAGACCGCTAAGGCAGTTTTTTTTTTCGAAACATTTCTCAAAGTCTTCAAAGCAAAAACCGCATGGGATAACTATTTCCTAAGGCTTTTAATTTCATTATCTCATTTTAAATTTGACTGCAGCTCCAGACCCAAAAACTTAGTTCCCATTTTCGAATGGCATTCCATACCAGAATATAGCATTAATGTATGATTGAATTCATTGTTTATCATTGAAAATTTAATAAAACTAGTCTTTTTGAAATATTCAGCTTCAGTTTGTTGCTATGAAACCAATCGGTAAGCTGCTTTAAAATTTCTTGAGCTTTCAAGAGGACGGTTGCATTATCTTTGCCCTTAACCAGAACAGTAGTGTCAGCATATAAAATTAGTTTGGAGTCTATGTTGAATGGTAGGTCATTTATAAAAAGGTTAAACAAAACTGGGCCTAAAATTGATCCCTGTGGCACTCCGCAAGTAACCCTTCTCCATTTAGATGTGGTATAGCTGCCATGTCCACTCTAACTGATTGATATCTATTATCTAGATAAGAAGAGAAAAAGTAAAAGTAAGAAGAGACAAATTGGAAACAGCCAATTTTTGTTGCTTACATAATTTTGTCCTAGTTTCTATTAGATTTATGCCGTTTTTTCTTTTTCTCTTGGATCTCGGGGGGGGGGGGCATTTGCCCCCTTTGCCCCCCCTTGGATCCGCCACTGTGAAGTTTAGATAACATGCGTATCAAGGCGCGGAGGGGGGTCATGTTAGGTCTGTATCATTCATTTATGTACATCAGACAACTATATTTAAAAAAATAAGTAATATAAAAATTTCGATAACTACCGGTACGTAAAAAACTTGTCAAATTTATATGTTGAAAAATAAACAGAAAATACATAAAAACATGAATAAAAAATACAAATAGAGACACATGGAAAATATACAATAAAAAATACACAAATACAATTTTGTGTACTATTCAATTTTCTCTCATTTTAACGTTGTAAAAAGGTTACAACGTTTGGTAGAGGCGCCACGTAGCTTTCTATGCAAATAATACAAATTTAGGATATAACTCATAGAAAAGTTTGAAGAATAATTGAAATACAACCTTCGAATCTTTTTTCCATTTTTCTGAGCACAACCAAAATTCTCTCATTTCGTAAATAAAGTATTCTTGAAGATCAACTTTTTCAAGCTCTGCTTCTCTGTCAAGAACACTTTTACCCTCCGAATTAATAAAGATTGATGTTTCAAATTTATTTCTAGTATCATCGTTATTCCATTCTTCTGATGCTCTGCAACTTTGAACAGAATGATAATATCAAGCTCACTTATACAGAAATGAGTCATAAATTATATAGATTATAATAAAGTAAATTTATATAGAAATAATTCAAGTGCAATCTGTGCAACTGAGACAAGTGTGAACATGTAAAAAAATATAAGGTAGAGTATAGACCTGGAGTCTAGTCTTGGGTCGTGACGGTTTTCTCATCAACAAAGCAAAGCTAATTTTTGATAGACGTTAATTAGTTGAAAAACTAGTTGAAAGTGTCAACTAGTTGAATTTTGAATTTAACGAAGAATATGCGTTTTCATCGAAGAATAACAAGCTGTACACGTGTCTACTGATAACATTTTCATTATGAGCAATGTGCAAACAAGATAAGAAAGAGTGTGTCGGGTTACAAAAAACAAACGTCATATGCTATCTAAATCGCGTAAAAATAGAGATAGAGAAATTCTGATTGAAGATTTGAATTCAGTACCATCAAATTAATCAAATGATTCTCAAGTACGCAAAAGTGATTAAATAATGGAAGTTGATTTTCACTGAATAAAAAGTTGAAAAACATCTCATTTCTAGAAATAATAAAAAACTCGCTCAGTTTTGATTATTTTTGAGTCTTTGCAAAGCATTTTATCAATTTGAGGGCGCTAGATTCAAATCTGAATCAGAATTTTGATATCTCTATTTTTACACAATTTAGATTGCATGCATAAGGCATTCGGTTTTTGTAACCGGATACAAAAATTGTCTGAGACAGCAGTGCAGTGTTATTGCATTTCTCACTCGCACATTTTCTCCTACTCCTATTTCTCTTCTGCATGTGATTTATTTTTATTTTGAACGTTGATCAACTAGTTTGCTGTTCACACTTGGATTCAAGAAAGACTTCCAGTCGTGTTGAAAATGAGTGCTTTGAGCCAGTTGATATAGAAATTTAGTTGAAGCATCAAATGGTTTAGTTGAGGAGACAAAACAGTTGAATCGTTAATTAACCAATAAACAGTTAATTTAACTAGTTCAATGAATCAACCCTCATCACTGACTGGAGTCATCTTGGGAAACTCAAGCATTCGAAAATAAAATTCTAGTTTTGAGAGAATATAATAAAATCAACGGTAATAGCACACATGGATAGTTTCAATAAATATTGAATTATACAACCAAATATTTTATTGTGAACCTACCTTGAAGTTGTTGATAATGTAGCATAGTCAAGATTTTAAAGCAGTATTTGGCTTCAAGCCTGTTGATACTTTGTGTTAATATTTTGTCTTAAATAAATTAATAAATAATATATACAAGAGAAACTACATATCTATGACAGAATAAAACCTAATTAAGTTCTGTAGAATAATAAATGTGAGAAAATCTTAGTTATTGGTTTTACTACAATGGGTAAAACATTTTGTAGCATTGCAATAGACAAGGGAAAATTTGGATTGGATTTCACCAAAAACCTTCAGTATGTGCTCATAAAACCGGTTAAACAATGAAATTCACTTACACGAATAATTCATCTTTTCCAAAGCTTTCTCCTTTGGAACTTGATTCAATCATTAGAATTATGTTACTGTCAGAAATCCGCTTGAAATTAAAGTTTCCATCCTTTAGCAAATAATCTGCTTCCCTTTTTGAAATACTTTCTCTGGGATCACTCTTAGCCATAGAACGCCTGAAAAAACAGAACTAGAAAGAATTTGGAAATTAAAAAAATATATTTTTGAAAAATACAACTGACGGACGAGTGAGCCTAGAAACCACAAGAGAAACTCTCTATGTTATTAGACATATTTGGGCTGTAGGCTACTGTAATTTTGAACAAAACTTGTGCAGAGGCATTCTTCCAAAGAGCCTATATTGAACATTTTGATGTGTTTCAAGCAAAAATAAATTCATTTTAAGAAAAATTGTGAAGAATAATATTTTGTGAAGCATTACACAAATGAACTAGCCTGAAGTAGCAAATTACAAAATAAAAACATCATGGAATCAAGATTTCAAATAACCAATTTAAAAAATATACTACTCTAATGTGTACTTTTCTCAAACTAATAACCATAATCGAGCTAATTTATTACCTATATTGTCTTTCCCCACAATAAGAAGAGATTATATTTTTGCGTACCCAGAGCTAGTACTTGGGGGGGGGGGGGAACCTGACCAGGGCCGCCCAGAGACTTTTTGCCTTGGTGCCCCACTACTCTCTCCCAAACCCAAATACTAATTTTCAATCAGTGAAACCAATTTCCAAATATTATTAATTTAATATTTTTGTTAAAGAAAATTTATAATTTTAGTTTTTGTGAAACCTGTTGTAGTGAAAACACATTATTTCAAGATTTTGTTTAATCTGTGGTGGGTAGGGGGGCAGGCCCCTTCCAAACGATCATACTAAGCTTCATGAAAGTTTCACCATTTGAATGATAGAGCTTTCTCCAAGAAAAATTGTCGCAATTTGAAGTAATATTGATCAAAAATGGTCTCATATTCTGTATATTAGTTTCATTCTGATAAAAACTCACCAAAACTTGTTCTTCGAAAAGCAACTGTAACAAATGAATACATGTTATGAGTGCACTGCAATAAAAATTGAAAGACGATTCCTGAATGATCTTCTAAATTATCAGAAAAATCACTGAGATTGAGATTTCTCACTTTTTTATAGCTTTTAGATACATTACTGATGAAAATTCAGAATTATCATTTCTTGAATTACATAAAAGTGAGAGTCTGCAGGCAATTTTTATGCAATGTACTTAAAACACACATTTTCTGCTACAGTACTAAATCATAACTTACCCATTAGATGATGTGAACAAGAAGATGATCACAAAAGTATAAAAATTAATAATACTCATTGCAAAAGAACTATTACTATTACTGATACATCCTGTGCTGACAAACTCTGCTAAGCAATTAATTCTTATTTGTTCTGATCCTAAACAATACAGATTATTCACGAGCACTCGTGGAACTCATACAGCATAGAAATCGAGCACAACAATGTGGTAAAAATAGAAATATGACGCACAGAATAAAAGCTACTGATTCTGAATTTTGTAGGACGTTAATTGAAAATGAAGGTTGTTTTTCAAGGCTATATGTATGGAAAAAGTAATGCAAAATTAGCGATAGAGCATTAAATACTGTAATCTGTTACCTATTCAAATATTTTATGATTTTTATTTGATTTCCTCTTGAAATCCCTACTCCAAGATCTACTAACTTATATATTGTCTCAATATTACAACAGTTTCAATAAGTCATAATCTGAAAACTTCAATACTATGAATACTACCATTTGATAACAGAAAATTATTGATCCATGTGTTATTATTGATCCATCAAACCATAACCAATGAAAGAATTTGCTCAGTAATTTCTTAGACAATGGAACTTTATTTTTGTACAACAAAGATTTAGGAGAGAGCTGATAGAGTTTCAGAGGGAATAAAACACTGTGTCAATCAACAAATCCAGTACTTTATTTTGATCTTCTAAGATGGAGACTGATGAAGCAGAAACATTTGGAGAAAGCACATGTAACACTGTTCCAGGGCTACAAGCTATAACTTTTCCAATGCAAAGTTTTCTCAAAGCTGCAGGTTATCTAGGTGTGTAGGCTATTACCAATTTGTCATAGTTTCTCTCCATACTTAATTAAAGACAGTATTAACTGATCTACTTAGCTGGTGATTCTTAGCAGCAGCATCCAGAGTTCTGCTGGATTGGAGCACAGAAAGGTGCAGAAGCAGTGTATTCAACATTGGTGGTATAGGATACCTGTGGAACATAGCTGACCCTAGGAGTGTAGGTCACACAGGTTGGCTGTTCAGTCACCAACTGGGTTTCACGGATTTCCTTGGTAATTGGAACTGTGTATTCCTCCTGAATGACAACATTCCTGCTAGCTGGTTTCTGTCTGATGTATATTTCCTCTTCAATGAGTGGCTCCTGACAAACATATTCAACTTGAGAGTACTTGGGCTGAGAGCAGACAGTGATTGGTTGTGGAGCTGAACCACAATCGCAGGACGAAGCAGAACAGCTGCAGCTTGGGGATGGAGCAGAGCAGCTGCAGCTTGGAGATGGAGCTGGGGCAGAGACATATCTAACTAATGGAGTGGAGCAACTGCAGCTTGGGGATGGAGTAGATACATAGCTCACAGATGGAGCAGAGCAACTGCAGCTTAAGGATTGAGCAGAGCTCCCACAGCTTGAGGATGGAGCAGAGTAACTACAGGTAGAGGATGGAACAGGAACACAGCTCACAGATGGAGCAGAGAAGCAGCAGCTTGAAGATGGAGCAGAGCAGCCACAGCCTGAGGATGGAGCAGATACATAGGACATTGATGGAGCAGAGTAGCCACAGCTTGAGGATGGAGCAGAGCAACCACAGCAGCTTGAGGATGGTGCAGATACATAGGACATTGATGGAGCAGAGTAGCCACAGCTTGACGATGGAGCAGATACATAGGACACTGATGGAGCAGAGCAGCCACAGCTTGAGGATGGAGCAGATACATAGGACACTGATGGAGCAGAGCAGCCACAGCTTGAGGATGGAGCAGATACATAGGACACTGATGGAGCAGAGCAGCCACAGCTTGAGGATGGAGCACATACATATCTGACTGATTGAGATGAGTAGTCACAATTTGAAGACAGAGCAGAGCACTCACAATTGGAAGATGGAGCAGAAACATATTTCACTGATGAAGTGGAGCATCCACAGCTTGAGGATGGAGCAGCTGCAATGTAAGTAACTGATGGTGCTGATGAACCACATGAATAGGATGGCTGGCAAGAAGAAGCACAACCACAGGGACATGCGGTGCAAATCTTAAAAAGCAGAGGTTTTATTACAACTTCATCACTTTGATCGACAAAATGAAGAGAGGTCTCTGTTTCAAGTTGACCATTTTGCATCTATCTGTTTGTAACTCATTGATGGCTAAATGTGTGGATCAAATTCTATGAAGTCAGGCATGGATCTGCTTTGAAGAAATGCCAAGTAATCGAAAAATTATTTTGGCTTTTGGAGTTTTTTCAAAAGAAGGGGAAAAGGAAAGCACTCAGGCATTCTTCTATAGAAAACATATGATTTTTTAAATGAGCTTTTCCATCATATGCAATTGAAATGAGATTTCAAGATATCCCTCTGGCTCTCTTATTCATCTGGTTAAGCTTTCATATGAATTAAGTTATCATTCATAAGAATAACATATTTACTTGAGAGAGACAATTCATTTTTAATCTGTGATGTCTACCATGACGAAATACTTAATGAACAATCTAATATAAAAACTGACACTGTATTTCAATTTAATATATTTTCTTCACTCACTTATATTGGAGATGCTGGAGGGATGCATTTCACTTCTGAAAAGAAGCTTCGTGCCTCTATCATCTCCAATATAAGTGAGTAAAGACAATAAATATTAAATTGAAATATCGTACAGTGTCAGATTTGATATTAGATTGTTAATTTTTAATATTTCAATTTAGTGTGATAGCAAGTGATCAAAGTAAATTATAGTTATTCAAAATAAAGAAAATTGCTCTATAAATTCTTTCATCAGACATGTGAAATCTGATCTGATTTGAGAAATCAGCTGTAAGTAAAATAGGACCACAGCCTTGGTGATGTGATACAGAGAGACGTTTTGTGGTAAACAGACTATACAAATTGAATCAAGGGAGGTCTGAAGATTGTGTTTAATATTCTGTGATGGTGATTATTATTGAGTACATCGAGCATGTTCCTCATCTATGCTAGCGCCCTTACTTTTTGAATGAGATCTACTGTACACAGAACTGCTATTATTACTATAGACTTTGGTTACATTCACCCATTTTTCAATAATTTGAGAATTAGGATTGATATCTAACCAGTGTTCTACTTGGCAAAATTATGATGTTGAAGATCCATCTTGTTTCCACTAATATGTAATAAAAACTTTAAAAACACTTTTAAGTGGAAATTAACTCACGTTATGGCGTGACGGCCGTTTCACTCTGTTTCTGTTTTTAAGAACCACAGTACACTGAGTACCACTTAAAAGTGTATCCACTTAGAACACTTGAAAAGTTTATCAACTTTTTATTAGAGTTCTACTATTTGCACATTGTAAGCTCATTGGGTTTCATTTTATGAAATTATTGATTATTTGATGAAGCCCACATGAGCATATGAGACTTGTGCATAGATAATGAGATGAATAAATATACAATATTGAGTGACTACAACAGTGGTTACAATTTTGAATGGTGAACCAACATTTTCTGGTGGGTCACAAACCATTGGGTAAGATAGTGATAATAAAGCAGATAACGGCAAGTTATTTCTGCTGATCAACTTTCCAAGAGCAGTCCTAGCACTTGTGACTGAAAATCATAATCATCCTCACGTCGCGCTCAGTGAGCAGCCAATTCAACTGTTCTCCATGTTATTTTGTATTACTTGAGGACTGATAGACTCTTATCACTTGAAAAATGAGTCATTATTATTCTCTGAACAACTTGGAGATGTTTACATAGGTCATCAGATTTAAATACACTAGTTTACAATATAATAAATTTATAGGCTCAATGAGAATAAATATGAATATCAATTTGAGTGAACATGGATAAAGGCACTATAAACTAGAGGCCAACAAACTATATCTTTCCTGGTTACAAGTTATAAGAATTTGAAGTTTGTTTTTCAAAAAAATTTAGAATGTAATAAAAAGGTCTGTGATGTTTTGCATGACGAAATACTTAATGAACATTTTATTATCAGAACTGACACTGTATTTCACTTTTATATATTGTTTTACTCACTTATATATGGAGATGCTAGAGAGATGCATTTCACGTCTGAAAAGAAGACTGACGAAGCTTCTTTACAGAAGTGAAATGCATCCCTCTAGCATCTCCAATATAAGTGCGTAAAACAATAACTTATATAAAAGTGAAATACAGTGTCAGTTCTAATAATAGATTGTAATGAAAAAAATCAGTTTTACCTGAGCAACAGCTAAAATAGCAGCAAATTTCATGAGGGCCATGTTGACTCAAGATCAGTTCAGTTTCTGTTCTTGAAGTGACTTATCCAACGCCATACCATCAAATTTATACTCACTGACCATTTTTATCTCATTACGGATGTGATACTGCTAGGAGCTTAGCAGCTTAGTATTTGAAATGATTATGCATTTGTCTTTCTTCAAGAGTATTAATACAGTGTGATAGAGATAATATCAAACATTTGCTATCAGGAAGTAAGAGAAATCACTCATGAATAAAAATAATAATTTATTGTTCGATCCTTATGATGAACTTCGTGCTATTGAAATGTTATGAAAACATCTAGGTACTGGGGTTGAATTGAGGATAAAAATGTTAACTTTTCAAGTGAAATCCAGGATAAAAATGTGTTATTCAAGTCCTCTTTGGTCTGAGTGGAAGTAGTAGTTCATATTGTAATCACAAAATGTTGTAGTACTGTACTTAAGCTACTGTTTTAGTTTTATGAAATAAACATGATTTTTATGACACAAAACTACAGCCTGACTCAATTCTAAGTGATCAATTCCAGACACTC
Source organism: Conomelus anceps (assembly GCA_948455865.1). NCBI lineage: Eukaryota > Metazoa > Arthropoda > Insecta > Hemiptera > Delphacidae > Conomelus > Conomelus anceps. Next base: position 13,224,319 of record OX418226.1, on the reverse strand, counting down.
AGATTGGTTACATACTTCCGGATACCAATCTTCCACCTTCTTATATCCACAACCATAACCACATTTTTCAAACCTGATTCAGTATAGGCCTCTATCCGTTTTTGAGGTATTATTACAACAATGCGAAGTGGCGTTTTTACACCAATAAGTAAATGTTAAATTCATTGGTAGAGTCTAAAATTCTGAACTAATATATACGCTCTAATTTGTTATTTTATTGAACTTATATAATTATACTTTCTGATTTATACTGAACTTTTACTTTATTTGGTTATTATAAATATATATATTCACTTAGTATGGAATTAGATACCGTTCTCTGCTGTAAAATCACTTCCCGGTGGTTCAGAACGCACCTAAAACTGTAGGTCCAACTCTTCAATCACCATCATCCAACTCATTGGGTCATTGCCCACGCACAGGTCTCAGACCTCCAAGAAAAAATGTAGAAAACAGTAATTCCTATCGCTCATACACAAATGTACTTGACACTTTAGAAAGTAGCCTAGTCAGAGGTGCCCATCCCCCCCTAGGTCAAGAGCGCAAATCCCACCCCCCCCCCCACATTTTATACAGCACCTTTTTTCACCCCCCCCCCCCAAACTGGGGTATCTACCCCCTTCCCAAATACAGGAGACACTAATAGGTAATAATGAAAAAATGAAATTTAAATGATTTTCAATTTCAAATTGATACAATAATAATTATTCAATTCAACATATTTTAATATATATATATATATATATATATATATAATTCAACATATCATGCACATATTACATTCTTTAATATAAACACATCTAATAATTTATTGAACATAGATAAATTAAAAAATTATTTGTGCACGGCAAGCAAAGTAATTGCGTGCTGGCTGCAAATTTATAACAAAATGAAAAATCTTTTACTTCCTCAAAAAACAAAGTAATAAAGTTCCCTAACTGAATTACGCATTACTTTTATTCAATTACAATGTGGGTTTCACAAAATACTTCTCTACATTAACACTTTGAATTTCACAAAATGAGAATTATTTCTTTCAATATTGAAAATTGAATTCATGTATTAAACAATCACAGCATAAAACTGGTAATTCCAGATTAACATGAGAAATTGAAAGTGTAAATACTCTACACAAAATAAAATGAAAAATATTGCAATAAATTTGCTTGTTGTGAATTTTGAGATAGTCATTTCACTACTGATGAATTCCATTTTTATGCAATTCAATTGCATACTACCTTTATTAAGACACATTTGTTAGGGATTGACATTAAATATGACATCTCTATCTGTCAAATGACTTGCTTGCATCCCTAGAGACTTCAGCCATTTAGCTGAAATTTTCCAGGCAATGAAAAGTCCCTTTAAAATTGTATTCCAAGAGATTCTAGACTCATGTCTAGAAAAGCTTAAATCCATTCATTTCAGTCCTCATTATGGATTTTTTTGGAATTTTCGATATTAAAAGCTTGATTTGAGGCTTAAAATCACTAGTTTTATATGAGCATTTATTAAAATGAAGTTCATCAATTGGGTAAAGGGATAGCTTAAATTCAATAAATCATTGCTTTTATGAATCGTTTTCCTAAGAACTTGAACCCACTTTTCGTGTATTGTTAGTTCATTAAAGTAAAGTAAATTCGTATGGCTTTTAGTGGTGGGGAGACCCTTATGGGTGTTAGTTCATTAATTAGTAGCGAACAAATTTTAACGTATAAAATATAAAAAATACTACTTTTATAAAGTCATTTCAACAAGTTATAGTGGTTTCAAATTATCATCACAGAGCCACCCAAAGACATTTTATTTAGTGGCCCAGAGCAGAGTTGTGGCTGGAGGCTTCCTTACACCTTCACCCTAAACACCAATTTTCAATTAATGACTTGATTTCCCATATTTATAGTATTGATTGCCTTTCAGCTATGCCTAGTTGCCAACTGTATTCAAAAGAATCTGTGTAACTAATTTGAATTGTTTTTTTTTTTCAATTTTAAGATGAAATGGAGTGTGAGACAACTGAAAACCATTCCATTAAAAAGGTGTGGAAGCTAGGGAAAAGGGCAATGAGTGGCACCAGAGAGAGCTATAGACTTCTCTTCTATTTCTGTTGATCTCTTTAATTCGCATCGAACTACACTAATACTGGAATATGACTTTGAATGGAACTTGATTCAACTTACAAAGAGAGAATAAATTAATAACAAATCCAATTCCAAACTTTAACTTATAATAATTTTGTATTTACATATAGATGGTGACGGAACCCCAAAACATTGGGGATTCTGAGGGTTCTTCAACGAAGAAAAGGTTGTTTTTCAGGTCTTGTAAGTGCCACTAAGATTTTTTTGTGGTTATCAACCTCTTCCCTAACATTATTTGTTGATTGATTCATGGTGTGACAAATTTCACGATCACAATAAACTCTATGGGGTATCAGATCTGAGCAGTACCATAAACGGTAACAGAAAGGAGCATTTCAGTCTTTATCAAGCAGCAGTAGCGGAAGGTACAACGGAGCTCTGCTCTATCCTGTGAGATAAGATAAGTTGATATCACAGTAATGGCTTGCTAGCCGTTCGTGTCAGCTCCGGCTGCTTTATTCTTGCATAAACTTTAAATAACCGATATTATTTTCGTAAAAACTTTTACCGAATTAAAAAGTCATTGTTGCATTATTACGTGAGGCAAATATTATTCATCATGAGTGAATGTTTTAAATGTAAGGCTGATGTAGAGAACTCCAAAGACCTTGTAAACTGTAGTGCCTGCGATTATAAGTTCCATCCAAAATGTACCCGCTTAGGAACCATGGACAAGTTTAAAAAGAAGAACTCACATTCAAGAGCATCCTGGAAATGTGACGACTGCATTTGTGAAAACGACACTGGAATCTTTGAATCTAAGTTCGACCAAATATTAGAAGCTATGTCATCCCTACGGAACGACCTTAATACGAAGTTGGACAGTTTTGGATTACAACTAGCTAAAATAAGGATGGACCAGGATGAGCTTAAAAACAACTATAATAAGATGGACAGGGAGAACAACGAAAATCGAGGGAATATATTTGATCTTCAAAAGGAATTACACAAATTACAGCAACATTCGAGAGCGGCTAATATTGAAATCTCTAATTTCCCGGAAACAAAAGGCGAAAATCTTAACATAATCATGGAAAGCATAGCTAAGGTGCTGGATATAACAGAATTTAACTCTCATCAAATATCTGCTATGCACAGGGTGCCTACTGCAAACCGGTCCACTTCCATCATAATTCAATTCATTTCAAGGAAAAATAAAATGAAATGGATGTCAGCTATACGAAGTAAGAAAGTTTTAAAGACTACAGAAGTTAATCCACATCTCAAAGAAAATATCATCTACATAAATGAACACCTTTCACCATATTACAAGATTGTACTGGGCATGGCGAGGGATTTGAAGAAGAAGGGTCACCTGGCGCATGTATGGGTACGGGACTCCAAAATTTTCGTCCGAAAGACACCAACTTCAACTACCAAACGGATAGAAAAAAAAGAAGATCTTAACTGTTTTCAGGAATTGATTAACTAGGACTTCCATCTCTCTATCGTTGATTCTTTTTTATCTTTGTACATTTTTGAAGCTAATGAACTTTATTTTTCAACTATTTTCGATGAATTGACTTTTTGGTTTGAAATCAATGATTTACGGTTATTAATATTATCTTTATAGCAGCTCGGAGTGGCCGGGTGTCAGTTTTGGTGCTTTTCTTCTGTTCTTTTTCTTCTCTCTTTCATTCTTCTTCTATACTCTGTCTCTTTTCTTCTCTATTCCTTTCTTTCCTCTTTAAATAAAAATGGTGTTAGTAAATAATTTTGATGAATTTATCGATTCCGAATGTTATGATACTGTGGAAGTTGAGGATATTTTTGATCTCCGGCCGCATAATTATGTAAGTAACTTTGATTTTTTTAATATCTTCCATATGAATGTGCGAAGCATAGAGAAGCACTTTGATGAAATATCCTATATCATTGAGAATTGTCAGACTGTTTTTGATGTGATTGTTTTGACGGAAACGTGGCATACAGGTGAATCATTTGATTATAATTTAAACGGTTATACTGTAATACACAAGCCGGGCACATTGAATAAGTGTGATGGTATTTGTGTATTTTTAAAAACTAATATTAAATTCTCAGTTATATCCCACATAATAATGGATGCAAACTCAATCATAGTGAACTTAGAGATAAATGGTAAAAATACTAAATTGATTGCTCTGTATAGATCTCCTTCTTTGCCGGTTAATAATTTTTTAAATTGCTTAGAAACTTATTTACAATCCATGGAATTAAATGAAAATATTCTTCTTCTAGGTGATTTGAATATTCAAATCAATAAAAACACAAATACAGTAAATGAATATCTGAGTATTCTGCAACGACATGGACTGAAGTCCTATATTAATAAACCGACCAGAATTCATAACAATAGCATTAGTGTTTTAGACCACATATTTTTCAAGAACAAATGTTTTAATGCAAACAATGTGCTTGGTTGTGTGATTAAAACTACAGTTACCGACCATTTCTCTACAAGTTTGCACATAGGATTACCAAAATCGAAAGTAACTTCAGTGGATAATATAGATAATAGGGCACCAACGAAAGTTTTTAAAGAGAAAATTTGTTATGAAAAATTGAAATCAAATTTAAGTACTGAAAAGTGGGAGGATATCTTTCATTCGCAGAATGATTCGCCTGATTGTTTAATAAAGGCTTTCATATCGAAACTAAATATACATCTTAAACAAGCAACAACGAAAATACCTATACCACATAAAAAAAGACCTATAAAAAATTGGATTAGCTGCGGATTGATAAATTCCATAAGAACGCGTGATCGCATGCATAAGGAACTATCTAGGCAACCATTCAATGTGCAACTGAAAAATGAATTTAAAAAATACCGGAATTGTTTAAACAAATTGATAAATGCTGCTAAATTAGAATATTACAAAAACAAAATCGCACATAACGGGAAGGATAGTAGGAAGATCTGGCTGACTATTAACGAATTATTGGACATTAAAAAATCAAACCGCCAGCCAAAAGTCGACTCAGAAGTTCTGAACGATTACTTCTCTCAGGTTGGGAAAAAGCATGCGGAAAAAATAATAGGTAACATCAACCCACAATCTATTGAATTTACAAATATTAATCACGGTTTCCAAAATTCTTTCTTTTTATTTCCAACGAATATGTATGAGGTCTCTGATGTAATCATGACTCTTAAAAATAATTCTTCTTCTGGTATTGATAAATTCAGCAGTATTCTTTTAAAGTCTATTTCTCAGTTTATATCTGAACCTTTTTCTGTGATAATAAATGCCTGTTTTGAAACGGGATTATTTCCAAGTGAATTTAAGATAGCAAACTTAACATGTATTTTCAAATCAGGAGATCCAAGCCTTCCTGAAAACTATCGTCCTATTAGTCTTTTGAGCAATTTGGCCAAGGTAATCGAAAAAAAAATAAAATTGAGACTTGTCCGATATCTTGATAAATTAAATTTAATAAGTCAAAATCAATTTGGATTTCAAGCTGGCAAAAGTACTCAGGATGCCATAAATAAATTTATTCAAATCATAACCCGAAATTTAAATAAGAAAGTTAAATCAATAGCTGTTTTTCTCGACCTGGCAAAGGCATTCGATACTATCCCACACGTAATACTTCTAGATAAACTTGAAAAAATAGGGATACGTGGAATCCCATTGAAAATGTTTTATAATTACTTGAAAGGCCGTTCACAAATTCTTGACACTAGTGTTAAGGATCTCACAGATTTTGGTTTACCTCAAGGCACAGTACTTTCTCCGGTTCTTTTTCTTATTTATTTGAATGATTTGCTTAAATTAAATGTAAAAAATTGTAACCTTATATCTTTCGCTGACGACACGACCTTGATTTTTTCTCATGAAACTTGGGATGGGGCTTTTGTATCCGCGGAGCGGGGGCTTGTTGAAATTAAGACTTGGCTTGACCGGCACATTCTTACTCTAAATCTTAAAAAAAGTGTTTATATGACGTTCTCTGCAAATAAGACGGGTAAACCCAGATTCCATAAAAATTTAAGTATACACTGCGTTCAATGTGTCAACTCAAATTTAGCAAATTGCCAATGCCCAACGCTGACAAATGTCGCGAAAACTAAATATTTGGGAATAATTATCGATCAACATTTGAGATGGGACCACCATATAGAAAATATGTGTCAGAAGCTAAAATACCTAGTTTTCAAATTTCACAAAATAAATAAGCTTAATAATTTGCAAATTATCAAACTGGTGTATTCTGCTTATGCGCAGTCCATATTCCAATATGGAATTGCAGCTTGGGGTGGTGCTCATGACGTGCACTTCAACAAAATTTACATAATCCAAAAGCATATTTTGAGGGCGGCGCTGGGAAAGCCTAGGCTTTACCCAAGCAGGCTCCTGTTCCAAGAGCTAGGCGTGCTTACTCTCAGACAATTGTATTTAATAAATTTAATAAAATACATAAATTCGAATAAAAATCTATTCCCCTCTCGTTTATACACTTCATACGGTTTCCGCAGTTCAACTATAGTAACATATGACATCTTAAGAAGTGATTTGAATGTCTGTAGGAGGCAAATGTCATACATATGTTCCAAGTTGATCAACAAACTCCCTCATAAATACATTTATGATAAATTAAGTCGGAGTTTGAGGAATAAATTGGATGAGTGGATAGTGGAACATGATGATGAGATGGTCAATTTCATTCTTGGATAAGTTGGTTCTGAATTTAATTCATTGTATAAGTTATTGTTGTTGTCTCCTACATCGCTTAGGAAGAGCCTTTCTGAGTGATGTGGGAGACAATAGTAGTGACTGTAAAGTGACTGAGAATAATCACGATTTATTACAATAATAATTATTATTATATTACAATTAGAATTATTTTATAGATAAAATTTTTATTGATAACAAAGTGTTTTCTCCATATGTTCGAACTTCTTTTTTTTTCTCGTGAAACATTAGAGTAAACCGTGATACTACATACTGTACTTATATATTATATTAGTATTTCACTTATTAGCTTATATATTTTTAGGATATATTATTATTCCTTTAATATTTCTCTGCTTCTTTTCATGATCATGGCTTAAATTCTTTCTATTATATTTACTATGCATTTTCTTTTCACTTCTCTTGTATTAAAAAATAATAATAATCAATAATTAAAATCATAAAACTGATTATAACTTTCCCTTCTTCTCAATCATAATTATTTACTCTAATATTATTCCAGACTAATAACATTCATTTCTTCTCTTTTCTCTTCTGTTTTACTTTTCTATTCTCAATCTTCCTACTTTTATTAAGAAAAATTCTTAAAGTTACAATTTGTAACTTGCTTTTTCTCTTTTTCACACGCGAGCCACTCAAAGCGATTAATAAGTTTGCTATTTATATTGACTCGTTGCTGGCGCTCAAGCTTTTTAGCTTTTGCTAGCAACGCCTGTAATAATGATATTCTCCTGTATATGTATTTTTTTTAAATTTATTTCAACTTTGCTATTGTTATTTTTTCATTTACAGCTTTTTTGTTGTTTTAATATTTCTTTTATTTTGGAGGTTTTAAATTTTTTGTCGGTATTATTTGTCGATGGCAATAAAATGATTTGATTTGAAGCCCATCTGCAAAAATATTGAGAGATATTTTCTCCTTTCAAGCCTACAGCATCAACTTTATCTAAGTGGTCTGGTGGACCAAACCCATGTTTGGGTGCTCTGAAAATACTGGGACCCACCAGCATCTTGTGGCCTTTGATGGCCCAAAGCCGAGGCAATTAGGGAACCTTAGTTTATAAATATAGAAATTTGAAGTATTCTAGGTGCAGCCTACTTGAATTTCTAGTTCACGTGACTATACTGGCAATAGAAACGGCAGGGGCCTCTAGGGTCTGTTAGGCTTCTAAGGGGCCTCAAGACGTCTAAACTGGAGAAAAAAAAAGGCCCTGAAGGCCCCTAGTTGGACAATTTGGGGCCCCTTATTAATTTTTTTTGTCACTTGCTTACATTTTGTAGAATGATGTGGCCCTAGACGTTAAGGCCCAAGAAAACTTGCCTTGTTCGCCCCATCTCCTCTGTATTCTTGATTAATTTGTTTTTCTCATTGATTTAAAGTACTAAAATTATAGTTTTTTTTCTAGATGTAACAGTTCATGTATGAAAACATTTTTACCTCCAAAACCAACATTTTCTTCATTTTTATTGATGCCTTCCTACTCGTTTTTGGGGCCTCTTTCACAGGCTCAAGAAGGGGGTTTTGTAACCCGGACCCCCCCCTCAGTCGCTACGCCAATGCAAGTTACACCTGTATTACTTCACAAATCCTCTCAATATCCATTGGACTAGCTCAATTTTATCATCATTTTGAACTGTTCCTTTGTCGCTGCTGTCTTCTTCAGTGACAGGTTCTCCTCTTATATTTAACACATATGAAAATATTCTCATGAGTCAGTTTATAATTAAGGAGAATGTTTCTAGGTCTGAAGCTACAAGTACTTCATCCACAGGAAGTCTACATTCTGCAGGAAGTTAAACATTTCACTTGTAAATAAATAAGCTTCATAGACAAAAACTTTCTGCTGTAAATGAGATAATTTGAGTTTTCTATCAATTAAAAATTGTGGGTGAAAAGTAAAATCTTATGCAAAAATATTTTTGGGGGGGGGGGAATTTAGGGTTTGGTCTGCCCCCCTCCGATTGGTTATTGAGGTGGCCGAAAGTGACTTGACTTGCTCCCCCCCCCCCCCCCCAAAGTTGGTGCTACTGGTTGCAAAGATCTGTGCGGGAAGGGCAAAAGCAGGTTAGCACAGTCAATGGTTGGTATCCCTTGTCACTACTGGCTAGCAGGCAGCCATCTATGAAAATTGCAGAGCAAAATACAGCACACAGTGTTGTTGCAATGAATTCTAAAAATTGAATGCAAAAAAATTGCAAAAAATTCTATAAAAATAATAAAATAGTGTTAAAACAATACTTCCCAAAAATCCCCCCCCCCCAACAAAAATAAAAAGTAAAAAAAATTCCCCCCAAAAAATACCAGGAGCGCAAACTGCGCACCTACCCCCCCCCCCCCCCCACTTGGCACCCCTGAGCCTAGTTGAGCCTGGTTTGATTATGACCTTCATTTCAGTACCAGTACTCCTAGTTTCATTTTGATTACTCCTAGCCTTTGAGGAATAATTTATAGGGCCTAGCTATGAATATAACACATATTTCTAGTGAATTATTACACAAATAAATTAATCAAAACCTACATTCAAGCAGCACTGAAGTGTCAAAATGATCTGGATCAAGATCGTCGTTTTCATCATCAGATAAAAATCCAATATCTGAATTTTCGAGGGTTGCTAATATTTCTTCCTCATTTAAAAACTCATTTTGAACACTATTCAACCGAATCACTAAATATAAATAGAAAAGTAACTCTAAAACCTGATATAAACATAACCTAAACACAAGAGCCTACACGATCATTCAGTCTCAATGGTCATCTAAATGGACATTGAAATTCAAAAAATATTGCTCATTAACAACTCTTCTAGATATTTCACTGGATTTTTCATCAATAAAATATATTATACAGCTAATCAAACTCTAAAAAATGATGTAAAGCACAACATGTCCCTTGGTATAAAGAATGAGAATCCCTATAAAGTTTGTTTTCAAGTTCACACATTACCAAGCTGTCATATCAGCTGTGTTCAGGCTATAGGTAACATTTCTAGAACTTACTGAATCTACCAACAGATTGTAGCACGTGCTGGGATTATTCTAGCAATGTCCATTTTCTAGATCAATGGTTCCCATAGTGGTCCATGTGAGGGGGTCCATGTCTGTGAACATTAAATGAGGGTCCACACTAGTGAATTTCTTTGGATCAAGGCGTGGTAAATAATAGGTACGTTATGGTACCTATGTACAATTTTATATCAAAACTGACACTGTATTTCTATTTAAATTATGATTTCTACTCACTTAGACTGGAGATAATGGAGTGATGCATTTCACTTCTAAAGAGAAGCTTCATCAGCCTAGAAGTAAAATGCATGCCTCTATTATCTCCAGTATGGTATACGTGTGTAATAATCATAATTTAAATTGAATTACAGTATCAGTTTTGATATTAGATTGTTCATTAAGTAGGCTACTTCGTCATGGAAAACATCTCAGAGTAGTCTTTTTTTTCTCTTTTTTATTTGTAGATTACGTCTTGGAGACTCCAGTTAAGGAGTATAAGACAAGTCAGATCAACAATATTATACACTAGATACCATAATTACTTCAATTAGTTGAGGTGAGGCTTAATTTGGATGTGAAAGGAACTCTTGTACACTATAAAAAGCTTTATCAACTAAATATTTCTTCAATTGTTTTTTAAATATTTCTATATTTTCAAGACTCTTCAAAAACTGCGGTAGCTTGTTGTAGAATTTCCTACCAATATAACTAGGTTTTTGTTTGAATAAGCTACTATTGTGACTCACCAAGTGATAATCTCCTCGGCGTCTTGTATTATAATCATGTACATCAAGATTTTGGTTGATATCATTCGTTTTTACATATAGAGTAGCTTCATACACATATAAGCAGGGTACAGTTAGGAGACCAAGTCTCTTGAACAACGGCCTACATGAATCTAATCTATTTACTCTCTCTATACACCTAACCGCTTTCTTTTGGATCTTAAACACCCTATCAAAATTTTGTTTTGATGAATTACCCCATACTAGGATAGCATACCTAATATGTGACAGTAAGAGCCCATGGTAAGCTGTAAAAAGTAACTTTTTGTCATTCAATCTAGCGAGCTGTCGCAGGACAAATACCCCAGATGAAATTTTACTACATATTTTCTCAATGTATGGAGTCCAGGTCAATCGTCTATCCAACATAACTCCTAGAAATGCAATTTTTTCTTCCCGGTCTAATTGATTATCGTTTATAAACACGCTTATAGCCCTATCTTCATTTAAATTATGTTTGTTTTTGAATTGAAGGTATTGGCATTTTTTACTATTTATAGTTAATTTCAACTGATTTAAAAATTGGACAATGGACTGCACACCTATATGGGCACTTATTTCTGAATTATCTAGAATGGAATTGCTGAAAATGAGTGATGTATCGTCAGCAAATAAGAGGGCTCTACCACTAATTAATTCTTTAGGTAAACGGTTGACATATAACAAAAAAAGCAATGGACCTAGTATTGACCCCTGAGGCACTCCAGCTTGCACCTCTAATTTATTAGATTTATTCTTTACTATACGATTACCAACTACTGTAGTTAGTTCTACACATTGTTTTCTCCCAATAAGATATGATTCAAACCATTTCAGTTCAACCCCATTTACACCTACATTTTGCAGTATTTCCAATAAAGTTCTATGATTAACACAATCAAATGCCTTTGACAGATCTAAGAAGATTGCAGTAGCTTTATCACCTGAATCTGTTATATCTATTAGTTTTTCAACTAGAGAAACTATGGCTGTCTTTGTTGATCTCCCTTTCTGGAAGCCATGCTGTTCATCACAGATAATGTTAGCTTCTTGAAGGTGCAGAAGTAACCTATTTAGAACTACTCTTTCAAAAATGTTACTTATTACATTTAAAATACTAATGGGCCTATAGTTTTCTACCTTTTCTCTATCACCACTTTTGAAGATTGGCAAGATCTTCCCCTCTTTTAAATTATCTGGAAAAACACACTTGTTCTAATGAATAGAACATATTCATAGTCTAATTCATAGTCTACCTATGAAGACTATACTTGCATAATACTGTTATACATACATGCAAGCAAGCATTATTATCTGTTAAAATAATAATGCTTTCTATGAAAACATTTTTAAATCTCAGAGAATTCAAACTTAGTTTTCCTATATTTGAAAATTATAAGCCTTCACTGGCAGGTCACTATAAACAGCTCAAATTTACAAGATATACATTCTCGTTTTTAGCTGTATTATCCTGAGCAAAACATCACCATGTCTTTCAATTATATTTTAAAACTATTAACATTTACTGGTAGGTCACTAAACAGCAAGTCAGGTACAAAATATTTCAAGCTATCTTTAGCATTAGGCCTATTGTTATAAGCAAAAGTAGCCTCATATATTTCAAAGTTATAAACAAAAGGACCCTCGTATTTATATTTAAATGATATTTTATCATATTTCAAAAAAGAGTCTTCATTGGTAGAGGTCACTCAACAACTTAGGTAAGTTAGGTAGGTACCAAATTATACAAGGTATTTCAGGTTTGTCATTATGAGCAAAAGGAGCCTATAACATCTTTAAATTATCAAATCATACCGTCTTCCTTTAATATTCCAGCAAGTTCTTGCTTATTCAATTAATTGTTCAAAATTATTCTGATGGAAAACAAAATCTGTGCACAAATAAATTACATTTATTTCAAAAATAAATTCTAGTTATGGTATAAATGTTTAGTTTTCATCTTTCAAGTTTACAATAATTTCTTATAAGGTCTAATAAGCTTCCTTTTATTACTCTACGTATTTGATAATTTTAAATCCAGCTCGAAATCTTAGTAGTCTATTAAATTTCAATAAATTTGTTCTGGAATTTTGGTTAACTTTTTTGGAATGAATTTTTAATATTCTTGCTAGAACACTGTATTACTGTGTTACTGTATCACTAGAATTACTGTATATTGTGACGAAACGGCTTATTTGAAGCCAATTATCCAACAAAATTTGCTCAGAAGTCGATCGAAAACGACTTTCCTAGACCCAAGTTCAAAAAATCTCGATCAAGTAAAAAATCGGCTTATTGAAAGCCATAATATGCTCTGACTCACCTGAGTGTATATATTCTCTCATAATTTCATCCATTTATCATATTATTCAGTGTTTGAAACACTTTATTTGTTGTTAGTAGAGGCACAGATTAAAGGTTTGTCTGTGGTAGATGCTAGGAAAACATAACCTCATTTCCACTGTTGTGAAAAATATCGTCTGACCAACTATCTATCGATGTCAGATATCGATACTTCAAATATCGTCGGCAGACGACAGATAAACAAATGTAAATCCCTATTATTTAAAATAAAGTTAAGGATAGAAATCCACCAGAGCCATTCACTGGAGCTATTATAAGTCTGATTTAACAATCTTAAGAATTTCATATGTGTAAATCTTTGAAAGACAGGAATAGACCTGTATCCCATATATGTCGACTTACGTATATCATTCTACCCATACGAGCGGCAAGATTTCAAATTGATTGTGTTATCAGTCTTCACATACGGTCGGAATTTCATTCTCTCATTATATAACTTATCCTTTCCCATAGTCTATTCTATAGTTAGCAGGACAAATTAAATTTCATCTCAAGCTTGTTGGTTCACCTGAGAAGTCCTCCTGACGTAATTTGTTTTCACTTTTCAACAAATAGGAGAGCTTTATTTTATAACTTTGTGGATCTGTTTCCGTTCTTTTGGGAGAAGGAGGAAGTGATGAATTTTCTAGAGATTCTTCTTCTCTTCTCTGGCCGAGTCTCCTAGGGCAGACATCCTCAATGTCTTGATGTTATTTGTTTAATTGTTTTAATTGTTAAATGTAACAAAGTACCTGCAGTTCCCTAGAAATGTAACGTAGCACCTGAGTCTTTAAATTTTGAATCTTAAATTAAATTCGATATCAGTGAAAGCACAGTTAAACGACGAAAACATAAAGTATCCTGCATTGATGACCACATCGCCATATTCATGAAGGGGCATCAATAATCAAGAAGTTCATCTGTAACCATCCTGTGAGTAGACAGCCCTTTTCATAAATATTGAGCTCAATATAGGATCATGCGCATCGAATAAGTGATTTAAAAGGCAATATAGTGAAAAGTGAAATCACCAAAAATATATTCTGATCGACGCATCATTTATGCACATGTGCAAATTTTTGTAGAAAATTCTCTACCATACTTTGATTTTCCACGCGAGCAACCCTGAGATCCATGCTCTGGATTTCATTTTTTTCTAAATACTTTCATTACATTTTTATTATCGAAAACAAAGTTCAAATTATAAGAACTAAAGACTTTAAAATCCATATTCTATTATCTGGTCTTATTGTAGCGTTGACCGTACTGTTCATGGTGAACTACAAGTTTAATGTACAGAGATTTCCTAGCCTTAGTTTTGTTAATAAACCCAGCAATAATTCTGATCAGATTTCAACTTATTATTTAAATCCTATACTTGGCCGACTCTCAAGGTATAGCTGTAAGTGGAACAGAGATTCCCTAGATTTAACTTCGACCAGTCCAGCCTGGGACAAGTTCACTGATATTATTGCATGGTCGTAACATACGGCAGGAGTCTACCAGAACGTCCAAATTTATATATATTTTTGTTATTGTATAAGAATTGTTGGTTTGAGAGTACTAAGGCGGTGTATGTGGTTTATTAGTACCAGGTGTGCCGGAAAAGTGTGTGGAAGTTTTATTAGTGAAGAGCGTCTAGGCCTTCTGATCTGCACCCCGACACGTAAATTGTCATAATTCAAAGATTATGTCAATTATTGGCGAAAAATCACATACCTCGACCTCACCTCAGAAAATAACCGTATACAACGTGTCACCCCAACGTGGGGCTAAGAAAATAACCTTATAATATGTATCACCCGTTTGTCACAAATTTAATGCAATATTCTACAAAAATGTGAATCATATTCATATTGTCTATATTGAATTGTTATTTTCCACCTCCACTCAACAATTCTCTCTCTATATCACATTTCACCAACAATAAGTGTTGTGTGCAATTACTACAGAGGACACAATGTTGTTTAATAAAATACCTGTCATAACTTCTTGAGTTTTATTAATACTATCTCATTATAACCATTAACAATATGTTATCATACTATTTAATTATTTCAATTCAAGTTCGACTACATTACAAAAATTTACTAAGTCTATATGTTTTTTAATGTTTTCTGCACCACAATGGTGGAATCTGTTACTGTCAGCAGAAGTAGACTTCAACTGAAAGTTGAAACTCGTGGGCGCTCTTTGTAAGGGTGGCCGATTGGATTGGCCTGCAAAAAAGACTCTGTTCTCTGCAATATTTTCACTCTTGCAAAAAAAGAAACAAAATCGTAAGATATTATTCTATAATTTGAATATTTTTGGCACATATGGTGAAATGGATAGGATTGGCCAGCATAAAAGACTCTGTTCTCTGCAGTAAAATCAGTCCAACTCATCAATCATCATCATCCAATTCATTACCCACGCACAGGTGTCAGACCTATGTGGGCCTTATCTTCCGAAAAAAGAAAACACTGACATTCATGCAGGGGGTTCACCTAAAACCAAAAGTCATGGCAAGGGGTCCATGAGGCAAAAAAGTTTGGGAACCACTGATCTAGATGTACTGTACGTTGTGATTCAAGTGAGATATATGAGGAAATGAGCGTATTAGAAACCATAGAAATTGATGTCCATTTAGATGGACACGGGACTGAATGGGTTATCACTTTGAGGAATTCGAAATTAATAAGATTCTGTCTCTGTTCATTTGACAGTTTGTTGAATTGTCAGTTACTAACTTGTTAAATTCCATTTTTTAATGGCGGTCATTCAATTCAAGTAATTGATAAGAAAATAATTATTAATGGATTTGAATTTATTTATAAGTCATAATCCATCAATGCTCACTCTGTACACCAAATAGTTTTAAAAATACTTTTATAAAGAAATATTCATATAATCGAAGCTAGTTGTCCTATTATAGTTTTCACTTTCATATGTTATCCCCACAAAATAATCGACTGAGAGGTTGATAGTCAATATTTGTACTGAACTTAAAGTTAAACTTAACTAATATCGCCTATTTTGATACTCTCAGTCGATTATTCTGTGGGGATCTCATATATTATAATAGAAGTGCAGCCAAATTTATAATTTTATGAGCCACAAAACCAGAAGGTCCACTTTCTTATACAATTGAATTTTCAATCAATCTGTCACCTAATTGTTAAGCGTCCACTTGAATGATGCATAATGCACGAATAACTGAGGATTGTTTTGCTATCAATGCGAAATTCAAAGAGTGTTTTGAAATATGTCTACATATTGCATCGCCTATTCAAATTTACGCGATATTTTAGATCATTGACCCACTTGGCAAACAATAGGTTGGGAGAGGGAGCCGTGCTGTATCAACAACATAAATTTCTGTTAGTGGAAATTTAGTTTTAACAGAATAGCTAAAGAATGCAGTCGGAGAAATTGATGTTGAAAAGCAATTAATTCAAAAGAGCTCTCTCAAATATTTATCTGAATCAAATGATCAGTATCTACAGTATGTTTACTAGTCTAAGATGGTAGACCTCCCTACTATATAATTATATAGTGGCCAATTCATCTAGTTTTTGAAATTTCTGGTTTATTGTCTTGTAAAGTGTAATAATGTATGGAATATTTTATTGCAGTGTGTGTGATATAATAAAGGTCAACCCTCGCCCTCAGAGTTTTCTTTTGATGGCCCGCTGGTTTTGTTACCATTAGTTTGGCCTATCAGTTATAAAAATGACTATTAATGATAGATCTAGCCTATATATATTCATATATTGTGTGCTAAAAACGAATTCAATTTTAAAATCAAGTTTAAAGCTCTCTTGACTTATAGTCAGATTATTTTCTCTAGTTCTACTCAATTAACAACTATTATTGTCATAAATAATTTCACTTACTGCTTACAATTATCTCTTCAGAAAGGCCCTTCTTCTACGCCATGACATCAACTCTGCTTAAATCTCCGGTTATTTGAAAACTTGAAGACGTTTAAAACTTCTTCAAAGACATTTGAGAATAACATTTTTCATAACACAAGGTGTATGTATTACAGCTTGCTATCAAGTATCCCGTATGTCTATCAAGTATCAAGTCTAGCACTTTAATGATATGTAGATTACTTATAAATTCTCTCAAATCTTCAAATATTTCATTATTTTTAAAAGGAAATGGCATTATCAACTAATATTTATAACATAAATGTCATTTCAATCTTTGACGAAAATTCCAATTGAAGTAGGATCACTGAGAATTATTTTTTCATGAAGACTGCAGCCTAAATATGAGTCTGAGACCTTTGCATGGGTAATGAGTGATAATTATCAAGCCATAAATGAATAAACTTCATACTAGACCACTTCATCTCAAAAATAGAATCACTAAGTCAGCCATAAGTGAGATAGAGAAATGGATTCTATCTTTTTTGTAGATTACTTCTTGGAGACTACAGTTAAGGAGTATAAGACATGTCAGATCAACAATATTATACAATCTTATACTATTATACACTAGTTACCCTAATTATTACTATATCAACTAAATATTTTTCAATTGTTTTTAAAATATTTCTATATTTTGAAGACTCTTTAAAAACTGCGGTAGCTTGTTGTAGAGTTTCCATCAATATAATTAGGGTTTTGCTTGAATAAGCTACTATTTTGACTATCTTAACTAACAATATAACCAATTATGTGTTTTAATAATATCTAAAGCTAAATTAATATCTATCTATACATTCTCAAAACAACAATAACAGATGAAATTAGTGTATCACAAATAGAATCACCATATCAAGAAAATAGCAACATGGAAAATCATAGATACATTGTAATCGTTTAATATAAATACAGTGTATATTATTCATTATTTACTTTATCTATTATTTTTCCTTTTTGTCACTGATACTTATTGCTAGCGCATGAACTTAGGTTTTGCTGGCAATGCTCATATAAATTATGAGTGAGTTGATATCTCTATATTATTTTAGCTTTAAGCTTTTTCTTTTCAAACTGTAAGATATTTATTTTGAAATTCTGTTCAATTTGTGAAATGGGGCGATTAAAGAATGTTTTATTTGATTTAAATGAGTTGCATAATGACGATTGGTGAGTTGGACCTACATATTGTTACAAAAGCAAGCAAAGCAGTTATTTATGCACATAGAACTACGTTATTCTACATAGATCATTCCATTCATTATCGTATGTGACTTGAAACGCAATATGCATTCTCTTGTGTTCTCTTTTCACATGTCTTTGTCACTCTTATTATTCAAGTCTGCAACTCTCTCACTCAATTGATTTCTCGAGATTTCTACATTCCTCTTGAACAATCGAGGTCTATTCCAAGCTTTCTTGAAAATTCTGGAAGTGTCTGGTGAGCTCCAATTCTTGGAATTATACAACTGCAACAGCTATATAAAGGAGTCCATGTGAACCAGTGAGTCAGTTTTCAAACCTGCGTGACAGATTGTATTACAGATCTCGTAGAAGAGACAATCCAGTGCCAGTGGAGTAAACAGTGCTTTATTCAGTCTTTAGACAGTGTCAAGTGCAGAGACAAGAGTGTTTACTGTTTAGGCAGCTTACTAATAGTTTAAAGACGTTGTGTTAAGTGATATTATTTGGGACTGTCAAATAACGAATTGGACTGTGATTTTGTAAGTGATTAGTTGTTTTTTTTTATAATTTCTTTCTACATTATTGTACAGTTTATTGGACAATTATTGATCAGCCTGTAATTAATTATTCATTCGTACAGTTTATTGGACTCTTGTTTATTTTATTATTGATTAGCCTGTGATTACTTATTTATCAATTCTTGTAAATAATTACTGAAAATAAGTATTAACTTGTCATTTGATGATCGGTTTTTATTTCATTAATTGAACTTGCAATTAATTTGTGTAAATAGACTAATTTGTGTAAATAAAGTGCAAGTGTGAACTTTAGTGTTGCCAGCCTTATTTTAGCCAATAGAACGCGTAACAATATTTAGTTGGTTTCCAAGCTACCAAGGAAGTGATTTTACAGTAGAAAACCGAGTCTTTCTTCTATTGATCTCGACTGACAGGAGAGATGAACATATGGAAAAGCAAAACAATAATAAGATCCCATATCATCAGAAAAAAAAACTGGTGACCAAATTTCCCTCCTCGCAGCAACATATAACATTCGAATACTCCACGGCGTAAACTCAAGAAACTTGAAGAAGAAATAAAAAAAAAAAAATAAAAAAAAAAAAAAATAGTTGGGTTTTCCATTAGTATGGAATAATACAACAGAACTTCTCAACTTCTCAATTTTCCTTCCAGTACTACCAATTGAATTCTGTTGCAGTGCATTATCAATGATACAATGGAAATGGAAATGGCGGGCCGCTTAGCGCAGTTGGTTAGGGCATCTCAACTTCAACTTGCTGTCGTTTAAGTGGTCGTGGGTTCAAATCCCGCACTACCGTCAGGCATTTATGTGTAATCATTCACCTCATTACCCACGCACGAGTCTCGGACTCATGTTGGCATCATCAGCAATAAAAAATAAATTATGTTGTACAAACTTTCTCAAATAACAATTGGTTAGATTGCAACGTGAAGCATCTCTAGACCAATTCGAGGATATCGTGCATGTCAACTATTTATATTCCTAAACCTCCCCGGAAATTATGAGATTTCCCCAAAATTCACAAAAATATCGAACGTAATATGGATGTAATCGTTTCCAGAAGTAGGATACAAAATGTAATAATCATTGTAGAACTTATCACCATCCAGTTTGAAAAATCACAGCTTCAGTATATTAATAACGTTTCATAGGTGTTAAGGTGACAATTTAACAATTGATTACATTTCTATAACAATAGTTCACAAAAAAGAGTACCTACTTTTTGATAGCTTTATTTGGTGAATACCTTATCGAAAGTTTCACTCTGGCTTCCTGTGACTGACATTGAGTGCACTCTTGATAGAATTCACTATATAAATGCTCCCCTCACTGCAGCAACCATAATTATTGAATCGAAAAGTCGATACAATACTCTCAAAAAAATGGCTTCAAAGACAATCATTGTTGCTTTCCTCGCCCTTGTGGCCGTCCTTCAAGTAAGTCAATTTTCAGTGAAATTTGCTCATTCCCCTCTAAATTCTTAACAGCCTACTAAAAATGTGTTAAACATTTCTCTACATTCTTCTCGGATGTTCCTTCCAAAAATATATATATATTTTTTTAATATTCAATTCAATTATATCAATTTCATCCAACAGTATATTATTATTAACTTGTCATGGTAGATTTAGAACGTTCTTCCAATATCGTCCAATAAAATAGGCTCAGAATATGTTTTTTTCATATAATGTATGTATGTTTATAGTACCATAGCCGATTCGACTATTTTATGTAATAGGTTTAATTAATAGCCTAATAAAATAGGCTCAGAATATTTTTTTATGAATTTAAAAAAATTTAGTATATTTTATTTCATATTTATTTTCATTAAAATAGCAAAATAGCTCTGGAAGACTGTAATAGATTTTCTTGCATCTGTGTTGATCATTGGTATACAGAAATATATTGGAATATGGTATATATTGGTATATGTGCTGCTAATCATTGGAATTACATTGGAAAACGATTAGATTAAAGTCACTCTCTGGAGTTAATAAATATTGGAGAATAATTTCTCTAATAATTAAAAAACTTATGCCAGAAAATTTAAATCGTAGCATCATACAGAACAATTTCAATTTATCTGAATAACGAGATATTTTGAATCTCTTTTTATCTATTCGAATATAACATGTTGAGTTTCTTCCAATATCGTTCAATAAAGTAGGCTCAGGATATGGTTTCTTGTAAATTAAAAAAAATTACTATGATTTCAGACATATCCTTACAGTACTTTCGATTTGACACAGCGCAATTGAGTCATAGAATATTCATTTATAAATTATATTTAATGATTAGAAGTAATAATAAAGTGTTTTCTCTGAATTCTCAAAGCTTAGCCAGATAGCAACTATTAAGCATCTGAAACGTTATCTATTGCTCCACAAAAATGTCATTATTAATATAACTATAAGAATATATGTTATTTTTCGTTTCTTTCATTGCCCATTCATTCATATAGGTGCTGCATATGAACTAAAATAAACCAACAACAGGACTCCAACCCAATACTTCTTCTAATACTAATTTTAATAAATTCTGAAACTATAATATATGGAGTCCGAATATCAAATTTGTAGATTATGTTCCACATTTTACTAGAAATTTTCATTCATAAAAAAATTGGCTAAGATTCAAATCTAATAAATAATTGATGATGTAGGCTTATAATAATAAAAATATTTTCTTGTATTGAATGAATCCTACAATTTCACATGGAATATTAACGTTTTTTCTACTTCTAGAAAAATAAGTAAGAAATGTATGTTCCAATTATTCCGTTGTTCATTCAGTTATTTAATTATTCATTCATCCAACTAACATACAATCAATGTGAATACAACAGGCTATTGCCCAAAACTGCTTTTCACAAAATTTCAAAGTAGAGCAATGTATATTGAATGGACTTTGAGAAGATTTATTGCTGTGGGGCAAACTGAAATTGTTTAGTTCAACTGTGAATCTATCATTTCAATTGATTGATTGATTTTTATTTTTATGGATTTTTTGCTCATTATTATTGAAAATGAAATAATTTACTGAAGGAGTTCATCTGATTAGCAGCACACAAACCTGATTATCATAAAAAATGATAACTCCTCAACTTCTAAAATGTGCAAAATAAAACTATAAACCATTTAAGGGAGATTATTTTTATATTATGCTTGGTATCGATGAAGACTGGCTTCCTGTCTAGAAAAACATGTTCTGTTTCATGCAAGAAAACTCTCTTCCTTTTTCATTCACAACAGTTGTTTGCTGAAGCAATTATTTGATTGAAGTAACATTAGACCATAGCTCTAGACTAATGAGAGCTCAGCTTTTGTTCCAATCAATATTATAATTAATATTATCAAATAGTCACATTATCTGATCAGAGCATTTTAAACCCAATTCAGTTTCAATTGGTTTTTGAAACCATAACTGAATATCAATAATTGAACATTCTAAATTATGTTAGATTGGGTAAGTTTTCCAACTCATTTGTGAGATAATTTAAACGTAAGTTACAGATAAATAACAATCTAATATTAAAACTGACATTGTATTTCACTTTTATATATAATGTTTTACTCACATATATTGGAGATGCTTGAGGAATGCATCTCACTTCTGAAAAGAAGCTTCGTCAGCCTTTTCAGAAGTGAAATGCATTAGGGAAATCTCAAGCATCTCCAATATAATATATTACATTGTTTAATCACATATCATGTGAGTAAACATTATATAAAAGTGAAATACAGTGTTAGTTTTAATATTAGATTGTTCATTAAGTATTTCGTCATGGAAAACATCACAGATAAAATAACGTTCACGATAATTTCATTTTGTCTTTGAACCTAAATTACATTCCACTAATGGCTTAAAAGGTGTCATAATACCATATTGTTGCATCAACTACTATTTTCCGAAAAATTATTTTTATTTTCCCTTTTTTCAGGTAACCAATGCTTCTGGTTGTGGATGTGGCTGTGACTGTTGCTGTTGCAAACCATGTTGCTGTTGTTGTAAGCCATGCTGCTGCTGTTGTTGTAAGCCATGCTGCTGTTGCTGTAAGCCATGCTGCTGTTGTTGCAAACAATGTTGCTGTGACTGTTGTTGCGGTGGATGTGGATGCTGCTGATAATTAAAATATGGCTTCCAAAAAAAAAAACCATATCAATTTCCAAAATATACAAAATTTCAAATCAAAATTTCCGCTCTTCCAAATTCTAAGAATGTGATTGCTTTTATTAAGCTGATTGCATTCCCAATCCATCCAGTTTATTAATAAAACCAATAGAACAGATAGATATTATTGTGTGAAATTTATTTCTATTAATCCTTTGAATTTATAGTAAGATAGTATGTGATTGACTAGGACTGAGAGCTATGTTCAACAATGTGAATAAATCATAAGTCTTTCTTAAAATTCTACACACTTACAATATGCATAGTACATGAAAAAAACTATCTTGCTATTAACAATGAGACAATGTGAATAATAGAAATAAATCTTATGGTTAAATACATTCAAACACCCAATGCAAAATGCAAGCGTTTTGTCTGAAAATTGGTTTACATTTAATAATATAGCCTTTATCAGTAGCTAGCAATTTCTGATTTCGAGACCACTCTAATAGAATGTTGCTCATTCATGCTTATATTGTAGTTCCTCATCAAAACAGCTATGTAATAAAAGACGGTTAAAGCTATAATGCGTAAATTTTATATCATGGAAGTACACTTCAGAGTTCCATTTATTAAGTGCCGAGCCTAATAATAATTATTATTATTATTAAAAACTTGAAAAATTAATCAAGTATTTTGGGGCGCATCAGCCCGATATAGCACCCATTATAATAATAATATCGTGTGACCTGGCTGGCTCAGGTCTGGTGTCAGAGTTATCAGGTCGCACCTGAATAAGTTCAGGGCCTCTGACGTGACTTAACGACTGTTTTTAAACCCATTAAAACCTTCACTGACTGTTTGGCTCAAGACATATTGGATTTACTATACTACTTTAACCCTTGCTGTCTCAAGAAATAAGTAACTTTGAAATTGACACGCTTTGGAACTAACAAAGGAGAGTAATTTTATGCATTAAACCAGAAAAAAAAACAAAGTCGAGGACTGGCTCGAGTTTCAAAAGAAATGTAAGAAATTTGTATAAACTGTAGTCCTATATGGGAAATAAGTTGGGAAGAATTTAATAAATTGAGCGGTTTGAGAATAATCATTCTCTGTATTATTTACTAGAACGATCATGGAAAGCGTCATTGAATATTCAATGGTTAGCCTATCTTAATTGATGTTTTGTATGAGTAAGAATAAAAATGTAGTGATTCTGATGAACGCGACCTGGAATTGTGTGCCTACTCAGGGTCTATTATTGGATGAAGCAAAAATACAACTTTATGAAGACTGGAATGAATACATCAGTAGAATATTCTCAGAATATTATATAACAACTATGACAGGGGTGCCCACCCCCTCTAAGCCTCATGACGCACCCCCCCCTTAAATTTAGCACCAGCCCCCCCCCATTGACTAGGCACCCCCAAGCCTCACGACGCATCCCCGTAAATTTAGCACCTACCTCCCCCCTCATAAATTAGACCCCCTTAAAAAAAAATGCGAATAAATAAGCCCCCCTTATCCTTTCTAAAACTAAAAAAATATTTATATAGCTATTGAAAAAATTCAAACCTAGTCGATATCATACAAAATGTATGAATATTTCTTGAGATTCTTTACATAGGTAACATTTTTTTGTAAAGGTAAAAAATAAATATCAATGAAATGAATATATGAACATATGCTCAATAATGAATATATGCTCAATAATCTTAATTGCAAAATAGCTAAATAAGAATTTGAACCTAAATGGTTTTTAAACAATCAAATATTATAGAAAGTACACAATGGTTCAATAAAAATGAAATACCTATAAGTTTATGTTAGGTGTACCAATTACATTAAGGTTAAATAATTCAACAAAGTTGCTCCTTTAAAGGAAGTGAAAACAATGAGTTGATAACTTCATTTGTAAAACACAAAAATTCAAAATACTAATTCATTTATGCTAATATTTATTGGACAGTAGATAAACAACAGGTTATTTACTTAGTGTAGAATCTTGGGAGAATTTATATGTATGGATGAAAAACATAAAAGGCACACATTTCATGTATAGTTATTTACAACACACAATCGAAAGAAGTGTCTTTCAAAAACAAAATAAAAACGTAGTTATGAAAAATTGCAGAATTTTTAGAATTTACTTATTAAATTTTGCTATAGCAGTTCTTACTGATTAGTAAGTATAGTTATCGTAGAATACATGAGAACCATCAACAGTTTGAAGTCAAACATTTTAAATTTGTAGGCTGTGACCATCTACAAACTAGCTAGGCACATTCTAAGCTTGTTAAATCTATCTCTTTAAACCCTAAATAGCAGTTTTTGTCTTTGTGATGAGGAAACAGAAAGCCTTTCAATTTTTTCTTTGCTAGAAATAGACTCAAGTACATCTTTTTCTGCAGCTAGAACCAATAGATTGGACAACCATGAGTCTCCCATAGCTGATCTGAGTCTGTTTTTGATATTTTAACCTTACTCATTGCTCTTTCCACTGATCAACTAGTAACTAGTAACTAGAGAGAGAGTAAAGTTGTATAAACCACTTCCAGAGAACTCGCTTAGCGCCTCGCTAACTTCCTGCACAAATCCTAAACATAACTTACTATTTTAGCTAATTCATATTCAATAGTATATAATAATAATTATACATATATTATCATTAATTGACGTTCTATCTGGTGACTTCGTAATATATTTTTGAATGTCATCACGTTAAACACGGTTTCAATCAACGTTACCCCCCCCCCCCAACGTTTTTTGGAACCCCCCCAAGAATTCCAATGACGCAGTCTGCGTCATAGCCCCCCCCCCCCCTGTGGGCACCCCTGGCTATGATGAACTAACAAGGCTTTTGAGTTTTTAATTTTTGAACATTCTCCTACAGATGAAAACTGCACAGAAGAAATTCTGTTTTTGTCTCTATCTCATTAATAATGAATTAGACAAACCTTTCCAAACAAAAATATTGAAAAGAAATAATGGAGTTTTAATTGCTGGAAATTGCGATAATGACTTTATAGGTCAAAAATAATAAATTGTTGGTTACGGTTGGAGAGTCTGATGGTATAGCGAGCACACAAAAGGCATATCAATGTCCTAATGTTGAGTCGGGCTTTGGCCAATCAGTTACTCAACGGTACTGAACTAATTTAGAAAAACTCTACAAATTTAATTTGGAATTCATTGATTGAAGTGAACTCTCTCAGTTTACTCTGTATTCAAGCTTGTTATTTCGTTCTATCCATTAGTTCAGCGTAATCCCAGAATGCTGGAGTCTTTAAATAGTTTAGTGACCTTGTCTTTTTTCAACATAAAGGTTTCGTATAGAAATTCCCATTATTTAATCAAGTCTAAGAATGTAGGTACGGTACCTGTATAGTTCCGGAAAGGGCCAATCATGCTTCCATGTCATTAAGTGATTAAATGGATGTTTTTAAAAAGCTCCAAACAAGAACTAGCATATTAATATTGATCGATATGAACAACAATGATGACATAAAGCACCACTTATTTCCAATTTATTTTGGATGCCATATTTGATATGAAAATAATTAAATATATGAAAATAATAATATAACTCTCTTCAGATATAAATGTAGTTTTCACTGCTCCTTTAAAAGCAGATTCAAATTATTATTCCTATCATTATTTTTTCTTGTATTGGTTGACGAAGTCAGAAGAATATAAATAGCAGGTGGTATATACGAGAATCTATATAGTTCACGCCATCCAGAAGGCGACTGTGTTACAAATTGTGGTGCTGTCGGGTTTTTCAACATAAAAGTTTTGTTGCTTTTGATTGAAAAATATTAAAAATTTGGTCACTTATTCTTTGAATATAAAAGTTTTTCAGCCTTTAGTAACGAGATATAATTAGAAATTTCAGGCTGTTCAAAAATAATCCAATAAAAAATTTAGTTTGAAAATAATCATTTGAAATCTAGGTTTATTTGTCCAGATTATGATTTCAACTAAAAAATTTAATGTAGTTCACGCACAAATTAAAACTTAGAAGAATCTATTCAGAATTTCCAAAATTGAAAATTTTTACCTGTATTTCTTGAATTTATATCCCGTACTCAAATATAATATACATATGTAACTTCCTGGATTTCTTGTTCCATGACGAACTGCGTTTTGTTAATATCAACTTTTCATGTGAAATTTAACGACTTGCAGTCAAATATTTGTTAAGAATAAGTACTCGGCCAGATTAAGTGAGTTATTATACTTATTCTTAACAAATATTTGACTGCAAGTCGTTAAATTTCACATGAAAAGTTAACATATGTAACTGCTGTCTCTGCTTGTCCTCTTGATTGATTCTACGATTATGCTGTCGCTCATCATTTCCTCCTTCTCAATACCTTTTCTCCCAACCTT
The DNA here is from genome assembly GCA_948455865.1 of Conomelus anceps. Lineage (NCBI taxonomy): Eukaryota > Metazoa > Arthropoda > Insecta > Hemiptera > Delphacidae > Conomelus > Conomelus anceps. The sequence goes on along the minus strand of OX418226.1, from coordinate 13,197,236 downwards.
CAAGAGCTTTCAGTTGAGCTTTAAGCTTTTAAATCTTGCGTGCAGTGAAAAAATAAAAGGTTTTGAAGCATACAGCTATGTGGGCCACCACGGGTAGTAGAAGAAATAATCTCTGTATCTATCCAATCTCTTCTAATAACTGATTATCTCTTCTACAACCCTTTCCAGAATTATTTTTAGTCTGTGTGTTAACCTCAATGTTTTGGACAATGTAGAATTTCCAAAATTAGTGGAGAGAGCAGTTTTAAACTTGAGCCTGTTGCTCCTTCACATTCATTGTAATTTTGTCACAATAATAAATGCTGACATTAATGAATGACTTACAATTATTGTAATAATATGGCTACTAAATAATTAATAATAAACAATTGAGAATATATTGATAATTAATTTATGATTTTAAATTCCTGGATTTCTTGTTCCATGACGAATTGCGTTGTTAATATTAACTTGATTTTAATTATAAATGTTCACGAATTTACATATTTTCATGGTAATGATTGTGTACATCCATTTTCGTGAACTGGGTTCTACATATTAATAACTATCAGTATGTAGAATCTTGCTGTGCAGCACTGACCATTTTGAGCCGCAGCGGACGTGTTTCGAACTATGTGATTCTTCTCCGGTGCTTGGTTGCAGACTGACTGGTTCTCTAGTGTGTAAGGTGGTGGTAGGGAGGTAGTGGGAGAAGTGGATGTGGTTGGGGAAGAAGGTGTGGTGGAGGTCTTTTCAGGTCTCAAACACATAATCTTATAGATATATAATCCAATATAATCTTATAGACTCATGTCAATAAGTTTCCGAGTTTCTGTTTGTGCACTTTTGAGTTTATAAGCTACGATTTTTTTAGTGGAAGAAGCCCATAAATTGCATGTTTTCAAATCTTTGGCTTGTCTTTGCAGGAGAAATTGACTAGAATCATTATTGTAGAATGTGGCAAGCTGTTACTTAATTTCACTTTTATTAAAATTGTGCAATTCTTTATAAATAGGAATAAATTCCATTATCCCTTTTAAAAGAAAGGAGCAAGAGCTCATTCACACTGTCATTCTCAGTGAATTGCATTTGATTTAACATTTTAATAATTAAAATTTGGTGGAATATTGGAGTATAAACAATGTGCAATCTTATCACCTGGCGTTTAATCCAATTCATAATTGAATTACAATCAATTAATCTATCAACATATTTCATATTAACTTGTATATTGTTCATAACTCTTTATTTATATTATAATGTTTTTAAAAATCTTCTCATATGACGTTGGTTAATGCATTTAATATGATTCATCTATAATTTATTTATCAAAAGGATTGGTTCACTGTATCTGTTTTAAATAAATGGAACTTTAGTGTGGGAGAGGACCTGCTTAAAATTAAAGAGAAATGACAATATTGAGCTTCAATAGTTTACAGAATAGTATAATGAGGCATTCTCCGGAAAAAGGGCCCATGGCATGAAACATGGTTTTGAGAAAAAGCCAATTGAAGTTTTTGCTTATATATTGTAGTTTAGTAAAAGTTAATAGTCATTTTATATGCTCTTTAGTGTAACTATTGTTATTCATCTAAGACATTACAAATAATAACACAGCAATTTAATTAAAGGAATTCTGTATTTTCACAATTTTTCTACATGATGTTATGGGCCATTTTTTGATAGAACGATAATTTTTTAAGAAAAATTCCACCATTATCATTTGAATGTCATTTTTCTATGTAAAAAATGTCACAAAACTAGTGAAGTAGCATATTTGAAAAATAAAAATCATTACAAAGATAAAAAAACATTGCATATACTGAAAAAAGTCCTTACTGTGTGTTTCAAACTCGCCCTTCATCAATAATCATCTCTATCCACTGTCTATCTTCTTCATTCAAATACTTGAATAAATCTTTAACATCCTTTACTTTTTCCTAGTTGATAGCTGGATATGGGACTACAGCTGGGCAAATATTCATGGCATCTGTCGAACTTCTTTTCCATATCTTGAAGGGAGAATATTGTTCAGTATATGTTCGGGAACACAAGAGAGTACCATTTTGTTTGTACTTCATTATCACATACTTTTGGATTTGAAATATACACTTTTGCGATAAGGGTTTTTTTATAAAAAAAGGGTGATAGAGAACTTTTCCAGTCTTTTATCAAATCACGATCCATTGTCACATGAAATGGTGATGGATTGTTCCTGCAGGTCACCATACATTCCAGATATGGCTTAGCTGTCGGTACTATTCCTTTATTCTTCAACTGAGATTTGATTATTCCAAAATTGCGATCACACTGCCCGAATGAATGTCCTCGAACCGGATACATGTGTGTAATATCAACAGCAAACCGCTTGGAGAACCACATGCAAAATGTAACAATAGAAAAGTTTTTATTTTGGCCTCCACACGCGTCGGATAAAAAAAAATTTCTTTTATATTAGGATTTTTACGTACTTTTTTTGATACACAGTGGTATAGAAAAGATGCTACAGAATCTGCTCCTTTTTTGGACTGTGTCTCCATAAAACAATACATGTAAGAAGACCCATCATTGTGGAAGTGAATGTTAAATAAGTACAACCACAAAAGTCGCTTGTAAAACTGAGATGTCACATTTAACTTAGGGACTGGCAAATTTTGACCATAGTCAAACTCAACAACTAATATGTTATCATCATTTTGACAACGCTCCAGTAACTGTTTTTTCATACTCATGTATTTCGCGACCTTCCGTTTGTGAAGCATATAAGAAACCTTGCAGGGATCATCTGGGTTAGCAGCTAATTTTATTTCATTCTCTGTGCAGAAGTCACACACATCACTTTTTGGCTTCTTAAAACTATAAGAACAGTTCTTCTTGAAGTATGCAAAATAAGTCTTGTAAGCCATTTTCAAATTTTTTTGAGTCTTTTCCTTGTAATATATTTGAAATAACTCAAAGTTTTTTCACATTGAGTTCACTATTTTCAAAATACTTCAGTTCGGATTTATGTTGGGAGTAATGACTTTTCTTTGAAGGAATTGATTCTAAATGGCTTTTGATTAAACTGTAAACATTATCTTCCAGTTTGTGAGGACGGTTTCCGTGTGTTCCGCGCATCTCCTTGAAGGACACATTTTCCATTATCTTCTTTTGAATTACTCTCAAACGTTTCTGCGATATTTGAAAGAGTTCAAGGATAAAATTTCGACAAACCTTATGAACGTTTCCATCATGAATAACTTCATATTCCCAAATATTGAGGCGAAGAACTTTGGCCAAAGGTTTCACATTACCTTCAGATGATTTTTTCTTCATATATGTAGAGAGTTTGGCATCATGCAATTCCTTAGTATCATTATAGAACAAACTAAATACTTACTTACTTACTTGATACTTGATGATATCCCACTGGCAGCGCAATACAGCGCCGTGGTCGTCAATAAACGTTGGCTCTGCTGTAAGTACCATCCTCAAAGTACTCCTGCAGACTGTAATACGGTTTCGAACGCAGATACTTCTTCAAGTGCTCCTTGAAGGTGCAGGTGTTGTTTATCTGCTTTAGATCAGGCGGTAGGTGATTATATATTCCGCCACAAAGGTACCTGGGTCCATGTTGTGCCAGCCTAGAGTTTACTGGTAGTACATGGGTGTCGTTTCGGCTTCTGGTATTGTGTCCATGTATATGTTGATTCTGACGGAAATCAGCCGGCCTTCTTCTCACCATCAATGCCGACTCGTATACAAGTAAAGCTGGGAGTGTCAATATCCCGGTCTCAACAAACAATGGTCTGCAGTGAGCCAGGAAGTGTTGGTTGCAAATAGTTCTTAAAATCCTTTTTTGTAAGAGAAATATACGTTTTGAATCAGGACTACTCCCCCAGAATATTATTCCGTAGCTTACAATACTCTGGAAGCAGCCATAGTACACTTTCATCAGTACTTCAGTGTCAAGTGTGGTTCGTAAGCGGCTCATCATGTAGCAAACGGCAGTGAGTCTTTTAGATATAATTTCAATGTGGGGTTGCCACTTCAAGTTGCTACTGATGGTTACTCCCAGATATTTTATATTTTCATCTACCTTGACACTAGATCCCTCAAGTCTGAGTAGGGGTGTTGAATCATGCTTATTTCTATTATAAAATTGTAATGCTCTAGTTTTCACTCTGTTTAGTATTAAACTATTTGACTGGCACCAATCACTTACATTATTCAGTCCTTCTTGCGCTCTGACATAGAGGCTTTCTATATTTTTTTCCTGGACAAGGTGACTGATGTCATCCGCGAACAGCCATACCTTTCCCGTGGATACAACATCAGGCATGTCGTTCATGTAGAGAAGGAACAATACCGGGCCCAAATTTGAACCTTGCGGGACTCCTGTGTGTATTGGCGGCGACATGAATGATTTATAACATTTGGTCAAGCCATCCTGTCCTAGGTGTCTTATATTTACAGTCTGGGATCTGTTTTTCAGATAGGTGGCAATCCATCTCCATGGTTTATTCTTTATTCCTAGGGTTGACAATTTATATAGGAGAATGTCATGGGAGAGAAGGTCAAAGGCTTTCGTCATGTCATAAAATATACAAATTTGTTCGCCAATTTCGTCAAGGTTCTCATATAATTTAATTATCAAATTAAAGATAGCGTCAGTTGTGCTCCTGTTCTTCCTAAAGCCGTACTGGTATTCATTGAACAATTTTCTCTTCTCCAATTTTCTCTTCTCTAAACAGTTCCTTTTGCTGGTCACAACTTAATTTCGAATGACACTTGTCCTTACAGCACTTTGATAAATAATGAAACTTTTTTTCATCTACTATTTTACCACTATTAGAAATGTATTGTTTACCAGAATGTCTATTTTCTGATTTTTGTTTTTGTTTTTTACTCACTTTATTATAATCCTTTTTAGCGAATTCTACTTCTTCTTGATCACTCATTTTCACTTTAAGTTCTACAACAGTAATATAATGTTAATTTGAGCAAGGATAATAACGTTCTATCCTCCTTGTGTTTGATGCTTGATGAAGAATAAAATTTGAGGTTAAGTGTCAGCTGGACACTACTCCACTTGAAATCGAACAGTGCCTCCTAGATAAATGCTATCGACATGAAACTTTCTACACTTATAGAGAAAAGTATGGCGGTTCGATTAAACACTTCTCCGGAAAAAGGGCCTATAAGGCTATGGGCCCTTTTTCCGAAGAATGCCTCAGTTGTTTATTTCTTCCTTCTTAGCAATATTATCATTTCGTGTGGTTGATCATTTCCCACTCAGAATTATAGATGGGAACGCGTTTAACGCGATATATATCAGAAACGTGAAGGGTACAGTTTTTGAAAGTGACCAATCAATTTATTCAAAAATAATTTTTCTCTATATTAAAACGCTTTATTCTCTCATTAAAAAGGAACTTTCCAATGCTATGAAATTATCAGTTTAATCTTTTTAATAATAAGCTATCCACCCAAAGAGAATCTATCATGATGATTATGTTGCTACAATCTATCAAGCTGTATGATAATCATCAATATCTATCAAAACTGGAATTATATTACAGAGTAAAATTTATTATTGCTGAAATCATTCAGGTTTGTGAGTTTGTTCATTTGGATTCCTGTGCCATGTGACCTTCACTAGTTGTTTGTATGAGAAAATTGTTTTCCATTCATGATAATTAATAAACCTAATTATCACATAATCCATAATATCTGAAACATTTCTTTACAGTAACCGATTGGTTCATCAATTTTCATAAATTGTGTTTTATGTTTGCTGTGTTATGTTTATAAACTTTTGCTGGATTGCTGGAGTGGGGAGCAATTGGCCAGAAAAGTGAGAAAATTTTGACAATCATTTTTCAGTAATTTTCTATTAAGTTATATAAAATAATATCGTACGCAGCTCGTAAACATAATATAGAACGGCACATAAGAGGATATGTAGGTCAAAAATTCACTCTTTCATATAATTTTTTCCTCTAGACAATTTGGCAGTAATGCGCCCACTAAGATTTGACAACACATTCTGTAATTTATATCCATACGGTACCTATATTAATAAGATATTATCTATATCTATATAATCGAAATACCACTGACTGACTCACTCACTCATTCATCACAGTTTCTCAGGAACCACTCGACCAAAAACGATAAAATTCAGTACACGTATTCAGTAGGGGGACTAGACGCGTGCTAAGAAAGGGTTTCAAAATTTACCCCAAAATTGAAGATTTTTGAAAATTTAGGTGACAACAATTTCTAAAGAACCTTAAGGTCAAATCAGATAAAATTTGGTATTCATGTTAAGTATCGGCCTTAGATGTACCTTGGAAAAAAGTTTCAAAATTAGCCCCAAAATCGACGATTTTTAAAAAGTTTGGTTGAGGCCCTAGACGTGTAGGCTACTTAACAGATGTAATCAACCTGGCATAATTACATTTCATCATACCCAGTAATATGTTTCCCACATATTGCAAGGCTCCGACTGTATGGTAGCCTACATGCAAAGTGCAAAGTCTTTTGCTGTTCAAAGACAGTATAAATAACGCTGCTAAGGGGTCTGCCATATGATAAAAACGGTTGACTTCTATCAGCTGTTCCTTTAAGCTGTTTGGCTGGCAAGTTCAGTAGGTTAGGTCTATAAATGAATAATAATTTGTTTCAAACAAAGCAAACTTATCCCGAGCTACCAAAATAATTTCAATAGGTAAAAGCCAACGTTTATGAAAAGTAAAAAAGTAGCCGAACTGCCTGTTAGGCAAGTGTATTAGGTAAGTGTGACCCCTTCCCACTTCAATTGCGTAGCCTACTACCTCAAACGATCACTCACTTTCACGATCAGATCAGTTTGCAGTTGCACATCCGACTGCTAACATCGTTCTCCGAGTATTTGTGAATTTCAACCAACGCTCAAATCGAAGCCTAGAAGACCCTAGATGCATACTAAGTAATGGTATCAAAATTCTTCCCAGAATCACCTATTTCTGTAAATTTATCTAATCACAATGGAAATTAGTTGGACCCCCCGGGGGTCCAGGGGGCGGAGCCCCCTGGCTAGATGGTTAAGGCGAGCGAAGCGAGTCTGCCGGCTAGTATTATTATAAGCATATGCCTTTCCATGGCGGGGAGATCCTTCATGGGCAGTCCCACCTCGCTACTTAGCAATGATATAGGATGGAGATCCATTTTAACAAATGATATTCTTTCAATAAATAAAATTGTCTAAATTTGGGTTATTTTATCATCCAAAACTGAGCATTCATCTATTGATAAATTTTGAAATGAATAATTTTCAATTGAATCACTTCCTTTCACATTTGCACAATTTATAGTCACCAGACACATCCATAAATATATGTATAAGTATCATAATATTATGAAGTGCAATGTAATAACAGCCATCAACCAGGGGCGAATCCCAAGTTTTGCGGATATCACACAAAAAAATGCTTTTCATCTTTATAAATGAAGCTTTTTTTTAGCGTCAGTTGAGAATTTCGCGAGATAAAATACTTCCCTATATTGACTCTGCCATCAACGTTAATAATAATTATCATTACTTAGGCTGTTACTGACAACATTAATGTCATCAACATTCCAATATTATTATTTTTTTTTGGAGGATGAAGCCCACATAGGTCTGAGACCTGTGCGTAGGTAATGAATTGGATGATGGTGATTGACGAGTTGGACCCACAGTTTTAGGTGGGTTCCGAACCACCAGGAAGTGATTTTACAGCAGAGAACAGAGTTTTTTTCTGGCCAATCCAATCCATATTACATATGTGTCAAAAATATTTAAATTATAGAATAATTTTCAAATATTTTACGATTTTGTTTCTTTTTTTTGCAAGAGTGAAAATGTTGGAGTGGCATCAATGTCAATGGGATCAAATGTCAAACCGTGCCAGAAAAACCCTGGTGTTGATCACTTTGCGAGCTCAAAGACCGATTGAACTGGAAGTCAGACCTGAATTGATTCCCATGTCACTCAGAACATATGTTCAGATAAACATCGATCATATATTTATTATTCATCTTAGCTCAAGTTAGAGGGCGTCAATAATTATAGAACATAATTAACATACCAGAATTCCCTTCATTGGTATGGAAACCTTCACGGGTGGTCCAGAAAGACACCAATTCCATACCTTGATAGTTAGTTGCCAAACCAAGAAATTTTGAAAATAATTTATCACCTAAAGTAGTAAAGTCACCCTAAGATTCTCCTTCATGTGAAACTTTTTTTTGGAGGATGAAGCCCACATAGGTATGAGACCTGTGCGTGAGTATTGAGTTGGATGATGGTGATTGATGAGCTGGACCTACAGTTTCAAGTGGGTTTCGAGCCTCCGGGAAGTGATTTTACAGCAGAGAACAGTGTCTTTTTTGCTGGCTAATCTAATCGGTCACCCTTACAAAGAATGCCCAGGAGAACGCAGCTTATCTCTATTTGATTGGACAGATACCTGCTACGGCTCACGGCTATTACTTCAGTTATAACATGACTGACTGTTGGACTATTTGCTTCCTTAGAATATAAATATAATATGTTCTCACTGCTTATGAGAACAGATTCATTAACATTTCATCAAGAACACCACCATATTCAAGTTGAATTATTCCAATACTTTGTGTGAAAATACTTACTTTAATGAATGAAGTTGATATATATATTTTTTTGTTTTTGTTTCAGATCATGAGGGCATCCTTCTCATGCTACACATTGCTTTTGAGCACCAAAGCAGAAAAACATTAGTTGTCAGCTATCAATTATTACTCAAGTTAGTTTGAAATGACTGACAATTGAATAAACTGACAAATATACATAAACAAAATTTATTAATTTCGAATTCCTTTAATTGCTATTACTTTATACTGAAGACTTCCGCAATGGCGGATATCTTGCTGTTGTCAATATCCGCCATTGCGGAAGTCTTCAGTATAAAGTAATAGCAATTAAAGGAATTCGAAATTAATAAATTCTGTCAATTATTACTATTAACTATTACTATTATTATTAATATTAACTATTAAAAAATTGAAATAAATAAAAATTGTTAAAATTTCGATAGTATTTTCTCACCTTAGTTATATAAATTATCATGTTTTAGAAAACCTGTATGATTTGTCTTTACAATATTTTCTCTACTGAAAAATCGCCATGGTCATTATTGAGAACATGAGAGTTTTTAACAAAGTTTATCAGTCATTATGTATGCCGTGTCATCAAAAATAGAGAGTTTGAATAAAACTATTCTTACGATTAGGCTTGATTCCAGCCTCACCACTCAGTCAGGCTGCTCTATGGTATCTTGCATTCAGAGTAAAGAGAGTCATAGACTCTGGGACTGAGGACTCTTGTTCTACAAAAGATATCAAAGTATCGTAGGATAAACCACCAAACTCCAATAGAAGATAGAGTAGTCATGTTGGAATAATAGTGTAAACATTACCGGTAGCTTAATTTTGTTTAAACATTCAATTATCAGTCTTTCCATGTAACGTTGCCTTATATGTAGATGGAATTGAATCAATATTCCTGAAATTGCAATTGTAATAAATATTGAACACATAGGCCTAGCACAGCGACAAATATAACTTACTTCCAATTTGTTCTTTTCTAACAAGTGAATAATTGGAATAAAAAGTTTTTACAATAACTATTTAACTTATTTTTGTATCTTTAACATCAGATTTTTTGAGACGCACTCGTAGAGATTTCAAATTCAGACGTTTCTTGTGATCCTTTCTCTTTTGAAATTCATCGTGGAATCTCCACCATTTTCATTTTTATGTCATGGAGCTAGAAAAAGGAGAGTCTTGAAAAAAGGCAAAGTATAATATAATAATTCATTACGAAATAATATCAACAACTTATATTGATAATTTATTGAATTGGAGAATAACTGAAATCCCTTCCACAGGGAGCTATGCTTCTGCATTAGTTTGAAAATGAAAAGTGTTGTTACGAGTATTTTCGTACAAGTTTTACAATAATTTTCAATACGAGTAGCCTAATCAATTTTACAATATTTTTCATATTTGGCGTTCATATTCAGCTTTGGGCCCCAAACTATGTTTTTTTAAAATTAAATTGATCACCATTTTCAAGAGCTATGTGACTTGAAAAGTTTGGTGCAAAATTTTCTTTATGAGAACATTTTTTTCCCAAGAAGTGTGCAAATTGATCAGGTACTCGAAAATTGAAAAACAGTAACTTTTCATGTGAAATTTAACGACATGCAGTCAAATATTTGTTAAGAATAAGTATAATAACTCACTTAATCTGGCCGAGTACTTTGAATCTATGAGATCCATCTTCAGAGGCGCGGGTTCCTAGATCATCATGTCAGTTTTTTGGTTAGAAGTGTTGTGGTTTTTGTAAAATATGATCAAAAAGTTTGTGAGATTTAAAATTTAGTTGTTCATTGAGAATGTTTTGTTTATTGTGTGTGGTGTGTTTGTATATTTAAAATTGTTCCAAGGTGTTGAGTTCGTGTCCTTTAGATTTTATGTGTAGAATGTGTAGGTTGGTACTGATGTCAGTAAAAGTGTGTCCAGTTTGAATGATATGGTCGGCAAAATTCGATTCAGCTTTGGATGTCAGGGCTTGAAAGTGTTCCTTGTAACGTTGTTTGAATGTGCGGCCTGTTTGTCCTATGTAGAATTTGTTACAATCAGAGCAGTTTAGTTTGTAGATCCCTGGGAGATCGTATTTGTTTGTGTTCAGTGTGGTTTTGAGTGTAAGTGCATTTTTTATTTTGTTTTTTGTTCTGAATGAGATGGTGTGGCCGGCTTTTTTGAAGATTTTTGCTAGTCTGTGTGATTGTGGATTAATGTATGTCATTGTGATGTATTTTTTGTCAGTGGTGTTGGTGTTTTGTTTTTTGTTTCTTATTTTATGATTGAGTTTGTCTAAAATAAGAAACAAAAAACAAAACACCAACACCACTGACAAAAAATACATCACAATGACATACATTAATCCACAATCACACAGACTAGCAAAAATCTTCAAAAAAGCCGGCCACACCATCTCATTCAGAACAAAAAACAAAATAAAAAATGCACTTACACTCAAAACCACACTGAACACAAACAAATACGATCTCCCAGGGATCTACAAACTAAACTGCTCTGATTGTAACAAATTCTACATAGGACAAACAGGCCGCACATTCAAACAACGTTACAAGGAACACTTTCAAGCCCTGACATCCAAAGCTGAATCGAATTTTGCCGACCATATCATTCAAACTGGACACACTTTTACTGACATCAGTACCAACCTACACATTCTACACATAAAATCTAAAGGACACGAACTCAACACCTTGGAACAATTTTAAATATACAAACACACCACACACAATAAACAAAACATTCTCAATGAACAACTAAATTTTAAATCTCACAAACTTTTTGATCATATTTTACAAAAACCACAACACTTCTAACCAAAAAACTGACATGATGATCTAGGAACCCGCGCCTCTGAAGATGGATCTCATAGATTCGAAAGTACTCGGCCAGATAAAGTGAGTTATTATACTTATTCTTAACAAATATTTGACTGCATGTCGTTAAATTTCACATGAAAAGTTAATATTAACAACGCTGTTCGTCATGGAACAAGAAATCCAGGAATGAAAAACAGTGTCTTTTTTAGTATAAGATTGAAGATAATAAATTAATTTATCAGCCTCTCATTGGTTCACTGCTGTCTCAAATGAGTGATTTAGTCAATAATAAAATGCTCTGTGCCATGATTACAACAAGGTTTTTCTACATTGATTTGACTTCCCACTCTATTGTTTCCTCCTTAATTTCTGTTTTTTATTTTTTTGTGACAACAATTTTCATGTTTCATCATGAGATTCAGGGTCTTATCCATAAATGTTCCTATAGTGTCTCTTGAATCGAGAGATTCTTGGAATGCTTCTATTCTTAATGCATTTCGAGAGCCCCCCCCCAGTCAAGAAACACTGTGTAGGAACGTTCATATGTGCAGGATTTAAAGCCACTTTGAGATTAAAAAGAAACAACATTCGCAAGTTCTTGGGGCAGTATTATAAAACCTGAAAAATTGGTGGAGAATTAAAAAAAATCACTTGCAGCAAAAGTTAAAGTGGAAAAATAGCATAGGCTGTACTTCTTATAACAGATGAGAACTTGGATGCTAGGATAATGGAAAGAGATTGAATTTCGATATGGTACCGTACTATAAAGTCTAAAAATGCTAAACCGCCTGGCACTGACGGTGTAGCAGAGGAATTTTTCAAGTCATCACCAAAATAATTTTAAAATTAATTTTCTGTGTATGCCCAATTACATTCTAGGTTCATTTTAGTAAGAAGTTTGTCAGAAAACAAAGTGATAAGATTTTTTTAAAGGAGTTGTTTCGCAGATTACGTCTTGGAGACTCCAGTTGAGGAGTATAAGACAATTTTTTTTTGTAGATTACGTCTTGGAGACTCCAGTTAAGGAGTATAAGGACAAGTCAGATCAAAAATTATACACTAGATACCATAATTATCAGTTAGTTGAGGTGAGGCTCAATTTTCATGTGAAAGGAACTCTTGTACACTATAAAAAGCTTTATAAACTAAATATTTTTTCAATTGTTTTTTAAATATTTCTATATTTTTAAGACTCTTCAAAAACTACGGTAGCTTGTTGTAGAATTTCCTACCAATATAACTAGGTTTTTGTTTGAATAAGCTACTATTGTGACTCACCATGTGATAATCTCCTCGGCTTCTTGTATTATAATCATGTACGTCAAGATTTTGGTTGATATCATTCGTTTTTACATATAAAGAGTAGCTTCATACACATATAAGCAGGGTACAGTTAGGAGACAAAGTCTCTTGAACAGCGGCCTTCATGAATCTAATCTATTTACTCTTTCTATACACCTAAACGCTTTCTTTTGTTTCTTAAACACCCTATCAAGTTATTGTTTTGATGAATTACCCCATAGCATACCAAAGATAGCATACCAAATATGTGACAGTAAGAGACCACGGTAAGCTGTAAAAAGTAACTTTTTGTAATTCAATCTAGCAAGCTGTCGCAGGACAAATAATTATACAAAAATAATTAAGTGATTGAAGAGGGCATTGATGAGGTTATTATTATAATATATAATAGAGGAAAATTCTAATACAGGAATATATAACTCAATACTTGCTTTATTGAAGGGTTTATGGATAGTACTTCACTTAAACAATTTGACTTCAATACTTGTCTGTCTAGAAAATTATTATTTTGTATTGAGGCTATCAATAAAGCTCTATTATTTTATTATATTATAGCCAATATATTATGATGTTGAAGATCCATCTTGTTTCCACTAATATGTAATATAAACTTAATAAAACAACTTTTGAATGGAAATTAACTCACGTTATGGCGTGACGGCCGTTTCGCTCTGTTGTCTAGAGCATCGTCAGACGACCCACAGTATCCACAGTACACTCAGTACCCACAGTACACTCAGTACCCACAGTACACTCAGTACCCACAGTACTGTGGGTACTGAGTGTACTGTGGGTCGTCTGACGATGCTCTAGACAACAGAGCGAAACGGCCGTCACGCCATAACGTGAGTTAATTTCCATTCAAAAGTTGTTTTATTAAGTTTATATTACAATATATTATATTATTATAGCCAATATTTATTAGTAAAACATTCTTATTTATCAATGATCACTTATTGATTTTAAATTTGATTAAAGCTCAACTACGGTATGTCATATTAAACTATATTATATACAGGGTGGGGGAAATGTTTGGAAACGGCTTAATATTTCATATACAAAGGTGATTTTGCGGTAGGTATGATTGAGGATCCTACTCAAATTGAAAATACTATTTTACTGTGACTTTAAAAATCTGGTCCGCCATCTTGGAACCGCCATTTTGAATGTAACTTTCTTTTTTTAAATAGGAAGGGGGTCATGCGATACATGATTTCAATACGGAATTTTAAGACAAAATGAATGCCGAAAACCGCACATCGATATGTCAACCCGTTTCGGAGATATTTACATTATTAATCGATACCATGAAAAGCAGAAATGAAATAAATAAGTACATTAAAATCTTACCTATCAAATTTTTTGTTAATAGTGTTTGCTAATAAACATTAAAACCCAATTATTTTAATAAATGTTCAAACTGTTTTCCTTCAGCTGTTTGACAATGTGCTAATCTTAAATAATAGCCATCAAGCACATTTTGAATCATTTCACGTGGAATTCTGTTAGCCACTTCAGTTATACATTCTCTCAGTTCATTAATTGTTGCTGGTTTCTTTTTGTACACATTGTCTTTCATGTAGCCCCAAAAGAAATAATCAAGTGGAGAGAGGTCAGGTGACCTAGCGGGCCACTCTATTGCACCTCTACGACCTATCCAGCGTTGGGGAAATGTTTGGTTCAATATATCCCGCACTCCTAATGCATAATGAGGGGGCGCCCCATCTTGTTGAAACCACAAGTTATGTAACTCTTGTCCGTTGATGTTCTGGATGGCTGGAACGATCAAATTTATTAACATGTTCTCGTAAATGGCACCTGTTAAATTATTCTCGATAATAAATGGTCCTACAATGTGACCATTTACCATACCAGCCCATACGTTTAATTTTTCAGGATACTGTGTATGACCCTCCTTCATCCAGTATGGGTTGACATCGGTCCAGAAACGATAGTTTTGCTTATTTACATTGCCGTTAAGCATGAACGTAGCTTCATCCGAAAATACTACATTATTAAAGAAGTTTGGATCATTGTCATACTTGTTCATCATTATGTCACAAAACTCTACCCGGCGGTCGAAATCATCCTCATTCAGTTCTTGTAATACATGAAGCTTAAACGGATGGAAATGAGATTCCTTAAGAACTTTTCTGACAGAACGAGTAGACATACCATGTTCCTTGGCAACGCTTCTAGTTGATGTATGCGGATCTTCAACAAATGATTGCATTACCTCTAAAGATTTTTCATTGTTGGTGGCAGTATTTGTTCTTCCAGTGCGAGCACGATCAGTCACTTTGCCCGTTTCTTGAAACCGCTTTACTGTCTTAAAAACAACACTTTTACTAATTGGATTTCTGTTGGGAAATGTTTCGTTAAATAAATCAGAAACTTCTTGGTAAGACCGTACTCTATCTCCATAGCCGCGCATCATTAACAAAGTTATTCTCTCGGTTTCATTTAAAAATGCCATTGCGAACGACTTTAAACACACTCACTACTTCATGATTGAAAAAGAATTCATTAAATCAGTTGGATTATTACAGATGATTTTAGGTTGATATCATGATTATTGTTGATATTATGATATCCAGAGTCAGATGTTCATCACGCGAAATGTTTATTAGCAAACACTATTAACAAAAAATTTGATAGGTAAGATTTTAATGTACTTATTTATTTCATTTCTGCTTTTCATGGTATCGATTAATAATGTAAATATCTCCGAAACGGGTTGACATATCGATGTGCGGTTTTCGGCATTCATTTTGTCTTAAAATTCCGTATTGAAATCATGTATCGCATGACCCCCTTCCTATTTAAAAAAAGAAAGTTACATTCAAAATGGCGGTTCCAAGATGGCGGACCAGATTTTTAAAGTCACAGTAAAATAGTATTTTCAATTTGAGTAGGATCCTCAATCATACCTACCGCAAAATCACCTTTGTATATGAAATATTAAGCCGTTTCCAAACATTTCCCCCACCCTGTATATTTCATTTATAAATTAATGAATATTATCATTTAAATTCATTATAACTCAACTAGAACCGCATTCTTGAGATACATATTCAAAACATGAATACATCCATTTCAGCCTCCATACTGGATGAAAGTGTATTTTCTGGTGGCCCAAAAAAAATCAGTCATTAGATAAGTCTATTGGATTCATTCCCAATTGAGTGTTCATACCCATTTAAACCTCAGAGTTTAGGCAAATAAAACACATTGTCAAAATTTGTAAAGAGAGACGTTTTGTACTTCGTCTGTTATATCTTAGACTGATTGTTACTTTGCCTGTTTAAAAAAAATAAAGTGACCGATCGAAGCTCGATGCTCCCTGTACAATACTCCCTCTATTTGAACAATACTTTTATAAAGTAATATTCAAACAATCGAAGCGAATAATGCAATAATATTATATACCATAAACCAATTTGAAATCAATTTTTCACAAAATATGATTGTTACCCAACAGTACAGTGTTCAGTTTAATAATAGATGATAAACAAATTATTACTAATGATTGTTTCACTGCGAGATTCAAGGAATGCATTGCAATACGAGACATTGTATTGCCTAGTCAAATTCAAACAATAGGCCTACGTCAGATCATTGACCCACTTCACAAAAAATGGATTGACAGAAGGAGAAGCTATGCTGTATCGAAATTCAGTGTAATTAAAAATGTATTTTTAACAAACAAACTAGTTCTCACCAAAGATTGCAATCGATTGAATGTATGTTGTATAGCGATTGATTTAAGCATGAATAACGAATTTGAATTGGACTATTTTTATTTGAAGTATCTATACTAGATACTATGTAGTTTATATACCATAGATACTAGATAATACTAGATAGTATTATAGTATTTATTGGTAGGCCCCTATATTTTAGTATTTATATCTGTATTTAGTATTTTTGGCTGGTTTCGTTTTCTACAGACTTGGTTTCCAATCTCATTTAGCATTGGACTTCCTCAATATTCACCCATTCACCATAAAACCAACGCACAAGTCTTCATACTCATTTGGGAATTATCCGCAACAATATATGCTCAACTCTTATACCGCACTTGGAGTATCACATATGTTTTCCTCCATTAAGGCCTCTTAGCTCCAAAAATTGTTATTATTGATTGTTAATATGTTAACTTTTTAAGTGAATTCAAAGACTTACAGTCAAATTATTGAAAACGTTCGGCCTACAGAGTAAGTAAAATACTACTTATTCTTAATAAAAGTTTGACTGCAAGTCGTTGAATTCACTTAAAAAGTTAATATTAACAACGCAGTTCGTCATGGAACAAGAAATCCAGGAAGTTAATATATTCTTGTAATATTTTGTGAAAAACAAATTCAATTTGAAAATCAGTTGGAATTCAGCAAAAACCATGTTTAAAACTCTTGACTTCTTGTCCGTTTATTGTTTCTCTTGTTTCATTTGATTAGCGACTATTGTGCTGCTTCTGGTGCCTACTAACGTGTCATATTAATGTCATAATTATTGTCATATTGTTGCCATAATAGTTCAACCGATAAATTATTATTTGCAATATGACACCTTGAAGCTACAATTTTCTTTTCAGTGTTCGTCTCCCCCTTCGCCACGATATCAACTCTAGGTAATTTTCTAGGTGCTCAAAAACTTACAAGACATTTCAAAATTACATTTTTCATATGACAGGCTACAGGTATTCTATTCCAGTCTGGTATCTAGGAGGTGTATTCTCTATTTCAAGTATAGCATATTGATAATAGGTAGACTACTTATAAGTTTTTCAATTCTTCAAATAATTTAGTACTCTTGAAATATTATGTCCAAGAAAAAACAATGAAAATTGTTTCATCTCCAATGAAAATAGAGAATAAATGTTATTCTAATCTTTGGCAAAAGTTCCACTGATACAGAATCCCCCTGCTTCAAATAGAAAAGTTATTAGAACATATACTTTCCAGTGGCTGATGCCTGTACGTGGGTGATGAATTGAATGATGACAACTAATGAAATTATCCTACAGTTTCAAGTGGGTTCCAAACCAACGGGAAGTGATTCTCCAGCACAGAACAAAGATCTTTTTTTCCATTGATATCGACTACAGCGGGGTTGATGTTAATGGAAAAGCATACCAATAATCCCAATATTTGTAAAAAAACATACTAATAATTAGTACTATTTATTAGTACTAATTATTAGTAACAAAATAACTGATACCGAATCACCCCCTCCTCGCAACATTAACACATAGACTTTGAAACTCCAAGGAGCAAAAACTCAAGAAACTTGATAAAGAGATGAAATTGTGGATGTATAAGTCTGAAAAAAATACAACATAGTTCATTCTTTTCTCAGTTCCTTTCAGTGCTGGTTGAATTCTACTACACAGCATTAAAAATTATACAATGAGAATTCAAGATAAAAAAATCATTCTATATAAAAAAGTTCTTGAAAGATTGACAAATGACAAGAGCCTGTTGAAACTTTCTTGGTTAATCATTCTAGATAATTTAGAAATAAGTGCCTATATAGGTGTGCAGTCCATTGTCCAATTTTTAAATCAGTTGAAATTAACTATAAATAGTAAAAAATGCCAATACCTTCAATTCAAAAACAAACATAATTCAAATGAAGATAGGGCTATAAACGTGTTTACATGGTCTAATTGATTATCGTTTACAAACATGTTTGTAAACGATAATCAATTAGACCAGGAAGAAAAAATTGCATTTCTAGGAGTTATGTTGGATAGACGATTGACCTGGACTCCATACATTGAGAAAATATGTAGTAAAATTTCATCTGGGGTATTTGTCCTGCGACAGCTCGCTAGATTGAATGACAAAAAGTTACTTTTTACAGCTTACCATGGGCTCTTACTGTCACATATTAGGTATGCTATCTTAGTATGGGGTAATTCATCAAAACAAAATCATGATAGGGTGTTTAAGATCCAAAAGAAAGCGGTTAGGTGTATAGAGAGAGTAAATAGATTAGATTCATGTAGGCCGTTGTTCAAGAGACTTGGTCTCCTAACTGTACCCTGCTTATATGTGTATGAAGCTACTTTATATGTAAAAACGAATGATATTAACCAAAATCTTGATGTACATGATTATAATACAAGAAGCCGAGGAGATTATCACTTGGTGAGTCACAATAGTAGCTTATTCAAACAAAAACCTAGTTATATTGGTAGGAAATTCTACAACAAGCTTCCGCAGTTTTTGAAGAGTCTTGAAAATATAGAAATATTTAAAAAACAATTGAAGAAATATTTAGTTGATAAAGCTTTTTATAGTGTACGAGAGTTCCTTTCACATCAAAATTAAGCCTCACCTCAACTAATTGAAGTAATTATGGTACCTAGTGTATAATATTGTTGATCTGACTTGTCTTATACTCCTTAACTGGACGTAATCTCCAAGACGTAATCTACAAAAAAAAAAAAAAAATTAATTTGTCCGATTGGTATATGAAGACATTGCTAGACCAATTCGAGGATCGCATGGACGGTAAGTATTTATATTATTCTCCTAACCGGAAATTGTACAATTTTCCCTCGAATCTGCAGAAATATCGAACGCAATGGATATGAATAATCGTTTCCAGAAGTAAAACATTTCATAAACGTTTCATAGGTGTTGAGGTGAAAATTGAACAATTGATAACATTTCTATAACAATAGTAAACAAAAATGGGTACCTACTTTTTGATAGCTTTATTTGGTGAATACCTTATCAAAAAATTGACACTGGCTTCCTGTGACCGATATTAAGTCCACTTTGATAGAATTCACTATATAAATGCACCCCTCTCTGCAGCAACCACAATTGAATCGAAAAGTCGATACAATACTCTCAAAAAATGGCTTCAAAGACAATCATTGTTGCTTTCCTCGCCCTTGTGGCCGTCCTTCAAGTAAGTCAATTTTCAGAGAAGTTTTCTCATTTCCCTCTAAATTCTCAACATCCTTACTAATCTGTGATGTTTACTGAATTTGTTAAACTGCATTCCAAATTTGTGAAACATCAATTTCTCTGCATTCCGCCCAGTTGTTCATTCTGAAATGTCATTCTGATATTTCATTCTATTTTATTAAATGCATCGAAAAGACAGTATATTATATTTCCCATTTATTCTCATTGCAATAACAAATAGTTCTCAAAAACTGTTACAAACTTCTCTTGGATCAATGTTCAATGATTTTTTGAAATTAATTGATATTGGAGAATACTTTCTCTAATAATTATGTCAAGAAAAAAGTATACTAGAGTATTTTCAATCGTCACATACATTATTAATTTATTTGAAAAAACAACCATATCTTAGGATAAGTCTTCATATCTATTTGAATATAGTATCATGTGTGCTATTATATCATGTTGTGTTACTCCCTATATAGTTCAATGAAATATGGTACAGTATATAAATCATCTTAATTTGAATTTCATAAGACTCACTCTCTAATCTCAGACATAATCTCACTTAGTTGTGAATCCGACTTGAAACAGTGTGCACTTGACTTATAATAATAGTCATCAAATATTTATTCATAAAACTGTTTTGAAGGTTTGAGGGTTAGCATGATAGCAACTATTGAGCTTATTATATGTTATATCTCTCACAGAAAAATAATGTTATTGTCAATACAGTATAACTATCTGAGTTATAAAAGAATAAAACACTGTTAAATGTTGTCAATTCCACTTTTTTATTACTACAGCACTGGACCGCGGTTTCGTGGCTTCACCAGTCACATTTTCAACAGTACTGAAAATGTGACTGGTGAAGCCACGAAACCGCGGTCCAGTGCTGTAGTAATAAAAAAGTGGAATTGACAACATTTAACAGTGTTTTATCCTTTTATTATGGAGTTCTACATCAACCAAAATTCTACATATCTGAGTTATAATATGAATTATTTTCCACCTCATTCACTATTATTATTGAGTAAGTCCATGAGAGATTTATGGGCTACCAGTGCACCAGAAACCAAGGTCTCTCATTGGTTTGTAGAAGGGGTTGGGATAAAATAGTGCCAATCATCATTATTTGTTTTTTGTTTCAATTTTATTAGTTTTTGAAATGTTGAGTTATTTGTGAGATTTTGTTCTTTTAATTGAATGAATAAATACCATATCTACCTGAAGAGTCACTCAAAATTACTGTTTTTGCTTCTGCATGATTTATGAATTAACATAAACTTTCATCTTCAAATATCTCAAAAAAAAAAAAAAAAAAAATGGCTGGCACTATATTATGTGAACCCCTTATATTCAAATTTTTGCATCTATCAGTTTGAGTTGACCAATCGGCAGCTTTGGTATCTGGTGCTTCAGTAATTTGTAGGCTAAGCCTTCCATGAACTCAACCATTTATCTATATGGGTGCTACATATTATGAACTCAAAGAAACAATAGGCTTCTAGCCAGATACTACTTCTAGTATTAAATTTAAAACTAGAGTCCAAATGTTTGTTGGTTATGTTTCACATGCTACTGGTAATTTTCATTCATAGAAACTTTATAATTCAAATCTCATGAATGATCAATAATATAAAATCAAGTATTATAAATGAATCTATAACAGCATCACATGAATTACAAACTTGCTTTGACTTCTATTTTAATGAGAAATTGTTATTAATGGTTTCTGTTCATAATTATTATTGTAGATGAAATAACTGATCAAAGGCTTTCATTTGATTAGCCACATGCAAAACTGAATATCACAAGAAAAATTATTACTCCTTCACTTATAATTTATGCAAAGCAAATTCAAATTGAATAAAGAAGAGCATTATCAAATAGTCACATTAGAGCATTACAAAACCAAATTCACTTTTAATTATTTGTTTTCAAAACCAAAACTTGATGTAAACAATTATTGAACATTCTAGGTTATGTTACTTTGGATAAGTATCTACCTGAGTTTATTGTAAGCCAATGTAAATCTGAGTTATTGTAAGTCATAGATATGATAATGTATAACTTACAACAATTTTATCTTGCCTTTTATCCATTTGTGTCCTAACTCACATTCTACTCATGGCTCAAAGGCAGTTAATAATACAAATCTTCCATTAGATAATATTTTGCAAAAACTTATTTCTCTATTTCCTTTTCAGGTAACCAACGCATGTGGTTGCGGCTGTGGATGTGGCTGTGACTGTTGCTGTTGCAAACCATGCTGCTGTTGTAAACCATGCTGTTGCTGTTGTTGCAAACCATGCTGCTGCTGTTGTAAGCCATGCTGTTGTTGTTGCAAACCATGTTGCTGTGACTGTTGTTGCGGTGGCTGTGGATGCTGCTGATAATTGAAACAAGGCTTAAAAAAAAAAAAATCAACTTCCAAAATATAGCCTACTAAATCTTCAATTAAACCTATTCTGATTTTCCAAATTCCAAGAATGTGATAGACATTGCGTTGATTGCATTCTCAATCCATCAATCCATCTTGTTTATCAATAAAATCAATAGAACAGATAATCATTGTGTAAAATTTATTTCTATACATCCTATGAATTTAGAATAAGATAATATGTGATTGATTAGCACTGAGAGCATGAGAGTTATGTGCAACAATATGAATCTATGGATTTATTAAAACTACACACAATGTGTGTAGTATATAAAAAACTATCAAGTGATGAACAATAATGTGTACAATAGAAAAGTAAAATAATATTCCTTGATTTCTTGTTCCATGACGAACCACGTTGTTAATATTAAATTTATAAGTGAATTCAACGACTTGCAGTCAAATTTTTATTAAGAATAAGTAGTATTTTACTTACTTTGTAGACCGAACATTTTGAGTTGTTAAAATCCATCTTCAAGGCATCCTAGACATCAATGTTGGTTTGTTGGTTTGAAGTACTGTGGTTTTTGTATAATGTAGTCAAAAGGTTTGTGTGATTTAAAATTTAACTGTTCATTGAGGATGTTTTGTTTTGTTTACAAACACACCACACACATAAACAAAACATCCTCAATAAACAGATAATTTTAAATCACACAAAATGTTTGGCCACATTATACAAAAACCACAGTTCTTCTAATAAACAAACAAACATCGATATCTAGGATGCCTTGTAGATGGGTTTTAACATTTCCAAAACGTTTGGCCCACATAATAAGTAGAATACTTCTTTATTTCTAATAAAAATTTGACTGCAAGTTGTTGAATTCACTTGAAGTGTTAATGTTAAATAGAAGTTATGGTTGAAATGTTTGAAAACCCGATTTCTCATGGTTATTCAAACATCTGAGAAAGTTTGTCCAGGTCTAGACTATAACAGTATAAATCTGATCATTCTGAATAAATACATCTTCAAACTATGTGAGGAATGTAATAATAAGATGCCATCAATTGTTTATTCATTGGTGTCCAGTTACAATTCAAACTATTGAATACAGATCAAGTGAATGTATAAATTCTATGAATGGCTGAGAAGTGGATAATGATATGAAAAGATCTCAATAAATTCTTCATTGTATGAATCATTGCCAATTGACCCCCAAATACACACCAGATCGATTGTGATGAGCCAGCTCCATAGTAACCTACACTACACAGTGAATGGGAGATATACACTCTCACAGTTCATACGTCATAATATACTACTGTTTCTTATGTAAAGGAAGTCCTGGTTCCTGTCACGGAATTTATTCTAGGAGTAACCCATCTGGAACTAAATTTTAAGATTTTCAAGACTTGAATACATCAATTTTAGCCAGCATACTTGATCAAAGTGAATAGTATCTGGTGCTTAGTTCATCTCCAATTGAATGTTCAAACCCCTATATATGGTGATAAGTAAACTCAGTAGTATCTCATAGAAATAGAGTGTATCTACATCAATAGATTGATGAATTTATGGGTGTATGTTGATACAGAAATATTGACAATCAACTTTGTATTGTTGAAGAGAATAGAAGTGACGGACCTGCATGATCGCTATTCCAACTACCGGTACTGTTGACTATTTTTTGGAAAAATAAATGATGGATTGATAACATGAGATTAAATAAATAAATAGGTTAGAGAATAAATAATGATCAATAAAGGAATTGTTGAATGAGGAAGTCTGCATTCATAAAAGAAAGAGGTGCTTTCAAATCGTAGCAGTGTGTAAACAGCATTTGCGAGTTTTTATTTTTGACATGACCACCATGATGGTAAAATGCGCGGGTCACAGACATCTATGCATGGATGCTCCAATATCCAAGAATTTCACTCATTATATTTTTTCTCATACTGATTAATCCACTATATTCGAATTAATCTTACTTATTTGGGAGTTCAACCAATAAAAAATGACATGTCGTTTAAAATAAAAATATTTGCTTGCTTATCAAGTAGGCAGATAATCCAATATTAATCTCCCTCTATTACAACACAGAGGCAAGATGTATGAAATGTTAAACATAGCACAAGATGAACACAACTCAGGTAGTTGCATAAAACCTTAAGAGGCTGATCCAGAATGGATTTCTTTTGGAGTGAAGCAAACTGTAAAAGATGTTGTGTTGCAATCAAACTACAAAAAAATGAAAATTACAGAGCTGAAAAATTGAGAATAGAGCAGAAAGCTGAAAAGAGACTACACCATTAGTACAACCCAAGGAAGTAGTCCATAGCAATGCAACTCTCAACGCTGGTAGGAATTACCCTGCAGCAAAGGAAGGAGATGAGAAGAGATATATCTTCAAGTGGAAGTATAAGTAGAGTTCTCAGCCTTATTCTTGGAAATCATGACGGGAAGGAGTCATTGATGACTGTGGTTTTGAACAAGTGCTGTAGAAAATAGAAGATAATTATCATAGTGGATCATATTCCAAGAATAAATGAATTATAATAGAATCATCACATAACATGTCAATGGGCTCCAACAACTACAACATGAGCTACTTGTTGGCCACTCTCCAAATCAGGAAAATAGACGTATGCTTTATTTTTGAGGCTCATTTCACTAAAATCTTATTTGAAGCTACAAAATCTATCACACTGAAATACATCCACAAAATACAACAAGAGGTGGCAGTGCAATTCTAACACAAGAGAGCATGAAATGTTTTTAAAATTCGCTCATCCAAACAGAAGAGATGCAAATCACAGCAGTAACAGTAGAAACTTAATCACATAAGTTTACAATATACAGCTCATTAAGACAATGTCAAAGCAAAATAAATTTATAAGGCTATGTTCAAACATCTTGGCAGCATATTCATTATAGGAGGTAATTTTATTTTTCAATGAAAGATTTCAGTGACCCTCTTTGTTTACTTGTGAATTATAAAGACTAAAAATATGATTCCTTGTTGCATTCAGCTAAGTAGTCTATGTGAAAATCACACAACAGAATCTATCTATATTATCAGGCTATTCAAGAATAATTATTGTGGTATAAATATTATTGTCTGTGCTCAAGTGATGATTAAAATGTTGTGTAGAATTGCTGTTTGCTGTATGTGCAATGCTCTCATGATAATTATTTCATATTTTCTAGGTATAGGCCTATTATTATAAAAGTAAATTATCATAAATAGAAAGTTGTGAGCTTAAATTATCAAGCTCAACAGATTCAAAAATTTCATGAAATTCAAACATTTATTTCAAACACAAAATGTAACTAGTTATATTTGCATTGATGCTGAAAATAACCCACCATTGGCCTGCTTCCTCAGAATGATTAATTTTTTGTTTAGACTATGAGTTCTCTTTATTTTCAAATACTGTGTTATAGAATATTAAAGATATTTCGAGAATTCATCTTCAGGTCTGAATTGTAAGTATGCAATGTATTAAATGATGGAATATATCAACCAATTACTTTTGTGATTCATATTGTTCGCATTAAAATAGCACATTAAATTTAAAAAATGAAGGATTACATTTTTTTAGTAGGCTACAAGCTAAAACAATATTATTTTTTACCTAGATTTTCATCGTATCATCACAGTAATTTTCAGAACAATAGTTTCAAATTAAAGAATAAATAAGTCAGAATTATTATTTCCAATTACAATATAAAATGCTAAGATTCTTAACTGAAAAACTTATATTACCTTATATAACTTTATCTAATAATAACTTAATAATAATAAATATAACTTATCTAATAACTTATAACTCATCTTATCTTAACTTTTATTCTCTGATAAAATTTATATTAACGTTTTAAGTGAATCCAACGACTTGCAGTCAAATTTTTATTAAGAATAAGTAGTATTCTACTTACTCTGTAGGCCGAACGTTTTCGAGTTGTTAGAACCCATCTCAAAGGCATCCTCTAGATAGATATTGATGTTGGTTTGTTGGTTAGACGAACTGTGGTTTTTGTAAAATGTGGTCAAAAAGATTGTGTGATTTAAAACTTAATTGTTCATTGATGAATCACAGTTCTAACCAACAAACCAACATCGATATCTAGGATGCATTGAAGATGGGTTTTAACAACTCGAAAACGTTCGGCCTACAGAGTAAGTAAAATACTACTTATTCTTAATCAAAATTCTACTGCAAGTCGTTGAATTCACTGAAAAAGTTAATATTAACAACGCAGTTCGTCGTAGAACAAGAAATCCAGGAAAACTTATATATTCTCTGATAAAATGCATGTATATTATTCACAATTATAATTATTCTCACAATGAAAATACAAATTCGGCTAAATCCTCTATAGCACATTGTGCTTTCATATTCCAGAGTTTTAAACATTCAAGTGAATTACCAAATTGATTTGATGTACAATCATTGTCATTCTGTCTAAAACTATGAGAGGACATCAGACGATTGTTTAACTGAAAAAAAGCTGATTAGAGATTTTTCAAATACGGTCTACTTTCTGTGAAAACAATAATGGTTGGCCTACAAGGTGTGAAGTAATATTATATTTGCAAGTTTTATCATAGTAGTTGCATCTATTAAAATGGGAAATATTTTTTTGTAATTTGTTATGAAAACATGAACAATAGGTTTACACAGCGATTATTGCATGCTTCAAGTTCATGGTTCATAAATACCGCTTTTCCAAAGAAATTTTTTGCAATCATGAGTTAGATATAATTGGTTGTTCCCAATACCCATTCGCGTTATCGCTTGTTATAGCTTTGTAGACGTGATTTTTTTGATAATTTCATCATTTTTCTAAGTTATAAAGCTTTTAAGCCTTAGCTTGAGGTGAATTAAGTTTTATTAATCTCAGATACAAAAAAAGGCTACACCAATTGTGTCACCCGCCGTACGTCGGACACAGAGAGTAGCTCAGAGGTGTGCTAGACTGTATACACATCCACTGGTGCAGCCAGACTCTGTGTATAGATGGGAGTGAACTGTTGACCATAAAGGTTCAGAATCTGTTTTAGTGGGCTTGGCATATATACAAATCTGTAAGCTCAGTGAGGAATGAAATGCAACCTACCTCACTCCTCATTTGCGTAGTACGCTCCTCGGACCATGATGTTAAGGTTTCAAGAGTAACAGTCGAAATCGGCTATGGTACTATGAATACATACATCAAGCTTTTGCAATGCTATTTATTGCTATAAAAATTATTCTCTCAACAATGCTCCATTTTTATGGAGTTATCATTTTGCCTAAGAGTTATATCAATGCTTGAAAATCGATTTGATGTTAAATGTTGCATCAGGCATCAAAATGACGTATTGAAATTAATATTCTATTATTGTTAATGACAATAAATGGAGAATATATTGAAATTTCTGATATACCTTCAAATCCAGATAAAATGAATCTTAAGCAACTTTGTTTTTAATATAACATGACATGTTAAAAAACAAAAATCATAAAGAAGAAAACGTCCACTTATTTATTGTACATTATTAATTCATTGTCCACTTTTTCTTCTAATGAAATACTGGGTACTTTTTCTGTGATGTTTTCCATGACGAAGTACTTGATGAACAATTTAAAAATGAACTTACTCTGTATTTATTAATTATTGGCTCTCAAGAAATAATCCATTGTCAGTTAATTGCTAGATTATCGTTAACTTATTACTGTGTTTGCTTTAATCAGAACCTTATGATATATTATGAATTGTTTTAAATTCTTGTAGTAATCTATTGATTTGGCAAAATAAATGTAGAGGCTGTTATTTGCTTACAATATTTATGAAAAAGATGGACAAGTTCACAAAAATAAAATTAAAACAAAAAGGAAAGCAGCTCCAATGAAATGATAATAGATAAATAAAATAGGTACTTTCGCACGAGAACGTTTAAAATGAAATTATCCATAAACTTATAAAGTATTACAAAGAATTATTTTTTGAAAACATATAACATAATTTGGTGCCAGCTTCGAAAAATTATGTATTAATTTTGAAATTTTAAAGTGAATAATTTTTTAATACGTTTGTAAAACGTTAGTATTCAGAACTATTTTATTGAAGTCGGTTTCTTATTTGTTTTAAAATTTCTTTATATCAAGCTTTTTAGTTGAATATCTTAAACTTTAAAAACATGAAAAATAAACATTATGAAATATTTAGCAAATTCTTAAGACATTTAAATCAATGTTACTAAATTTCAACTATAAGAAAAGTTGATGAACTAAATAAAATTATAAAACTCTTTATTAGACGTAGAATATTGTATTTTATGAAACTTATAATTATTGCGAAATGCTTCAAATGATTTTAAATTTCAATTCGTTTCCTTTCAAAGTATATCTAATTTAAACTAAGAAGATTAATAAATTATTAAGTTATAATTTTATAAATTTTTAAAAATTAACGATCTTTAAAACATTTTTGAATCAAACTCATGATTGAAACCAAGGTAGCCCAAATTAGAAAATCTAAATAATTAGATTGGCCAAAACGGGACATAACAGGCTTGTTTCAAACACAATCGCCTTTGGGTAACCGATGCCACTTACCCGGCATAATTACATTGCATCATATGATTTTAATATGATACAATGATCGGTCTGGTAAACGACACCGGTTACCCGACTGCCGGTTATGTGTGAGACTAGCCTATTTTAACAAAATTGAAATGAAGACATCCATGAATGCTCTTTTTTCTCTTATTGGGCTAAGTATTTGGCCGATCCTTGCAAAACTTGGATGGGATCACCGCTGAATGATGCTCTTTCATTTGGAAGAATAAATATCAAAATCGATTCAATAATGCTCAAGGAATAATAATTAAAAATAAATAACAACAGATCGGATTGAGAATTTTCTGCTGTTGAGAACTCGGTTAAAGACGATACACGTTTTGGTTCAATGTTATGTGGAAGAATATCATGATAGGCTATCTTGTGTAAAAATAAGTGAATAAAGTAAATTTCTTCTGTGATGTTTTCCATGACGAAATACTTAATGAACAATCTAATATTAAAACTGACACTGTATTTCACTTTTGTGAAATACAGTGTCAGTTTTAATATTAGATTGTAAATTTCTTTCCTGGATTTCTTGTTCGATAACGATCTGTGTTGTTAATATTAACTTTTCATGGTAAATTCAACGACTTGCAGTCAAATTTAATTGAGTTCAAATAAATGTTACTCACTTTTTGGACAAACGTTTTCGAGTCATGAAGAATCATCTTCAAAGGCCTTTGAAGATGTGTCGTCATGTCTCGAAAATGGCCAAAAGTGAGTGAAATTATTATTTATTCTCAATTAAAATGGACTGTAAGTCGTTGAATTCACCATAAAATGTTAGTAAATTTCTCTATGGAAATCATGTTGATGTGGGCCTACACCAACTAGTAAGTACGATGAAATAAGAAGAAAACCCCTAATTTAATTCTTCATATGTCTTCAACAAATTCATTGAAATTTTTCTCACATCAATCAGCAGCATCCTACAAGCTTTTGATAGTCACAAACCTAAAAAAATTTCGTTGAGTCAATAATTGTACATAGTCTTTGTTGATTTTTTATACATCCCGTCAATAATGTCTACAAACCTCCGTACAATCTCTTAAATGAAAATGAAACATAAAAATGTGCGATAGCCTATTCAAGGTTCTTGTTGTAAGTTGCTATTTTATTTAAATAAGAAAATAATGCCCACTACTGGAAACAGTATTTATATACCTGGAGATAATAGGGCCAATGACTAATCTATTATAGATTATAGGTCTTAACTGACCAAAGAACCAGGAAACTTGACAATAAAAATTGTTTTCAGCACGAAATTTAACACCGAATGTTTCCAATAGCCTGAATACCTATGTCATAAGTCACAACTGAGAAAATTATTCGATTTTCTTATAGAAAATGAATGAAGGTTTGATAAGACTTATAGAACAATTGACTTCAACACGAAAGGTATATTTGATAGCCTCTTGTAATGAACAATGAATGAACATCGTGACTACGATTAAGTCATTTATTCTTATTGGGTTTTACTATATATAAAACTGCCCTCACTCAATCAATCACTTGAATAGAAAAATCTATACATTACTTTCAAAAAAATGGCTTTGAAAACTTTAATAGTTGCTGCTTTCCTCGCCCTTGTGGTCGTCATTGAAGTAAGTATGAGTTTCTTAGTGAGATATATAACTTTTATTAAAAAAAAATTGGTACCAGTACTCATTTGAAGAACTTTGTCACATATTTCTTAATGAACATGATATCCATCCCAGCTATGTTTCATTCCTCACTAGGCTATATTTTTATACTCCTGTCAGTAACATTATTTTAAAATGATAAACAGTTAATGGTAAAATAACCAATGATAGCTACAAACCTGATGGTTTAAGTTCGTATGGTTCAAATAATTTTTTCATGTTAATTATTGGTAAGTAATTAGTTTTGGTATTTATTATCATCAATTCTTCCCAAACAAAGTTAAAGTGCAGCAATTGATTCATTATTTGTAGGCCACAAGCACATTATGCCTGCAGTTTTAATTTTGTAGGTACTAACTTTTCGTTGTAAATTTAACGACTTGCAGTTAATTTTAGATTGTGAATATATAAAAAATGTACTCACACGTGGCCGATCGTTTTCGAGTTGTTGAAAAACACCTTCGTTAAATTTACAACATAAAGTTAATATTGACAACGCGAATCGTTATGGAAGAAGAAATCCAAGAATTTGTAGGTACTGCACAAAAGTAAGCTCAAAAATTTATTCACCTGAAAAGTATTTATAACTTGATCAAGTCACAGAAAATTTTTCCCTATTTTTTCTGCCTTGAATATAGATGTTTATAGGACATTACCATTACCTTCCTGGACAAATATGAAAATTGTTAGACTTAAAGTGTGAATTACTCAGACTTTGACAAGTAAATCTTAAGCTGAAATTGATAAATTTATCCAATTTGAAACTTCAAGTTAATCTCAATCAGAAATTAAGATGAAATTCATCCAATTAAACTACAAAACTATACTCACAAAAAGGACACTACAAATTTCAAACGTGTAAGATAGAGACCTAGTTATCTGTTCTCTCTATCCAAGAAACAAATGAACGGTTTTGAACCCATGCTTATATGAAAACATTTTCATTATCTGTATGTATAAATGAGCCCAAAAGCAACACATTCATAGTTTATTCAGCACTATTTTATAGTTTTTAGTATAGCTTTTTTCAAGTTGTAGTGTTGGTAATAGGCTACCTGGAGTGTGTTGATAACCTGGTACTAAGTGAAGTACATTGTGAACATACTGTTTGCAGCCGAGTATACCATTTATTTACTATGATAGAAATCGTTGAGTGTAGCTTACCATGTATATTATTAAAAGACCTGCTTCCTACTTTTTCGTTGTTTTTCCCAAATATCACCTTCTCAACGAATCAAATCTCTGGTGCTTTGATTAAATTCACATACTATTTATTATCTGTCTCTTTCCACCTACTACAATTGCAGGGGAAAATTAAAATTTCCATCAGAAATGGAGCTAGAATATTTGACATTTTGATTAATTTAACAAGTTCAGATCATTTTCAATCATCCTTTTGAAGACATCCAATTATGAAGACTTTTGAATTCCAATAGCTTGTGACACACGTTGGCTCAGAAAATTTAGAACACAGAGAAAAATATGAATTATTCAAATATAATTTTACCAAGTTTAATAATTTTACCAAAGACAGCCAATTTTGAATACTTTTAAATAGCTCATGACAAATTAAAATAAAAAAATTAAATAATCAAACAATATAAGGATTTGAATATTATTTCAAAAGATTGTAGTTCATTTTCCTCAAACATATCACGGTTTTGTTCATATGTCTTACAAATAATTTCTATTTCCAGGTAACCAGTGCTTGCGCTTGTGGTTGTGGTTGCAGTAGTGGTTGTGGTTGTGGAGGTGGTAGTGGTGGTGGAGGTGGCTGCTGTCAACCATGCTGCTGTTGTCAACCACGTTGTAGCTGTTCTCAACCATGTTGCAGCTGTTGTCAACCATGTTGCAGCTGTTGCCAACCATGTTGCAGCTGTTGTCAACCATGTTGTAGCTGTTGTCAGCCATGCTCCTGTGGTTGTGGATCTGATTGTGGCTGTGGCTGTGGTAGTTGCGGTTGTGGCTGCAGTGACTGTGGTAGCGGTGGCTGTGGTGGCTGCGGTTGTGGGGGCTGCAGTTGTGGTAGCTGTGGTTGCGGTTCTGGTAGCTGCGGTTGTGGTGGCTGCGGTTGTGGTGGTTGTGGTTGCGGTTGCGGTTGCGGTGGCTGTAGATGCTGTTGCTAAGTCAAAAACAATTGTTTTGAAAAATCCAAATTT
Source organism: Conomelus anceps (assembly GCA_948455865.1). Taxonomy (NCBI): domain Eukaryota; kingdom Metazoa; phylum Arthropoda; class Insecta; order Hemiptera; family Delphacidae; genus Conomelus; species Conomelus anceps. The sequence continues at coordinate 13,164,764 of OX418226.1, read as the reverse complement.
AAAAATATTCTGGAAACCCATAAGCCACAATGCCATCACTACTCAAATTTCAGTATTGAAGTCATTGTGACATTGGTTAGCTTATTCTATCTAATAGAAAAATAATAAGTTGTTTCCAATTATTATTTGGAATGCAAGTCAATGTAGCTTTAGTTGGACAATTGTATTCAATAAAAATTTTCTGTGATTAATTTAATTCATTGTTGTTGAATTTATTATCTACATCCTCAATCAGCTTCAACTTACTAAAGAAAAAGGATAATTTTCATGGAATAAAAATTCTCAAAACTCTCAAGACTCCCAATAATACATTTCAAAATAGAAGGATACATCAGTAACATATTATTTACACTATCATGTTAATTTTACTAAATGAAAATTGCTTTCAATAATAATCTATTTTTGTTGCGAATATCCATTTCTTGAACTGCAGTATAACGATTAATATGTGAAATCTTGCTTTGCAGAACTGAAATTTATTAAGTTATGGCAGAGGCGTTTCGAACTATGTGGTTCTTCTTTAGCGCTTGCTTGCACACATAGTTCGAAATGCGTCTGGCGTGACTAAAAAAATGTCAATTCTGTACAGCAAGATTCAACATATTAATAAGTTATTATTGTTTTATTTGTTCATTCTACTCAAAATTTTCTATGTAACTGTAATGGATGACTACAGAAGATACATATGGATCAATTCAACCCAGTCATCAATTCGTTATTGTTTCTTTTATTAATTCAATTAATCCTGAATCGCCTTCAATTTTACTCTCTTATAATCAATAATAATTGATAAGTAGGCTCCATTATTTGCATCAGTAGGATATTTTACTGCATGAAAAATTGCTATCAATAATAATAATGTTTATTGAAGATGAATTTATTTGCCTCATCCTGAATAAGTCTCTTGAACAACGGCCTACATGAATCTAATCTATTTACTCTTTCTATACACCTAACCGCTTTCTTTTGGATCTTAAACACCCTATCAAGATCTTGTTTTGATGAATTACCCCATACTAAGATAGCATACCTAATATGTGACAGTAAGAGCCCATGGTAAGCTGTAAAAAGCAACTTTTTGACATTCAATCTAGCGAGCTGTCGCAGGACAAATACCCCAGATGAAATTTTACTACATATTTTCTCAATGTATGGAGTCCAGGTCAATCGTCTATCCAACGTAACTCCTAGAAATGCAATTTTTTCTTCCTGGTCTAAGTGATTATCGTTTACAAACACGTTTATAGCCCTATCTTCATTTAAATTATGTTTGTTTTTGAATTGCTAGCTTTACTCAGTAGCAATTGCAATCTAGTAATTTATTGTTGTTTTATCAGCATAGCCTATACTATATCTACCCTGAATTGCCTATGATGGAGAAATTATTTTCTAAATACATGCTCAAACAGTGAGGTGGAACTACCCATAAGAGTCTCCACACCAATAAAAGCCATATGCGTATTATTATGATTATTATTTTTTTATAACTATTATTATTATTATTATTATTATAATTATTCATCATCACTATCTATTCTATATGATTGATACATTCTTGAAGCTCCCTATCATTCATGATAACGGTTGGATGAACGTTTGGTGGTCAACGAAATTGTTGATAGTCCTGTTATTGCATGGATGAAAAATACTTGGGTTGAAAAGATGATTTTCCTACTAACAGATTCCACTCAAGTGAAAAAACCTTCTTCAATTTTTCATGTTGCCAACATATTATTGTAATATTTGTTTTCATTGAAAAAACACAATTTTAATCGAATGAAAGAGTGTTAGGCTTGAAATATTAATCCTAATTTGTTAATAAAATGGATATTTGCAAATTTCAGTACATACTTGTAAAATAATCTTTTATTAGATTCAAAAGTTTTAAATCTCTTCAGATCGTTATAATTATTCATTATCATATTGAAAGTCTTATAGTTATTGAGTTATCCGACCTTTTATGTTGAAAATTTACAGAAGAGCAAGTTTATAATTTAATTTGACATCTGGCCTACGTTTTTCAAATCGCTTATAAATGAACTCAGCATACAACAATATGTTAGTTTAACCATAACTATGCTCATTTGTTTTCAACAGAAGTGGAAAGAATCATAATCATTTTAGCAGCAAATTATTTTTAATCTTTCAAAAAACTAAGTTACACAGTACATTCACTGATCTATTCCAATAGTGATCGATGGCAAACTATTTGAAACTGAAGTCTTCTATTTGAGGAAAGCTGACATAACAGAAGTCTACTTTCCAGTTACTATTGAATCATCAGAATACCTATGCAACAATATTCATTCAATTTGTAAACTACCTAGGTTTCGGACAACAATGGTGAATGATTTCATGAGTAGGCTCACACCTGTCCTTGAGTTCCAACAGTACATGGTCATCTAATAACTTTCAGACTGTGTACAAGTCGAAATAATATAGCATCAAATAAAATTGTTAAAAGTATTGTGCTTATTGTTTAAGTTGAGTTTGAGTTCAATTCATTTTTTGGGTCCAAAACTGCATTATTATTTGGAAAAGTTTCACAAGAAGTGAAGAGAAACAGAATTATTCATGACTGAAAATACAATATGATTCAGCAAGTGATGGATTAGAACATTTATTGGAATTGGATGAAGAAAAATGAATTAGGACTATCAGAACAATGAACATGCTGCTGATCTCACAAAAGGAAATCATAGTATAATATGATTTCACCATATTATATATTATAAAGAACATTATAGTAACAATAATTAATATCCTTGTTTTGAGAGCTGGATGATGGTTGACATATATTGGTTGATTATGAAGTTTACCAACCTGGGACAAAAAGTTTTCAATATGTTTTTGCTCTTGAAGGAACCCAGCAGTAGGTAATTTGAATCTTTTTCTCCAAAAACTACAAGCAGTTGATGAATTATTCTGAATATTTCAAGTTAAATTATTCTTAATCATGATTTTATTCATAGTTTGAATGTTTTAATTTATTACTCAATGAACTATTTTGTATTTTTCAAGTAGAGCAGCCATGAATAATTTTACTCCTTTTCATTTCTTGTAGCTTTTTATATCATTCTCTAGAAAATGTGATTTGATTGTGACAGCTATGAACTCAAAGTTGATTTTATGAAGGAAATAATAAAGTTATTAATGATTCATATATTTATCCTATTCATTTTCAAGATGTATTCCAGAGAGTGAACTCTGAATATAAAAGTGATGAGTGGAATAAATCTACCTATGTAGGCTATTTTCTCAATTGTGCTGCAATTATAAGGTTATTATGATCTACTATTACAGTGATAGGTTTCATAACTTCCATTGAGATTTCAATTTTCTTCAACGTACTGTGCTCATGAAGTATCATATTCCAATTTCATAATAAATTTTATAGATCACCATCTTTAAAAAACCTTGTTATGTTCTGCTTGCACTTTTGGTTGTTCTCTGCAGTTGTATCATGAACCAGAAGTCTAAACTATCTTCAGCAATTTATATGCTGCCAATTCCTCTGGCTCTGTGCAGTTCTTTTTGGAAGTTTTTGAGTAATGGTTATCATCAAATACCGAGTGAATATTTGCTTGAGAATATTGATGAATGAGACAAGGTTTTATTCAATAATAAGAAATAGTTATTCAATGCTAAATACTGATTTTATTCAATTTACATTTGAAGATTATAATCACAGATGATGATGAGGCTTTGGATGAGTGTACTGACTCTTTATATATATCTAACAACAAGACTGGCAACAACATTGCTTCTGACAACAACATGGTTGTTGACAACAACATGGCTGACAGACTGGGCGGCAACAACATGTATCTGGCTCCTTGATAACAATGGTGTCTCCACACTTTTTCTGTGGAACACAACAGCATTTGCAACAAGGCTGTTGACAACAGCATGGTTTTTGACAGCAACATGGCTGTTCACAACAACATGGCTGTTGACAACAACATGGCTGTGGGCAGCAACATGGCTGTGGACAACAACATGGCTGACAGCAACAGGTGTCTGGTTCCTTGATCACAATTGTGTCACCACACTTCTTTTGTGGAACACAACAACATTTACAACATGGCTGTGGACAGCAACATGGCTTTGGACAACAACATGGCTGTGGGCAGCAACATGGCTTTGGACAACAACATGGCTGTGGGCAGCAACATGGCTTTGGACAACAACATGGCTGTGGGCAGCAACATGGCTGTGGGCAACAAGTTGGCTGACAGCAACAGGTGTCTGGTTCCTTGATTACAATAGTGGCACCACACTTCTTCTGTGGAACACAACAGCATTTACAGCATGGCTGTGGTTGACAGCAACATGGTTGTGGACAACATGGTTGTGGACAGCAACATGGTTGAGGACAACAGCATGACTGCTCACAACAGCATTTATCTGGCTTGATCACAACAGCAGTTCTACCACAACAGCATTCACATCCTGATGAGCAGAGTGGTGATGCAGCTACCTGTAGAGGGGAAGAAAAATTTCTTGTTTAGTTCAAATACATATAACAGAAACAAAAGGCTAACTGAAATACAGGGGAATGATGGGTGACTGAGGAAAGGAAGAAATAATTATTATAAATCAATAGAGGTAAATGAAGATTGCTATGAGTGAAAATAAATTATGTATATGAACTGAGTATTTGATGATTCATGGAAATGTGCAAGATCAACAGAAGCTGATAGCAGATCAGTCAAAAGTGGAAATATCAACAAAAATAAGCTTGCTAATGCAGTATAAACTTTATGAAGAATGACAGTACAGAACATGGGATAATAATAGCCTACTCATAGATATTGAAATGGAATCACAACATTTCAAATCAATCCATAGGAACTGATCATCAAATCAAATCAAATTTATTTCCTTTATGTTATACATAAGTTAACAGTTATCAATATGAAATAAAACATAATGCCTTAATATAACATTTTAAGAAAAATAACCTGCAAAGGCCAAGCCTGAGCGCAGGTAATCTAAAAATTAATGCTATATTATAAAGACGAATAATATAACTGTAGGATAAGATTTATAATATTCAATAGAGGATAATAGGAGTATGATAGGTGATAATGAATATTTCAAGTGAGTCTTGTTAAGTAAAGACTATTCAAGTGAAGCTATGAATTATTTATGAGATCAAGCTGGAATCAGTAAAGCTATTTATATTGTATGGGTTTCAGTGAAACAATTACAACTTTTTTGACCAACTGGAAAAAATGTGATGAAAATGATGGCGAAAAATCGAATATATAGTTGGTGAATAGGAATAACATTTTATTCGTTTATCCCTAATGTTGAATAAAATGATCATTAACAGATACTTCTTATAGAATCCATATTGAAAATTTAGGTATTGTTATTGTGACATTGGTATTTTTATCCTCATAGAATGTTTATAAACAGGAATTCGAACCAATTTTGTTGTTAATCTTCTTGAGTGTAACATAACTAGTAAAGCATAAATTCATAAAAATTATATTTGAATTTTATTCAGAATAGAAAACAATTTTTCAGAAAATGTTTTGTAAGAAAATTTTAACATTCACCGACACTTAACTCCCATTATGAGAGACTCAAGGATCATTATAGATTTGAACTTATAAATTGAGGTAGCAATAATGGAAATAATACTGAGTAAAGTGGATACGGTATATTGAACTGAAACTATTATTTTAAAATAAAGAATTGCATCATTTGAAAGTGTTGCAAGGTTGATTTTTTGTTGAATGATTTGAATCCAACAAAATGTGAATGCTATTATTTCATGATCACTTCCAGTAAATATTTTTTATAGTATGTTTAAACATTCTGTCTTTTGTAACTTCCCAAAAATAAATTGTTTAACAACATGCAAATAATACTAGCTGTTCATATTGTATCTCTGTCTTGAATCTCTGCAAAGAAGAATAATTTTTTCTTATGCTTCATAATTTGAAACAATAAGTTCATTTGTCATTCTTAAAAAAAGAGACGAGTAACTTACTTGGGATATGATGAAACAAGCAACAACAGAAATCACGAGTTTGAGAGCCATTTTCAAAGTTTTTGTTGAGAACTATACCCATATAGCACAAAATATTTATTTTACGTAAAATAAATATCAAATTTTTGACATTCGAATATCAAATTGATATTCACAAACGTTTATTTGACATTAAATTAACGTTCAATTTAGGTTCAAATGTCACAAAATTTTACGTAAATTAAATATTCAATTTGATATCAAATGAATATCAATTCGAATATCAAATTGATATTCACAAATGTTAATTTGATAGCAAATAAATGTTCAATTCAGTTTCAAATGCCTCAAAATTTTACGTAAATTGAATATTCAATTTGATATCAAATGAATATCGGATTGATATTCACAAATGTTAATTTGATATCAAATAAACGTTCAAATGTCACCATGTTTAGAGAAGTATTTGGAAATGAATGAAAGAGTTTCCAACAGTAAAAATTTATTTCTGTCCAAATTATGTTGTCATAATTATGAATCGTAATACTAAGCAGTCCTAATCAATCCTGTAGTCCTAGCAATCCTACATGTAATCCTAATCCTGATCCTCTGCAGCAGCTGCCCTTTTTCTCTTGTTCCTGATAAAAAAAGATTGACTGAGTTATTTACAGTTTATAAGAGAACTGCAGAGAAAAATACAATATTTAGACACTCTTTTGGGAACACAGATATACTGAAAAATATTGATTTTTTTTGTATAATCATCAGTATTGAGCTTTTAACAGGGATATGGAATATCATTGATGAAAAATGAAACTCAAATAAGAAAAATACCTTTTTCATGACAAAATTAAGTTCTTATCTTAGCAAAGCTTGTTGTGGAAAGATTTTTACATACATAAGGTATAATAGAATTTCCGGTGGTTTGGAACCCACCTAAAACTATATTCCATTAATCACTCAACTCCATTATCCATTACAGGAAAACCTATATTTTTCCCGCCATCACGGAATAGAGACATTTAATTTGAGCCCTCAACCATCTTTCTATGACTTGCCAGACGCCCACAGTTTTGACGCAAAGAAATCGGCTTATGAAATTAAATATAATATTAATATATGATTCCTCTACAGTAATTTACACTGGCACAGTAATTAAATACAATACGGTAAATATAAATAAAAGATGGTAACTGGGTATCGATTTCGACCTGTCACACCAGTCATCAGACCCAATCAGACTCTGATTGGGCCTGATTGTCTATGATTGGGCCTTAACGATACTTGGTGATTACAACCTTTAGTAATCTAGGCTTACATGTGATTATTAAAAAAAATTATAATACCTCTGAGATTTCTCCTTGCTTTGAAGCCTGCTCTCCGATGGTCTCCGCCAATCCTTGATTATGTTCTCTGCATATTTCTCCTTTCCATCTTTGAATTGCTTCAAAGCTGATTCTAAAAAAAACAAATATGAGGAAAAAATATAAAATAAAAGGACATGAGTCTGCAACAAACTGAAGAGTATTAAAATAACCCTCTCCCACCACCACCGACTCCATTGGCTTGATGTGGCTGAAAATTATTCAAGGTTAGGTATGTCTACTGTCCACTAGCTTGCCTAAGGACAAAAGATATTCTTTAACACCGGGTGATACATTGTAACATTGGATGATTCCTGCATGTCAGCCATGGAAAGTTTTTAAAATTTGTGCAGTACAGCACCTAGTGTGTTTTTATGTAGGCCTAGTTCTATTGTTCACAACTCTTGACTCAGTCTCTATTCCCTCCACCAGAGTGTCAATGCTGAAGAGGATAGTAAACTTAAATGGTAATGTATGTGAGTAATAATACATCACTACTTGTTGTCACATTAACTACTCAGTAGCACTACTAAGTAGCCTAGTGTGACAGGCTTTATTGTTAGTTTATGCTAACTTTCCACCTCAAAAACATGATAAAGCATTGTAAAGTTGGCTAAAACAATTATATTCATGTGTTAATAGAAATTACAGTCAAGAGAGAATATGGTTAAATCAAAGTGTCAGTCTTTATCCAATAAAAATATCCGATTAAGACTGACACTTTGAATATAAAAATTCGATTGTTTTGGTGAACGCTTATCATACAGTATTTCAGACTACTCTACTAGGACCAGGTTTACACATACTTCATACTTCTCTCTGTCATTGACTAGAATCCAGATTGACTGTGTCTAAATTTTTAGCAAAGGTGAAGCTTTTTAGCAAACCTTAAATTTTTAGTCTGTGTTAACCTCAATGTTTTTGGACAATGAACATATTCAAAATTTGTGAAGGGAGCAGTTTTGGACTTGGGTCTGTTGCACCTTTACATTCGTTGTAAATTTGCCACAATAGATGAGAAATAATAATAGTTGATCAAACCTGAACCTAATAAAACAGGCCTAAACCCTAACATAGGTAGTTTATGGAGATGATACTAATATTATTGTCTTGCATGAATGAATAGGCTTATATTGTATTATAATAAAATAAACTAACTGTAGAAATTAATTTTCGGAAAGTTGAAGTAATTAATTAAGTTATTGCTATGCAAAGAAACCAATAAATTTGAAGTGTTATGCCTACACTAAAGTACGCAGTATGGCAAACGCTTATCGGTAATGATAAAATATGATTTTATACTACGCTTAAGGTTAAATTTATTAAAGCATACTAATAACAAATTTCTTACCTTGATTAGCCACTTCGAACGTGTAATCTGAGAGATAAATGTAATCACTTTAAAGGCAAAACTTGACGATCGATCGTTTTCAGCTCAAAACAAAACAATTACAATATGTCGATCGTCGATGGCGATAGCATCAATCTACTCTTTTGGGCAGGCATTCAGGAAAGTCTTGGCGCATGCGCCACAGGAATGCTTTCACTGGTTCATTCACGTAAAAGCGCGAAAAGGCTGTATTCAGTTTGTATTATGATCATCTAATCATCTAGAGAAAATTACTTTTATTTCTTTTGGATAAACTGTACATTTTACAGTTTTTCCTAAAAATTCATCCGGATGAACTGATGAAAAATAAGTTGAATTATTGCCAGCACACACTTCAAATAGAGTAATTATTTTACTTTGCATTTGAGGGAAGCTACCTTCTCACCCATTATTAAACATGTATTGTTTTTGAAAAAATATAATCTATCTGATTTTCATCAACACTATTCCATCAAGCTATTTATAGAAATTCCAAAACTTTCGATTGCAAGGAATTTGTTTATAAATAAAATGAGTTTTTAAACTTTTTAGGATGTATATTAGCAAATGCAAAAAGTGGTTAAAATAGAACGTAAAAATCATGAGTTTCACAACTTTTTTATTTTTACATTTCTACGTTAATTTCATGTAAAAAAAACGTTTGCAATTCAACTTTTACTTTTTTTGACTTTTTTCACGTGAAAATAACGTTATTTTTACATTGTGTGCTGACTGGGTAATTAGCATCTGACAGAAATATTTCTGGAGAACTTTTGGCAGGTTTTTAAGACCTCTAATATGATTGATGATAGAAAATTATGACTAGGAAATCACAGTTTTATCGCAAAAACTCAATTGTTTATCAACAAATTCTCAAAATTGAGGTATCATTTTGTTCACAATAAAAAGCTTAAAATTTACTATTCATAAAATGTTTGTATAAAATAAACTGTTTCCATGTAGAGTGATTTTGAAAAATTTATTTAGCCGCCATTTTGAAAAAAATTGAATTTCATGAATCAAACATTTTTTTATTGAATAGTCCAAAAATTTTAATTTCTGTGCAAAATTTCAATGAAATATCTTGATCCATTCACTGAATATAATTAATTATACTTTTACACAAAATATGAAATTGGGAATTTCCAAGTGAATATCATCTTTTTTACGTTTTGAATGTTCAATAAATATTCAAAATGTGACATATCATTTGACTTTGACATATTGAACATATAATAAACATTCAAAATTTGACATTATTTGACTTTTATATATTGAACATACAATAAATATTCAAAATTTGATGTTATTTGACTTTGACATCTTGAATATCAAATGAATGTCAAATAAATATTAAATATTTAATTTGACATAATTTGATATATTGAACGTTTATTTTATGTAAAATAAATATATTGTGCTATGTGGGTAGTATGCTTGTACTTCCAGTCCAAGAATAGTTAATGTTGAAGATTTTTCTTACAGTTTTATACCAGTAGCTTTTACTCTTAATCACGCTATAATGCATCATGTTACTAGAGATAAAACTCATTTTGGGGTGATTAAACTAATCTGTCACTCGAAAAATTGTGATATTCTTGAGAAAAATCTTGTTTTTTCTCGTACACTCCACTATCGCACCTGAACAGTCACAAAAACAATAGCTATGATAATAACAGAAGATGACTCCATGATGAGATGGGAATGGCTAGGAAGAGTTTAATTTCACGTAAACAATTTTAAGAAGCATTTTTCTATCATTGGAATTCAGTTTAAGATAGAGGGGAAAAAGTAAAATAGATAAAGCGCAGAAGTTTTCTTCTATCTGCATCAGGTATGAGAATTCAAAATTAATTTTACCATTACTAAAGACCCGACAGCGCCATACGGTACTGAAATTGTGCTATTATCCATCCATTCGTCTGTGCTATAGCTCTTAAAGGGAAGGTTATAAACTTTTCAAGTGAATTCAACGACTTGCAGTCAATTTCTCATTAAGAATAAGTAGAATTTACTTACTCTGTAGGCCGAACGTTTTCGAATCTTTGAGATCCATTTTCAGAGCCTCCGAATGGATCTCAAATATTCGAAAACGTTCGGCCTACAGAGTAAGTAAATTCTACTTATTCTCAATGAAAATTTGACTGCAAGTCGTTGAATTCACTTGAAAAGTTAATATTAACAACGCAGTTCGTCATGGTACAAGAAATCGGGGAATATTCTATTCATATACTTGTGAAACTTGGTATATATAGCTTCCTCATAGTCAAAGTAAGACCTTGATTGATTTTGGAGCTTGAGGGTCGAATAAAAACAAACTATGATGTAAAGCAAATCGTCATCACTATAGGTTCTTTAGTTTTGGCAACAATCAAAACATTGCACAGCTGTCTCATTTCAAATACAAACAAAAAGAATTTTACAACGGGTTTTGCTTAGCCCAACCATAAACTTTATTTTTACAATGAAAGTGTTACAATTTTCGTTTTTAATTGCGTTGAATCCTTTGCTTGAATTAAAAGAATAAAAAATCGAGACTATATGATTGATTGATTTGAGTTGAATATTCAAACGCTGACACGCGTGGTATTTTCAATGAAAGGATATTCATTCACAAGCTTTATTACAATTTATTATCGGGATCGGCTTAGTTAACATTTAAATATAATGAGGCTAATTCTCGAATCAAGTTCTATGAATTTCGAACACTCTTTTGTTTTTTGTAAAGATAATCACAAAGAGATCAATATTTAAATGAAAATGTGAATCATGTATCATAGTATCATCCCTGACAGTTTTTTTTTTTTATATATTAGGTCCATCAATAATCTCAATTATCTTGTGAGGTGATTTATTTATCGTATGGCAAAAGCGCAAGTCGATTGGATCCTAGCAGGATATGTAAAACCAATATGTGAATAACGTACATTACTTTCATGGTGGCCATGTCTCATAGTAATATGTGACATGAGATAAGTGAATAAAAATTCATGAGATGGCATATTTATGGCATATTAGCAAAACACCATAAGCAAAAATAAATTTGAAACTCTATGTGAATTAGGCTACTGTAGAGAAGAACTGCATAATTTTCTAACTGTAAAGATTATGAATTCCTATGAATGGGGCAGAGAAAATCTAGAACTTTTTTTATGGACTTCCTGAACAGTGTAACAAACAATTTAACTGATAACATGCCCAAGGAAAGTGAACAACCTGAAATCGTTTATTCCAGCTGCAAAAAAAAAACGGTATGGTACAATAGTCTCTGATAACACAGGAAAACAATAAAAAAATTGGAAACTTTTGGATGGGAATATGATAATTACTGTTACAATAGGAACATAAAAGCACCAAAACTATTTATCAAGCTTCGAGTTGAGATTAATTCGTTATTGAGTGTATAAATACACTTTGAGAATGTTTAAGTCTCTATTTAGTTCTTGCTTAAGCTCTAAAACACTGAAAAAATGGCCTCCAAAACCATCTTCGCTGCTCTGCTGGCACTTGTTGTCATTCTGAAGGTGAGCACCAATAAATAATAGAAATCATTGGAAATAACAAAGTCATGAAATCATGAAACACTAACTATCGGCCTGAGCCATGATTAAATTCTCACTTAAGGAAAAATAAAATAAAAGACAATAGTTCAGTCATTATTATTATTTTTTTTATTATCATCAGCATATAGCTTTTATTGTTGGTGAAACTCTTACGGGTGGTTTCACCTTGCCATTTTAGCCAGGTTATAAGAAATATATGGTAATAATGAAATATATGGTAATAGTAGCCTAGCACAATTCAATCTTTTTCAATTTCATTATGATGAGTGTTGGGCGAGAGAGGTTCACAGAACTACTAGTTTTATTTATTTGTTTGTGAGAATACAGGTGAGGGCACAAGGAAATTCCCAACTTAACACCACATGAAGCATTATAAGTTGCAGTTAAAAATACAAAGCTAGTCAAAAAGGTAGAAGAATGTTGACCACAATACTTATCAAGATGAGATTGATGATGACAACAACAATGTTATACCCACACAGCACAAGTATGTTCTGAGAATCTTCTAGGAACGTTCTCCGAGAAGTTAGGGGACATCCCTAGAACATTCTGTATGTACCTTGAAATGTCCTGGGGATGTCCCTGGAAGGAGCGAATGTCCAAGAATAGCAGGTTCCAGGAACATTCTCAGAGCACATCCCAGGGATATCATGGAATATGCTCAGGACATTCTCAGTATGTTCTTAGAATCTTCAAGGAACGTTCTCTAAGAAGTTGGGGGACATCCCTAGAGCATTCTGTATGTACCTTAAAATGTCCTTGGGATATCCCTGGAAGGAGCAAACATTCTGTAGGTGCCTTGAAATGTCCTAGGGATGTCCCTTGAATGAGTAAATTTCCAAAAATAGCAGGTTCCAGGAACATTCTAAGAGCACATCCCAGGGATATCGTGGAATATGCTCAGGACATTCTCAGTATGTTCTTAGAATCTTCAAGGAACGTTCTGTAAGAAGTTAGGGGACATCCCTAGAGCATTCTGTATGTACCTTGAAATGTCCCAGGGATATCCCTGGAAGGAGCAAACATTCTGTAGGTGCCTTGAAATGTCCTAGGGATCTCCCTGGAATGAGTAAATTTAAAAAAAATAGGATCCAGGAACATTCTAAGAGCACATCCCAGGGACATCTTGGAATATGATAAGGTCATTCATAAATGTCCTACAGTAGTACCTGACTGGGACATGCTTTTGAGAACATCCTGAAGGAATTCCAATTTGACATGATATAACAAAAGAAAGTGAACAGCTTTCAAAATAAAATTTAAAAAATATGTATTTCAATTGAAAATACAAAAATTGAAAATCATTAAAATTAATGACACTTTTCCATAACACTACTATTACTATATTACATAACTATTTCATAATCTTATTCATTTTCATACAGTACACAATTGCAATGCAGTATTTTTTTAATACAGATATCACACATTGTAAAATGTTGATGCCAATTATGATACAGGATTATTTGAGGAAAAAAGGACAATGAAGGAAATAGAAAAAGTACCTGGATTTCTTGTTCCATGACGAACTGCGTTGTTAATATTAACTTTTCATGTGAAATTTAACGACTTGCAGTCAAATATTTGTTAAGAATAAGTATAATAACTCACTTAATCTGGCCGAGTACTTTCGAATCTATGAGATTCATCTTCAGATGAATGAGACCCACGCCTCTGAAGATGGATCTCATAGATTCGAAAGTACTCGGCCAGATTAAGTGAGTTATTATACTTATTCTTAACAAATATTTGACTGCAAGTCGTTAAATTTCACATGAAAAGTTAAGAAAAAGTACAGTTTATGGGAATGTGATGTTACAATGTTGTTGCAAAACAATGTTTCCATAATAAATTAACAATGTTTTCTTTTGATTTACAAATTTTTAGATAACAGAAGATTTACATTGTTCTTGTTTATTAGATTAGGAATTGGATTACAGTACAAGTAGTTAGTACTATAGATTGAATTTTATTATTCTTGAATTTGCTCACTCCATGAAGTGATGTGACAAATGAATGGAGCATAAATTGAATTATTTGCAAGTAGTATATCCAGTGGCGCACTCAGGGGGTGGGGGCTTAGGGGGCTTAAGCCCCCCAAGAACCCAAGGTCCGTAATAAAATTTCAAGCGAATTTTCAAGAAAATTGTCTGTAGAGAGTATGTGCTCCAGGCTGATTAGTGTTGGTACATTTAATGATTTCACCCTTTTCAAGTAGAATAAAGTTCATAACTAGTGGCTTGACATGGGGGGCTTTGGGGCTCAAGCCTTACCCTCAAGTCTTGAGATCCTTATCAAAATCTAATCGGTCACCCTTACAAATAGGACCCAAGAGTTTGTAGCTTTTCTTATCTGACTGAACAGATACCTGCCAGCCACAGCTCAAGGCTATCACTTTCCTAAAAAAGAATATGCGAAAAAATTCTGCCAGATTCAAGAAATCTGCCAGATTGTGAAAGCTTATTCCTTTGAAAATGCTTCATCAAAGAAATACAGATAGCAGAAGAATGATGCTAACTTTCTTAGTAATAAATCAATGAATTAGTACTCATTCAAAAACGTTAGGCTTCTAGAGCCCTCATTTAGGTGGTAAATTGAAAAGATTCGTTGTGAATAAGCTGAAAAATCACATAAAACAAAAAAACATTAACTACCGTGATTATTGAGTTACTCTATGAAATACGCAAAACAGGCCAAAAGAAGGCGTTTTTGAGATAGATGGGTACGAACTTGGTTATTGATTGCGAATAAAGCACCCAGAGTTCAAAAATCAGAATTTAAATTGGATGTTGGATCAAAACACACAATAATAGCAAGTGGAAAACATCTATGAAAAATCAGTTTTCTTTGATTCAATAAATCTTGACTTTATAAGCTTTGGGATAGTTCTTGACTATTAGGTACATTTACATTTGAATTAGTTTACCCACTAAGCCGACAATAAGAAATGTGTTTGCATGATCATTTTGTGAATTTATGTAAAATGTCCCACCAATTCTAAGATTAGGTAATCTCGACTCACATTGAGACTTGCATTTTTCGTTCACTTTACTACCCACGCAAGTCTCAGAATGACGTGGGCATCATACAAATGTATTATAGTAGATCGTGTAGAACGTTTCAACCAATTTTACATTAAATCACACCACCTATGTGAAGGCCATAGAGATTTCGTAATGAATGATGGTAGCCTATACCTGTAATCTTTCACCCTCTTTATTTTTCTAAGAAAGCGTTTCCAGACCTACATTCATTTGAATTTTTTTATCTTCATGAGAAGATGCTTATGCAGTCTGGCAGAATCATTTTGAACTTTTAAAACACTGTACAAAAACAACATTATGGAAACATTTTGTTTTCCCATAGCTAATACACTTTAAAAAGTCAAGTAATGAACCTCTCCACAATGAACTTTAACGGGCAACAATCTTGTGAAAAGAAGTCTGAAAAATCCCAATTTTACCCCCTCCCCCATCACGTCTAAATTTCAATTGGACGGGTAAGCCCCCCCCCCCCAAACCAAGTCTGGGTGCGCCCCTGAGTATATCCAATTGAAGTTCAATGGAGACTGTTTTCAGCTACATGAAACAAAATTATGTTCACTTGAATTCCAGTGCTGTATTTGAATCATATATTCATTTAAAATCTATTTTTAGCACTACTTTGATAATTTTTTGAAAATAAATCAAGTTTCTTATATTCATTATAAATGATCTTAATTATTGATTAAATACAAATCTGTAATATCCCATTTATTATGAATTTTCGAATAAATTCATAGAGAAATCCAAAGTAAATATCTGAAATGGGTGGGCGCTTCAACAAATACTTGAAAAATTCCTGGATATGCTAGCATAGACGAAGCATATGATGCTAGCTAGTGAATTTATTACAGTGATTGAAGGAGTTATAACTCCACAAGGTTATAACAATTTCAGGCTACTAAGCCGCTACTTTTGGATTACTAAGAACATTTTCGTTCAGAAAACATTTACTTCTAGTTCTGTATACAGCATTTATACCAAGTTATAATATTACTTATTATTCATATGTATTATCTTGCTGTGCAGAACTGACCTTTTTGAGTCGCGGCGGACGCGTTTCGAACTATGTTGCTCTTCTTCGGCGCTTGGTTGCAGCTGCACACCAAGCGCCGAAGAAGAACAACATAGTTCGAAACGCGTCCGCCGCGACTCAAAAAGGTCAGTTCTGCACAGCAAGATAATATGAATAATTCTACTGCAGTTCACGAAAACTGGATAACCACAACAATAATTACTTATTAGTTAGTAAAACTATGGGTGATTGGAGCACGGTATTAGCTAATCTTAAACTTACTAAACAAACCAAAAATTATTATACATAAAACATTGTTGCACTAATCGGACTCATTTTCTTCTACAGCTGTTGTAGAGCTCTTCTTCCTGAAATAAAAAATAAACTTGTATCAGCAAATAAAACTATTGCAAATGCAGATTTTTGCAGAAGAAATACAGTTGACCTGAACAAAAAATTGCAGCAAACTTGAAATAGCCTGAAAAACATATTTGTTGGGAGCTGAAGGGAAGTCACTCCAGTTCGCACTCCTCCTCTCTCGTTGTTTGCTACTGGTTTTAAGTCAAGTTTGTCATCAATATAAACTGATATATTCTATCTCTGATTCTCCAATCACATGTTATATATAGTACCTAAAGTGCAGTGGCGGATTAATGAATTTTTATGGGAGGGGGCGACATACCCCAAAAATACCCGTTGGTCGGGGAGGGGGGGGGGTATGGAATAAAATTTTTGGAAATTTAGTAGCCTTTAACCACATTTTACACCATTCTAGCACTTAAAATGTAGTAGAAATATAATTTTCTCGTGTTTAAGAACAATCAAATTTCCCCTAGCTAGAGTAGTTTATTTCTGTATATTCATGTGAATTAGGAATACAAATTTTTTATACAATACAATATGTCTTGAACAAAAATTGCTTTGCTAGCTTAATTTTTATCAAAATTTACAGAGAAATGAACAGAGTCTAAGCAATCGTGATGATTTTTAGACCTATATATATATATTTAAATTAATCTCAACATTCTTTCATGTTTCATAATACCAGTACTACAATAAATATGTATTAGGTCAAAAACAAACAGAGATTTATATGCCCCTACCTATTCTATAAAAGATTAATCTTATTCAAACTAATTTCACTTGATATTAGATTTCCTTCATTCTCTGTCATTTGTTAATTCGTCATTGGATTAAAATTATGTCAACAGTTAAAGATAAAGTAAAGGTAATATAGAAAATAAGGCAAAATAAGTATTACAACATTTGTTAATTCCCGGCCGGCGGAGGCGGAGTGGTAAGACAAGTTGGAGGTATTCCGTCTGTGGCGGGACAATTAAAATTTAACCGTGTGCATGTCACAAGTGTTACCCTTTTTAATTTTTTAAAATGTGCAAGCCCTCGGGGGGGCGGTCGCCCCCTCCGCCCCCCCCTTTAATCCGCCCTTGCTAAAGTGAGGCTCTGACTACACGTTGTCTTTGCATCCCTCCAATGTAAAAACCATCAGCCATATGATTGAAAATTCATCACATTGACCATATGATTCAATTGATAGCATGGAGCTAGTCTAAGCAAGGTATATTCTAAACGCCTTGGTCTAAGCTAACCTAAATGCTATAGTGTTCATCTATTTTTCATCATAATTATTGTTATATTTGATCCTAAAAGTCCAAAATCAATATGGATCTTTCTTGTACTCAGATGAAGCTGAAGCTTTATACAAAGTTTCAAGAATCTAGACTGTTTGAGTTATTTTGAGGACAGACAGATGGACTGTAGCACAATTGCAAGAAAGCCCCATCAGGTTCTTGATAATGAATTTATTACACTTGGTGTGATTATGACAACAAAAATATTTTTAAACAGGTGGTTGTTAGTTTCCCTTTGATCTGATTCACAATACAAAGCTGCTCATATGATATGGGCCTAGGCTCGGCGACTTTTAGGACAGAAAGCTTATCATTTATGAAAGAAGATAAAAACTGTGAATGCTTACTCTCTCTCCATTCTCTCTTTCGCTTTCACAAGCCATTTTTTGATTGGCTCAGCCATTTCGGCATTTGTGGCTTCATCCTTCAAACTTCTTGCCGTATCTGAAACAATTAAAACTAATGAAACCTCAAACATGGTTTGTTAGGTGCTACATATCCATCCTTGTTTCCAGATACACAAGTATAATATAATATTGAACTGTTTGACACTGTATTGAGACTTGATTATGGAAAAATAACGACTCATGTTTTGGTGTGATGGCCATTTCACTCTGTTGTCAAAAGCACCTGAGGATGCTCTTGACAACAGAGTGAAACGGCATTGCGCTAAAACGTGCATCATTATTTCCATAGTTTAGTCTCAATACAGTGTGAAATAGTTCAATGGTTTGTTTCTTGAATGTGTTAAAACCCAGAATTGATATTATATTCATGAAATTAATACAAATCTATGTGGTTTGTTAACAGTTATTGTGTATTGCAGTTATTGTGTATTAATCACTATAGTTATTGTGTAAATTTATACCTTCATTTTTTCCAATAAGGATTGCCCTTAATGCCAATATAAGTAGAGATACCATAACCTTTATATTATTATCAATGGTGTAAATTATGAAAATGATCAAATTCCATAACTAAATTTGAAGCCAATTACTAACTGGGCAGGTAAAGTAAAATTCAGCCATGTAGACATAATTATTAGAAAAGCATGACGTTTTACTTTTACAGCAAATTGAAAATATTTTTCAACCCTTAGCAAAGATAATACTATACAGTTATATTTTATCTAAATACATTATAAATAGTTTATCTATGGTTTGGGTTATACCTTGAAAAAGTTTGACTTCAAAAAGTATTGTAATAAGCACGTACATTAAATAACTAGCTAGCCTAATACACAAAATGCACCATGATAGAACGGTTAATAAATATAATAATAAATGTATCTTACCTTTGAATTTTATAGCTGAAATCTTCAAATGCGAAAAAATGCTAACGGACACTGAACGCTAACGAGCTAAAAACGTAACGAGTCACGAATTAGTGAATTAAAATGGCGGCGCGCAGCGGTGGAAGCGTGGAAGCATGGTCTCTAGATTAGACCGAGGAAGATACTGGAGTGGGCCTATTATATTAAACACATGAGATATCATGTTTCCAAAATTTTCCCATGTTAGCCATCAACATAATTAAAATCATTGTTTGTATGCACTGTATGAAAATCTTCTTGGAGGCCACTGGGATATAATTATTTAACCCGAAATCTGTTGCGCTGCTACGCTCTCTTGACTGTTGTTGACACACCGCGTTCCTGGGTCTCTGCTTGTGATTGGCTGCTTGCCTATTGGCAGTTTGATGCTAAGTGCGCCAAAACATTCAAAATACCTATGCATCCTTAAATTAATAATTAATGTTTTTCCCGTTTGTAGTACTGATTTAAATGTAATCTGAAAAAGCAAAATAATAGAACTCCTACAATTCCATAAATTTCAATTTTGAAAAATACATGATCATTGTCAATCTCAAGTTTAAAGCTTAAGCTTCTGCAGAATATTGATGAAAATAGACAAAATAGTTTTCATTTTTTAATGTAAGGAGCGCTCTCTGAGTCAAGCAGAAGTAGGAAAGAGATGTTCAGCAATGTTACAAAAGTGAAATTTTCTATTTCAATTGAAAATAATATCTCACATATTTATGAACCGTTGTTAGCCAATTTTCAGGACTAAATATTTTTTGTAGCACTTCAGCATGGCTCTGTCAGATATTCAAATTTAATTTCCGTTCAAATACTTGAAATTATGACTTGTCATTTTTACCCACTGATAAGCGTTTGACAGAAATATAGACCTACCTAGGGAACTTTTTAAAAGTTGTCACGAGCTTCACCAATTCTTACAATATAAATATGAATAATCATTCTTTTATTGATATCTCAACATTCGAGCAAAATAGATCAGTTCTGTGAATGTCATCGGGTTCTACAATGAAAATTGCATAATTAATGTGAATTTAATATTTTTAGCTCGATCCCTTCCCCTTGACTCAATTGAGGGAATTTGCGGAAAATTGTAATTTGGTATCCACAGCATGTCCTTAGAACATTCTCAGCATATTTATGCATATAACTCAAATCGATTTTGGCAATGAAGTTCTGTGGAACCTCCTGAGAACATGATCAGTACATTCCTTAGGTCCTGGGATGTTTACAGAACATGGGGAACCTATATCAGTTTTTTTGTGAAATTTGAGTTTTATATATTATTTTTTTACAAATACATGAATACATGCAAAACATCAGATAAAGCAGAAAATTGTTGTCTATTGAAATGTTTCTATGGGAATATTCTTTGTAGGTCCTTGGAACATCCCACATGTCCCCTGACATTTATAGAAGGTATGGAACCAAAATGGAATGTTCCTATCTATGTCCCTGGTACATCCCTAGAACATTCTCAGCATATATGCAAATATCTCAAATTGATTTTGACAATGAAGTTCTGCGGTACCTTCTGAGAACATGATCTGCACATTCCTTAGGTCCTGGGATGTTTACAGAACATGAGGAACTTATATGAGTTTTTTTGTAAAATTTGACAATGAGTGTTATTTATTTTGCTTTACATACATCTAATATCAGAAAAAAATTGAATTTTTGTCTGTTGAAATGTTTCTCTGGGAATATTCTTTGTAGGTCCTCTGAACATCCCACAAGTCCCGGGACATTTATAGAACGTACAGAACCAAAATGGAATGTCCCTGGGAGGTTTTGTGCTGTGTGGGTAATGATTCCTGGATTTCTTGTTCCATAACGATCTGCTTTGTTACTATTAACTTTCTATGGTTAATTCAACGACTTGCAGTCAATTTTAATTGAGAATAAATAATAAATTAATTTTGTATATTTAATTACGATTAATTCTCAATTAAAATTGACTTCAAGTCGTTGAATCTACCATGAAAATTTAATATAATGTTGATAACAGAATATGTATTTTTGATGATAATCGATTATTGATTAATGAAGGTGATGATGTTTGTAATAATACAATTATCATGATAGCTTGAGAACAAAACAACATACATTATCACAGGTCAAAAAAGCAATCAGCAAGGAATCGCCCTCAACCCTCGCACTTTTAACATGTTCTGTTTGTTATTTTAACATTCTATTCCAGATTCTCTTTTGGTTTTAATATGTTCTATTTAGATTTTTGGATTTCTTGTTCCATAACGATCTGCGTTGTTAATATTAAATTTTTGTTGTAAATTTAACGAATTTCAGTCAGTTCTGCAAGTCGTTAAATTTACAAGTCTGCAACTGACTGCAAGCTGTTAAATTTATAACAAAAAGTTCTATTCAGATTTAACTTTAGTACAACATCATCATCAACCATTTCATCCAACTTTGTAATAACACATCACTTCATCTATCACCTAGGCTTGAAATACTTCAATAAGTTGCCTTTGTACATTAAATAAAATAAAAAGATGAAATGTTATGTTATTAGAACATTTTTTGTAATTACAGGTTGCCAATGCCTGTCCATGTTGTGGATGTTGTCAAACATGTGGCTGCTGTTGTCACAAGAAATGTGGTGACACTATTGTCATCAAGGAGCCAGACCAATGCTGCTGCAAACCATGTTGCTGCTGTTGTCAGCCATGCTGTCAACAATGCTGTTGTTGTCAACCATGTTGCTGCTGTTGTTGTCAGCCATGCTGTTGCTGCTGTCAACCATGCTGCTGCTGCCAGCCATGCTGTGGATGTTGCTGCTAGATATTGAATATCATTGAATAATTTTGAAATATAATTTTCAATAAATACAGTATAATTTCCCAAAAAATCTTGAAAAATAGATGAGTCTTCAGAGCTTGAAAGACAAATATCAATAAAAACTTCTGTGAATTCATTCAGTTTGCTCATCTCAATTTTTTATATGAAAAACCTATCAATTTTTTCTTTTTTTAATAATCCATATTTTATTTAAAAGAGCATAGCTAGTATATGAGTCAAATCATATCATCATTCCTACAGCTTACTTGACTTTCACAGGATACTAAACTATGCTATAATCTTAGTACAGTCAGTAGCTCTGATAGTAGACTAAGCCTATTGGTCAAAACTCGTGCTTTATCACCATAGCTCATAACCAGGTAATAAGAGCCTAGAAATATTCACATTAAACTGTAGTTTTACAACATTCCTCATAATATAATGCTTCAATCAGCAAAAAGGCGTTACTGGAGGATTCTCCAAAAAGCTGAAGCAGATGCCTCCTCCATATTTTTACTTTTTTTTAATGATCTCCTTCTCCATCATCTCGTGCGTAAGTTTTCTACAGATTTACTTTTTCTTTACTTTCTGTCCCATTTTTTGTCATCATCTCTCACAATCATCTACATTTCTGCTTCTTCTACTTCCCTGTTTCTTCCCTCTTTCTTCTCCTTCTTCTTCTTCCTTTTCTTTATACGGCAGTGTAACTTACTGATCTACGAAAATTCTGAAACAGTTTTTCCACTATAATGTGTATGATACAACATATGTGTAGTTTTTTATCTGCATATTTGTGAATTTGTTACTATTTGGCTAAAACTGTGTTATTCATGGAAGGTTCATATAGCCTACTGATACCACGTTTGTCTCAAACATTAATTTAGTGTGTGTTCAAATTTTTCATCACTCAATTATATATTACTGATAAATCTACAAAGTTTGTCTCAAATTCTGAGGAAAGATTTTTTACAATGAAGAACACATAGGTCTGATAGCTGTGCGTGAGTAATGAGTTGGATTATGGGGATTGATGAGTTGGACCTACAATATTAGGTGGGTTCCGAACCACCAGGAGGTGATTTTACAACAGAAGCAGAATCTTTTTTCAACTTTTTGTTGTAAATTCAACGACTTGCAGTCATTTTTAAATTGTGAATATGTAATAAATATACATTTATTATATATCCACAATTTAAAACTGACTGCAAGTCATTAAATTTACAACAAATTGTTGATATTTACAACGCATATTGTTATGGAACAAGAAATCGAATCTTTTTTTGTTGGCCTATCAATCGGTCACCCTTACAAAGAGGGCCCACGAGTTCGTAGCTTATCTTTATCTGACTGAACAGTTACCCGCTACAGCCCATGGCTGTCACTTCCCTTTAGAGCAGCAGTGGGTGTGTCATTGAAGGAATCTCAACTCAAAAATGCTATAGCCAAGTAACCTAACACTAGCAGTTTCTTCTTATATTTTATAATTTATTTCGAATCTAGATTTGCAATGTAAACTATACTGACTTCTAAAGCCGACTGCGAGTGACATAATAATTATGAGCGCAAAATGCGACTGTGAACAATTACATTTTTGTATAGTTTTACCGGCATGTAGCCATTAAAGCTTGAAAGAATAAAACAATTCTTGGACTTCTTATTCCATAACGATCTGCATTGTTAATATCAACTTTCATTGTAAATTGAACGACTTGCAGTCGGTTTTCAATTGTGAATATATAATAATGGTACTCACACTTGGCCAACCGTTGTCGAGTTATGGAAGCTCATCTTCAAGACCTTGTGAGTGCAATTATTATGTATTCACAACAATTATTATATTATATAAACTTAAGAAACACTTTGAAGTGTAAATGAACTCACGTTATGGCGTGACGGCCGTTTCACTCTGTTGTCAAGAGCATCGTCAGACGACCCACAGTACACAAATAAGTAGTGACGATGCTCTTGACAACCGAGTGAGACGGCCGTCACGCCAGAACGTGAGTTAATTTCCACTTAAAAGTGTTTCTTAAGTTTATATTACATATTAGTGGAAACAAGATGGATCTTCAACATCATAATTATTGCATATTAAAACTGACTACAAAAGTCGTTAAATTTACAATAAAAATTGAATAAAAAAATTGTTTGGAGTATAGACTGATGCTCTTCTAAGATGATATCTCAAATTTAATCCTATTTTACATATCATATGGATTGAATACACTCCATGATTACTACTATTGAATAATTTAGCAGGGTACGGTATTACAATCATATAAGAAAAATGAAATGATTTTGAAAATATCTGTGATTTATAAGTGAGAATACCTCCAGTAAAAATCATAATTTAAAAATTCTGTGTCAATTTTGATAGTAATTTGAAAACATTTTGAAATTTCAACGGAAATATTTGTAAGATTTTTGAATTATAACTGGAAAAATTAAGAGATAGGCTAGCCCGCGATCTCTCTTTGTACCACAAACAATCAGTTTCATTTTATCTTCCAATTATATTGAATAACATATTATACTTCTAGAAAGACAATTCCGTACCGCATTAAAAACCATAGTTTTTAGTTTCTCTCATCATACGTGATGATGGTCTAGTTTCTGTTATCAATTCAATACAAAATCTGTAATCTGTAATGTTCGCCACCTGTAGTATAGTTAGTGAAGGTCTATAAATTACTTGTTTTCTTTGTTTATGAAATATATTAGATGTGTTGATGCCTACAAATGAGAAATTATTTCTATTTGTCTAATATTTTGTGTAGGCCTACTAAGAAGACTTTCACCTTAAAAAAAATTGATGATAAAAATATCTTCTCATCTCAATGCATAATAATTTTGCAAAAAATAAATGATCTTTAGACAATCCTGTAGACTATCAAGATGAAAATGTTATAAACTCATGTTCTGTATGCTTGTACCACAGTACCCCAGAAAAATAATATTATTCTTTATGAATTTCAAAGGATGATAGTTAACTTTTCGTTGTAAATTTAACGACTTTCAGTCAGTTTTATATCGTGAGTATGAGATGAGAATACTTGAATACTTATTCAATACCTCGAAAACGTTCGGCCGAATGTGAGTACATTTATCATATATTCACAATATTAAACTGACTGCAAGTCGTTAAATTTACAACAAAATGTTAATGTTAACAACGTTATGGAACAAGAAATCCAAAGATAATAGTTATTATTGAATTGAAAATTATGATAGATTATATTTATGCATTCAATGATGAAAAACATATTACCCATATCTCACAAGTTTTATTAAATCGAGTTTTTCACATAACAGGATTCTACTAGATTTTTAAAACTGATTTTATCAATTCGTGGACAGACAGGTCTTGTTGGGGGAGCTAAACCTCGAATAGGGAGAAATTAGATATAAAAATAGGTCTACAAATTTTAATGTTTCAATGTAGACCTCAACATAGAAATTCAGGAGCTACAGTACTTCCACAAATTGACATTTATTATGTAAATTTTCATCATGTCATTATGTCATACGTCCCATAGGCTACTGTATTCAAAGATGGAATTCAGGAACAACTTTTAACATTTCTGTTTTGATATAATTTTGTAGAACTACACTATAATAAAAAGTGTTTTCTAAGAATTTTGTATTTGTTTTTGTGTATTGCCCAATTATTAGAACTTGCAAACTGGGCAATTTCCTTTTTTCAAAATCTTTTTAACCAAAAATATCCGTTGAGAAGTGATCAACTCTTCACTACTGTCCTCTCGTTACTTATAACTGGACGACCTGATGAAAGAGAGTCTACTCAATAGATATTAATAAAGCCAATTATGGAATCAAGATTGTATTTCATCTTTAGGACAGTTTTCAATAATTATTCAGTACCTGTTGCTTTTACCAGATTTCCTGTTGAACAGGAAATCTAAAGCTATTGATTACAATGAACGATTAAATAAAAAAACTGAATGCAAACTATGCTGTTTCAGCAGAATAATGATATCATAGAGAACAAAAATCCATTTTCAGCTTGTTTTGTAGGCTGATGCTCGAATGTATTTCATAGAATAATTTTTACATTATTATACTAGAATGATCACACGAATAAATTCCAACTGTTTTCAAATACTCTTTGTTATAAATGAAGGATGCTGATAGACAAAAATTTATTAAAAATATTATGTCTGCATAGTGTTGAACAATATTATTTGATAATACTATTATATTATGTAAACACCTGTTTCATACAACTGAAAGTTCACTAGTCTATATGAATGAGCCTTATTATGTGCTCCATTTGCCCTTATTTTTTTAATTTTATCATTAAACAGTAGGCATAAATATATGATTATTTCAGCATTGATTCATTCTGTGGGTCACAATAGAAGCAGAAAAATAGATTAGATTACATAGTATGAGATAAAATTTACTCCATCCATAACATAAACGAAAATATTCCACAGATTAGTATTGTCTTACCTTATTAAAAAATTATATAAGTTTCAAATAGAAATTCAAGAGAGTAATAATTGTTGTGCGTACTTTATAATAAATATTATACATGATTTAGGCATTATATACGTTTGTATTCTAAATGTATACATGTAAACATAATTTTGTGATGAGTTAGATATAGATAATAAAGTTACAATAATAAGTGATATCTACATCAAATCACAATCAGTGATGTTTCTGATTTCCCACATCATGAGAAAGAAAAATTGGGAAGAAAGGCTCTCTCTTACTCTGAACCATGATCTAGCTACTGAAGTCCTTCCTCTATTGATAATAAAAATTTGTAATAATATAATTGTATTAAAAGGCTTTATACAGTACTCTGTGTGCAACTAGACTAGATAATTTTGCTACAAGTGTTATTATTATGACTATTTTTGGCAATTATTATGAATAATTTCTTTTGTTTGGTTTATGAATGCTAGCTTTAAAGAACATAGATTATTATAATATATAAGAACATAGATTATTTAAATAATAATCTTAATCTAGCTAGAGGCTAAATACTATATTGGTCTAGTAATAGATGAATAAAATTTTTAAAACCAATAATCATATCGTAAATAATAAATTCCAAGGTAGAGAACATAGTAAAAATGAAGAGCAACTAAAAGTGAGAATGTCATCATGGGTGTTATAAAGGCATAACTTGAACTAAAACCAACAAATTGGAATGAAAATGTTCCACCAAAAATTTCTATAGCTGGTGTGTAAGACAAGTCGGATCAACAATTATATGCATATAATCCTATACGCTAGTTACCATAATTACTATGTACCTATATCAATTAGTTGCGGTGAGGGTTAATTTTGATGTGAAAGGAACTCTTGTACACTATAAAAAGCTTTATCAACTGAATATTTTTCAATTGTTTTTGAAATATTTCTATATTTTGAAGACTTAATAGACTGCGGTTGTTTGTTGTAGAGTTTTCTACCAATATAACTAGGTTTTTGTTTGAATTAGCTCTAGGTGTTCATTTAATTTTTTTGGTTCAATAATATTGCTACAAAACATTTCAGTGACTATAAGTAGTACTGTACTAATGTTATACTCAGCCATTTATTCTAGAAGCTATGGGGAAATTATTGAATATGAAATGTTTACATTCACCTTGATTAATATTAATATAAATAATACTATAAACATTTTTGGAGATATGAAATTTTTTGAACATAGCCTATCATACCATGAACATTGTATTTCTACTAGGATGATGATAATAATATAGTTAGGCAGTACTAATACGTATAGTAGTAAGCCTGTGTTACTAGAATAGCTACCATCTTAATAACATCTTTTTGGTCCAGACTTTATTGCTATTAGGTAATGTACCGTATCTTAAACGGTACCTTTACACTCACTGAATAGCCTGCTGTACTGTTATACTCTCTTACAGCTTTATAAGCTATTAATTAATTAGTTTATTTAATTATTTATTTAGTTATTCATTTATTTCATTTATATGAACAAATTAACAATATATGCAAAGATGCAACAAACCCAAACTGCTCTCAGAGTCCAAAACTGCTCTCAGAGTCCAAAACTGCTCTCTTCACAAATTTTGATTGAGCTATTTCATCCAAAATTTTTAGGTTAGTCCACACTAAAAATTGAGATTCACAAAAAAAAACATTCGGAAAAATGACTTTTTTTCACTTAAAGACTACTGATTTTGAAAGTTCACTAAAAAAAAACAGAATTTAAAATATTAATTTATTTCTGGATTTCTTGTTCCATGACGAACTGCGTTGTTAATATTAACTTGTTATGTGAATTTATATTTTTTTTCTTAAATTTCTTGTTCCATAACGATCTGCGTTGGTAATATCAACTTTTTGTTGTAAATTTAACGATTTGCAATCAGTTTTAGATTGTGAATATATTAAAAAATGAAGATTGGTTTCAAAAACTCGAAAACGTTCGGCCACGTGTGAATACATTTTTTAATATATTCACAATCTAAAACTGACTGCAAGTCGTTTATCAATTCTTTGTTGTATTGAAACTTAAGTGATATATCTGAGCCATTACGAATTGTTTTTTACATTTATGACTTTTTTACTGATTTTATGGGCCCACTGTTCTGAGTTTTGTACCTTCCTCTTCACAGGATACATAATTCTGCTAGATTGACAATGATGTCACTCAGTAGGCTACTTGAATATACTTGTTTCCAAATTTATTTTTATAAGTTTGTTGTAACTTGAATAGAAAGATTAATGTAGCCTATAGCAAATTAAACCTATCGCCAATATTCAAATAACTGAGGGACACAAAAACGTTTCTCCAACTGATAAAACCTTTGTTGATGTTGAGAAGAATTTGATTTATCAATAGCAGCTAGGTCACTATCAACTCTATGCAATATGAGATTCAATAAATACAGTCAATTACTTCCGCAGCCTAGATTCATTGCATTTTGGTCAGGCTTGTAAGCAACAATGGCCAAAATTTCGTGTTGTGTTTGGGTAGCACTAGCTGTTTTGTGTACTCTTCAAGTGAGTATGACAACTTTTCCTCTAAAATAGAATTACTTTTTGATATAGTTAATTTCAAAGTCATACCTGCGTTCAGGTACTAGGAGTTTCTATTTTGAATTTATGGTCAAATTGAAAGTATGGTATTTATTATTTTGTCGTTGAATGTAAAGAGCTCAGGAAAAGGCTTCTGGTAAATTATTTGAAAGTTTCTTGATAAAGTTTCTTCTACTCGAATGTCCATAGATTTTTCATGACACTGACAATCCTTAACAATAATATTTTGATAGCCTCTGATTCTCTAAGGACTGTTGTAACTTCATTGATCTGGATGCATGGAGACTTGTAATAGTTCTTTGTTGTATTGAATCTTAAATTAATGATACATCTGAGTCATCATCAATTGATTTTTACATTTATATGACTTTTTCACTGTTTTTTACTGATTCAGACTTTGAGTATATTACTCAATTAATTGACAATAGATATTAATTTATCAAACAGAATGTTTCGTGACCAATACTATGTGGGCTTATTGCACTAACTAGATTAACAAAAAAAGTTCCTAAAAAAATAGCTCCAAAAATGCTATGTTACAGAGATAAATATGGCGGAGGTTTGCAACTAGCCCCATCTATTGGCTTTTTCAAGAATTCTTTAGTGTCTTCATTGAACTTGTAATTTGCTCAGGGTTTAGGAAAATATGCTGAAAATTCTAATAAAAAAGTTTGAAATTGGTGAGTACAGTAATTTTGGAAATAATCAACAAAATATATGAAAAATGACCTAGTTTTTATTTAAGTTCAAATTTGATAAGCCTGGTTAGTTGCGCAATTAGTACTAAGTATTTTTTTAAATCTTGTAGGATTTAATTCTGAAAAGATAATGCTTCATAACCCAATAATGAAAAACACACCTGAATCTAATAAAATTCGGATTTCAATGGGTCAGACCATTTACAAATAGCTGAAAATTTGATAAAAGCCGATTTTAAGAAGCCTGAATCCTTGTTTTAAAATACTGATGAAATAAGTGTAGTATTGAACAACTGTTTTATTTGAGTACCTAATTATCATAAATTAATAGGCCTACATTTATTCTCATTACACTCCAATAGTGAGGCTGGAACATCCTCATTGAAACGTCACAACATTTTAATATTCTTGTATTGATATTAAGAATCATTTTAATTCATAAATGAGTTCATATAGAGATAAGCTCCGTTATCCTGGGCTCTCTTTGTAAGGGTGACCGATCAGATTGGCCAGCAAAAGAGACACTGTTCTCTGCTGTAAAATCAATTCCTGGTGATTCGGAAACCACCTAACACTGTGAGTCCAACTCATAAATCGCAATTATTCAATCCATTACTCACGCTTAGGTCTCAAACCTATGTGGACTTCATCCTAAAAAAAAAAACGTGTAAATATTCACCAACAATTGCATAATCACAATCATGACAAATATTACTTTGCAAAAAACTTTGTTGGTAAGAACTTTTTCTTTCATTATATTTTATAATTATTAATTTGGAAGGACCCCGAACAGGACTTCCTATGGGGCTCTCACAGGCAGTTTTATATACTATTTGTAAATATATTGTTGTGATATGTAATGATGATGTTTGTAATGTATATAATACTTGCTGAATAAATATTATTATTATTATTATTATTATTATTATTATTATATAGCATACAACCATAGATTAACAACTATATTTTTCCCTGCTTATATTTTATATGTAGTTATTCAGTGCATGATATAATGTAGTGTTAATACTAAGATTACTAAGATTTATTTATTGCCAAAAATCATACATAGGCCACACATGTAAAATAAAACAAACAGAAATAATAATAATATATATATATAAAAGAAAATATACCTAAGTTTCTTATGATCTATTGAAATAATTTTCGGCACTGCCAACATAAGATAACTTGTGTGTTGGCAGTGAGTCGCAGTTGATCACTCTCATATCACTTCTTATCAAAAGAAGGAAAATAAATAAACAGCTGCTACCACAATTCATTACAATATTAAAGTACACCAATGATACACGAAAAAAAATATTCATAGATCATCATATCGGTAAGGAATTTCAGAAAACAAAACTTATATGTGAAAAACTATAGAATACTCATGAAATAAAACTCATAGTGATGCCCATAGACTATCATAATTATGATACAACCAAACGTGCTCGCCTGTCCAAAACATGGTACGGTTATATTATTACTGTGAAGAAAATTACTAGATGTTTTTTATAATAATGTTCCTCAGAAACACAAGGATTATATTAGAGAATCTCAATTATCTGTATTATAATGTCAATTTAAAATAAATATTTCTGTTAATCCATTCCCGTATATTTTTGTGTCATTTGCCGGTTATATTTTTGTTAATGAAATCCATTGGTATTTTATTGATTAAGTTATTACTATAGAACGGAATTTGATGCCTGCATACCGTGAGCTTCAAGATATGTGTGTTATATCTATTTGTATTATTTACTCGTATATTGTAGGGGGTTGTGTGAGTGGTAAAGAGATTTTGATGTTTATTTATGTAAAGAACTACCCTTTTTACATAAGTCTGTCTTATAGTCAGAACATTTATTTCATAGAAAATTTCTCTACTTGGATAAAGTCGTGGTCTTCCTAGAGCTGCTCTTATTATGTGTTTTTGTAAGATAAATACGTTTTTTAAATGTGTGTCAAAAGCAGCACCCCACACCTCAATAATATATTGAAACAATGAGTGAGCATAAGCAAAATTTATTTTCCTAATAATGTCCAGATTTTTTATTCTATTTATTTTGTAGAAGATGTGAATCAAGTATTTTAATTTTGAACATAAATGCTCGATGTGCTTGTTCCACTTGAGGTGTTGGTCTACCAATATTCCCAGGTATTTCATAGATTGTACTCTCTCCAGCACAATACATAGTACTAGTAGTGATGATTGCTATCCTCTCCTTTCTCTTTCCTTTTTGTACCCTACATTGTTGACAAAAAACCTACATTGAGATTTTTTGTCACAAAATTTTTAATAATTACAGCTAATATTGACAGTTGATATAAATTTAATAGTATCAATATATTGTTAAATAACTGAGAATTGAAAAGTTTCTGAATCTGTAGGTACAGATAAAAGTGAATTCCAAGTCATATTTTGAAAGTTGTAGGTGTTAATTCTCTGGGTCTGAAATCTGTAATTGAATATTATCAATGTTTGTTGTTGCATTTGGTTGGAAAAACCAAATTGTTTTTTGTGATTAAACTTTATATTGTTACTGTTGCTTTTTTCCACAGTTGATTGCAAATGAAGCTGATGCCAAGTTTTATTCTGATGATGAGGAGTGCTGCGAACCAACCTGTCCATGTCAATGCGAATGTGACTCAGGATGTGAAAAGAAGTTCAGCCTTCCAAAAATGCCCAAAATTAAGTCCAAAAACCCATGCAAGAGCAAGAGCTCCTATAAGTCAAAGTGCTCAAAGAAGTCAAAGTGCTCATGTGGAAACTCCTGCTGTGGTGGGAGCTGTGAGAGTTGTGGCTGTGACACTCCTTCTTGTCCATCATGCTTTCAACCTTGTGCCTTCATCCCTCTAGCACCCCCACAATGCTTTGATGCACCTTACGCTCCACCCTATTCTTGCTCACCATGTTCATTATCTGGATATGCTGCACCTCCAAGCTACTCATGTGGGCCACCTCCATGTTCATTTTCATCCTCACTATGTGGACCATCACCATGTGGACCATCTCCATGTGGACCATCTCCATGTGGGCCATCTCCATGTTCATATGCATCCCCACCATGTGGACCATGTTCATGTTCATATGCATCCCCACCATGTGGACCATCTCCATGCTCATATGCATCCCCACCATGTGGGCCATCTCCATGCTCATATGCAACCTCACCATGTGGGCCATCTCCATGTTCATATGCATCCCCACCATGTGGACCATCCTCATGTGGACCATCTCCATGTGGACCATCTACATGTGGACCATCTTCATGCGGACCATCTACATGTGGACCATCTTCATGCGGACCATCTCCATGTGGACCATCTCCATGTTCATATGCATCCTCTCCATGTGGACCATCCCCGTGTGGACCATCCCCATGTGGACCATCTACATGTGGACCATCTCCATGTGGACCATCTCCATGTTCATATGCATCCTCTCCATGTGGACCATCTTCATGTGGGCCATCTCAATGTACATATGCATCACCACCATGTGGACCATCCCCATGTGGGCCATCCCCATGTGGGCCATCTCCATGTTCATATGCATCACCACTATGTGGACCATCTCCATGTTCATATGCATCCCCACCATGTGGATCATCTTCATGTGGGCCATCTCCATGTTCATATGCATCTCCACCATGTGGACCATCTCCATGTGTGCCATCTCCATGTTCATATGCATCTCCACCATGTGGACCATCTCCATGTGGACCATTCTCATGTGGATCATCTCCATGTTGGTCATCACCATGTTTGTAATGGTACAGTGTGAAATGAGAATAAAAAAAGAGAATCTTGAACTGTTAAATCTTGAATCTTGTACATTAACTGGAAATAAAAGAAAGGTGTTCTACAATAAAGCAAGTTATCAAATGTTGAGAAATATGTTTTGTGCATTGCTCAATGCTATACAATCTCAAAAATACTCTTCTCAAATAAAATAAAATTGAGGTAGGTATCATCAAGAGTAACTCTTCTGTGATTCAGAACAGTGCATATAATAAAAAAGAAATATCACATTACAAAAACACATGTCAAAAAAGTCAAAGTAAATTCCAATTAACAAAATTGAGTGATTTGAGTCTTACAGAAATATATATCAATTCCATCTTAAAAACTAACTCATTGGCCAATGATTTGCACACATGAATTCCACTATTCTCATGATACATTTGATGAAATTATCTATTCAAGCCTCATACCTTGAGCATTGTTTCTTACTCAATCAGGTTAAGAAGATGCAGGATAGTTCTAGTTGTACACTCCATAATCAGCAAAGGCCAATATCAATCAGCCAAGAATGTGTGGAATCTATCAAGCTGTATTCAACTGGATCTCTAGAAGTGGAAAAGAAGTGTGAGCCCCAAAATTTTAATGAAGAGTAGAGCTCTTTTTTCCAGCATTTTTCCAGCATGGCCCTTAAAGTTGAAAATTAAAAGTATTATTTTGTACATTATGTCTTGGAGACTCCAGTTGAGGAGCATAAGACAAGTCAGATTAACAATTATACAATTTTATACACTAGTTATCATAATTGCTATATCAATTGGTTGATGACTTTTTTTTTTTTTTTTTTTTTTTGAGGATGAAGCCCACATAGGTCTGAGACCTGTGCGTGGGTAATGAATTGGATGATGGTGATTGATGAATTGGACCTACAGTTTTAGGTGGGTTCCGAACCACCGGCAAGTGATTTTCAGCAGAGAACAGTGTCTTTTTTGCTGGCCAATCTAATCGGTCACTGTTACAAACAGGACCTACGAGAATGCATCTTATCTATATGATTGAACAGATACCTGCTATGGCTCGCGGCTATCACTTCCCTAATAATGTATACTTGTACACATACTTGTATACATAATGTATACTTGTAATGTATAATGTACACTTAATTTTGTATAGTTTCCAAAGTTGAACCACTATGAAGAAAAAGTACTACAAAGCAATAATAACTGGGCTCTAAAAAAATACATATCTATCTAGGCAAATTATCCTACTGATAGAACACTGAAATCATTCGAACAGAGACTAAATCTCATTCATCTCAACATTTGTGAGACATTTATAAAGTTAAAAAGGATTATGAAAATAATAATTTACAATGAACCAAAAATATTGACATAATCTTAATTTTGACAAAGTAGAGCCCAAACAATAATTTCTGTCTAGTTTAATGGTTATAAAAATTTTCTAGGTCAAGTTCTAAGCGAAGAACATGAAAATAAATTTTCTAGCATCATTATATTGAAGCAGGCTATGCTGTTTCTGAAATTACAATTTTAATTAAACTACAACACTTTGACTAGTCAACAATGAATTTAATAGTCTAATTTTCCCTTTAGCTAATTCACAATTGAACAGCAAAAATCCTAACAATAGCATAATACAATAGCTTCCCATACAATTAGACTAAGTAGTTCCATGAAACTTAGAATAACAACAATGAAATAGAAATAAATATACATCAAGTTACCTGTTTTCTCAGTAGTGACAAAGTAGTATATCCAACATTTTACAAAGTTTGCAGGTTATCCCATAGAAGAAATATATATGCTCTTCTGAATACACTGACTGACTTGATTACTAAATAAAACTAAATTTCTATAAAAGATATTATCTTTAAAAATGTTATTCTTTATGATGAGTACATAAAAAATTAAATCCACATAACCTCACTCAAGGTTTTCACATACTGACAACAGTTGATAATTAAGCGGAGTGGCATGTAAGCCATGTTGGGCATTGTATAGAATAATTCAAAGAAATTTGCAGAACAAAAGGGAACTTACCACCCCAATTCAAAGTTTTCTATGAGAAGGGACATTTCCATTGATAAAAAAGAATGGTAGCCTATCCATGCATAAATTCAATTGAGCATTCCCACTGAAATGGGATAGTGAAGACAGTGGAGCCTGACCACCAAGAAAAGTTATGACAGGAAAAGATGAAGTGAGATGTTAAAGCTCAATTGGTGTTCTCCCTCTTTTGGTGTATTGTGCAAATACAAACCCAGACAAGAAACTTACCCATAAACATTTTATATATCAGTATGACAAACAATGCTTAATAGCATGAAGACAGCTAAACCTTCCAAAATAACCAATTATCTTAGAAATTATGACCAGGTCAAGTATAAAGTTATGTATCCAACTTCATAACTTCATAATAGCCTAACACTAATTAAACCATGATAATAGAGAATCACAGAACTGTTAGAATAAAGCAACAGTTGACTTCAAATAAAGCATTCTAAAGTGGAAATAATTGTACAGATTTGGGAAAGATTGGAAAATGTTCATATGCTTCTTCAACATGTTGATCATCTTCATGCCAACAATCATGTGTACTATCTCCATGCCAACAAACATGTTGCCCACCACCTTGCCAACAATCATAATGTATGGACCCTCTCCATGCCAACAGTCATGAGAACCATCTCCATCTAAACAATCATGTGGCCTAATCTATGAAGCTGCACCTTTCCCACAGCCATGTGGCTACCAGTACTCATTATATGGACAGTCTTGTGCACTCACTCCTTGCTCCTAATCACATGGTGCTCCATCTTTTTCATCCTCATGAGATCTATCATACTCATCCTCATGTGTATAACCTTCCTACTATTCTTATATTTACATCCATTATGTCCATTTCCATGAGTAGACAACCATCTTGTTCATCTCCATGTGAGCAAACATCTTGTCCATCCCTATGTGGTCAGCCATCTTGCCCATCACCATGTAGTCAGTCATCATACACTTATTGCAATGACAACAAGCTTACTCTTGCAATTAAAGTCAGTCTTCATGCTTTTCCACATTAGTTTCACAATACCATCCTCCTCCAGTCTGTCACTCTATGATATGTAACCTTAAGAATAGTTCTTATGAATTGTTTAAAAGATTTTAGAATTTTCATAAATCACTATTTCACTCTCAGGAGGAATCATTAATTTTTCTCCAGCACCAAAATGATAAGTGATAGCATACAAAAGTTATTCAACCGTCAAGTGATCATGAAAATTAATTATTTGAAACTTATTATATTTGTATTTTTTCTGTTTTTCAAAGTAACATACGAACTATTTTTCTACACAGAAAATATTCCTCCCATTCCACTCACTAACTTATTAATTCTAGTGACTCTTAATGTGAATTTTCCTGGTTGAATAGTGAAAATGACCTTAAATTCCAACTTGGCATGGAATAAATAAAGTAGTCAATCACTTACTCAATTTCAGCTTCTTAATACCCATTTCATGCTCTCATATTTTCTGAAGTATTGAGATGCTTTTCTAAAATACAAACAATTAAATTGAAGGAAATACTCTCCCTATGATGATACCGTTATGATTCACCTCGCCGTTTGAACAATGTTATGGGGAGCGTGATAGACCTATTAATGATCTACTGAACCTCCCACATCAATTTGAGCGTACAGTATTGCATGTTTCCCTAGCCGATTCTGACTGTCCTCAAAAGTGTGTTTCAATTTGAAAAAAAACTGATTTTTCAATGTTCAGCCTAGTCCTTATCCTATGGAAAAACTTTCAATATTGTCTGTCTGTTTTATTCAAAATTCATTGAAACCCATGTTTGTGATCCATTGTAATTGAAAGAATTCAATGATAAAATAATTCATTGTTTTTTATAAAATCCGATCACTTTGGTTCTCATATTGGTTAATTTTGGTTGGCCCTAACTGTACCCTGCTTATATGAAGCTGCTTTATATGCGGAGGCAAATGGTATTGGCCAAAATCTTGATGTACACGATTATAATACAAGAAGCCGAGGAGATTATCACTTGGAGAGTCACAATAGCTTATTCAAACAAAAACCTATTTATATTGGTTAGGAAACTGTACAACAGGCTACCGCAGTTTTTGAAGAGTTTAAAAAATATAGAAATATTTAAAAAACAATTGAAAAAATATTTAGTTGATAAAGCTTTTTATAGTGTACAAGAGCTCCTTTCACATCAAAATTAAGCCTCACCTCGACTTATTGATATAGTTATTATGGTAACTAGTGTGTATAAGATTATATTTTGCATACAATTGTTGATCAGACTTATACTCCTTAGATGTAAGCTACATAAAAATATATGATAGAACTCAGTCAAAAGTCTCTCTCAATGGAGAATTTTTGTCAGCTTCATTAACCAAGGGTCAAACATGATTCATAATCATCATCATTCAAGTTGATGATCCAAGGCATTCATTTTGAAATTTTCCTATGGTTGTAGACTCTACCAGTGTATAGGTCAGTTGAACAAAAGAAAATTAAATTAAACCACTGTAAGATTACGCCAACTTATGGAGCTCAATAGGAAAGCTGTTGCACTGGCTCCATCAAATGATGTCATCTTTTGGTGGTCAAATTAAATTTTCTTTCATGGAACTGGCCCTATATGTAGAAAAATCTTATAATAATTTTTGTTAAATTTATTTTCATTGTTATTCAATCCTCCAATTCTGACTTGTACTTTTGATTATAATTTCATTCGTAGGGGGAGTATCAGTTCATGCTACTCAGAGGTGTGCGACCCTCCGATCCCCGAGCTGGTCAGTGCTTCCCACGTCTATCACCCCTGCACTGACTGTCCCCACCCTGCCTTCTTTTCTTCTCCCCCACACCCTCTGTATCTATCATTTGGTTTACTTATGCTTTAAGTTTTATTTTACTGTTCTTTGTTCCTTTCTATTTTTATTAGATATTTTGTTCTATTTACAACCTATAAACCTTCCTCCTTCTTCTTCACTCTTTGATTTACGTATTATTCAATCATTTATTTATATTTATTTCATATTTATTTTCCCTTATGGGGTATTGGTAATAGTTTGAGATTGGCATCGCACATAATATCTAGATTGTCACTGTAAAGAGTATTGAGGTACACTGAAGGAGCCAACAAAAAAAAATCTTTTTTGGGGGCGTGCAAGAGTAATCCTTCAACCACCGGCACACCATGGTTGATCATACCAGAGAAAATAGGCTTTTTTCAAGGCCAAACTTTTTGACAATCTCAATCAATATTGAGGGACTATCAGCAGAGAAGGAATTTTTACTAGCAGAGATGTGTAGGGTACACAAGTATGACATGCTAGTAATACAGGAAACGCACCGAGGCAGGGATGACCATAGACCCCAAGTGAATGGAATGAGACTGGTTGCAGAGAGGCCTCATCCGCAGTATGGAAGTGCAGTTTTTGCTAAACCTGGTCTGGACATAATATCAGTAGATATTACTGAAAATAACAATTTTGAGATTCTTACCATTGAGCTGAAATCATTTACTGTCACTTCAGTTTATAAACCACCTAATGAAAAGTTCATATTCAATCAACCTCAAAACTTCAGGAATAGGCAAATGAAAATAGTTATTGGCGATTTCAACTGCCATGGCGTGGCATGGGGATATGACCACACAGATGCAAATGGTGAGGATTTGGAGACCTGGGCTGAACAGGGGAACTTGAAGCTTATTCACGATCCGAAATTGAAGCCTTCATTCAACAGTGGAAGATGGAGGAAGGGTTATAATCCAGATAACATCTTTGTTAGTGAAGAGATGGCAGGTCAAGCTATCAAAAGAATAGGGGAGCCAATTCCCAGAACACAACACCGCCCAGTAATATGTGAAATCAAACCTATAGTATGCCCAGACATTGTCCCTTTCAAGCGCCGCTTCAACTTCAAAAAAGCTAAATGGTGTGAATTTACAATGTCTTTGGACCAGGAAGTGAGTAAGATCAACCCTTCACCAGCCAACTATGATGAGTTTGTCAAATTAACTAGAAGTATATCATGCCAATTTATTCCTAGAGGGTGTAGAACACAATACATCCCTGGTATGAGCAAGGAAACTGCGCAATTACTGAAGGAGTACAGGGTTAAGTATGAGGCAGATCCTTTTGCAGCTGATACAATGGAGGCAGGTGAGAGTTTGATGAGGGGGATAGCGGAGGGGAGTAGGCAGAGATGGATGAGACTTGTGCAAGATTTGGATATGAAGCAAAATAGCAGAAGGGCATGGAAAATGGTGAAGAACTTAAGCAACGATCCAACAAAACCTAGTGGGCAGATGGGTGGAGTTACTCCTAATCAGATTGCTCATCAGTTAATACTGAATGGTAAGACTGGTAAAAAAGGTTACAGAAGAAACACCCAGAACCCAGTGACTAGAGAAAACAGGAACAGTGCATTGGATCAGCCATTCAGTGCTGAGGAGCTGAAAAGAGCAATATCTGAATTGAAAGAGAACAAAGCTGCAGGTCCTGATGATATGAGAACAGAAATAATAAAACGATTTGGATCAACAACTATCAAGTGGCTTGTGGCTTTGATGAATAACTGCATAAAGGACAATCAACTCCCAAAACTTTGGAGGAAAGCTCATGTTGTAGCACTCCTAAAGCCTGGAAAAGAGCCCAATTCTCCCAAAAATTTCCGACCAGTGTCTCTTCTCTGTCACTTGTATAAGGTATTTGAACGCATGATTCTGAATAGAGTGGCTGCCAGTGTTGATGAGAAGCTTATCCCAGAACAAGCTGGTTTCCGCCCTGGGAAGAGCTGCTGCAGCCAAATACTCAATCTGACTCAGCACATTGAGGATGGTTACGAAAAGAATTTGGTGACAGGAACCGTATTTATTGACTTAACTGCTGCATACGACACTGTCAACCACAAATTACTCATAGAAAAACTGTATCAAACAACAGGAGACCTTCAACTTACAAGGGTGGTGAGAGCCATGCTTCAGAACAGGAGATTCTATGTCTCACTAGAAGGTAAAAAGAGTAGATGGAGAAACCAGAAAAACGGCCTTCCTCAAGGAAGTGTCCTGTCACCTCTACTCTATAATATATATGTGAATGACCAACCAATTCACCCTGAAGCAAGGCGTTTCATCTATGCGGATGATACTGCACTCTGCGTGCAGGGCAAATCATTTGAGGAAGTTGAGGAGAGACTACAGGAAGCTCTAGAGCTGTTAACACAATACTATGATGTCAACCACCTCAACCCAAACCCTAGCAAAACTCAAGTATGCGCCTTCCACTTGAGGAACAAGGAAGCAAATCGCCACCTCAAGATAATTTGGAGAGGGGTCACTCTTGAACACTGCGGTAGCCCAAAGTATCTAGGTGTCAGACTGGATCGAGCACTCACTTACAAAAGTCAATGCCAGGAGCTTAAGAAAAAGGTTGGTGCTAGAAATAACTTGCTAAGAAAGTTAACGGGAACAACATGGGGAGCTCAGCCTGAGGTGCTTCGCACGACAGCCATGGGCTTGTCTTTTGCAGCAGGGGAATATGCGGCTCCAGTTTGGGAAGCATCAGTGCACGCAAAACAGGTGGATATTGCACTGAATGAGACAGTGAGGATTGTAACTGGCTGTCTCAGACCAACCCCGATAGACAAGATCTACCCCTTAGCTGGTATTGCACCACCTAATATCAGGCGTAAAGTGGCTGCAGAGATTGAAAGAAAAAAGCAACTCACTGATAGGCGACACCCCATGTTTGACCACGTTCAGGTGGCATCTCGACTGAAGTCTAGGCACAGCTTCATGGTGAGAACGGAGCCCTTAACAACAGGACCTGAAGCTCGTCGGCTTGATCTATGGAAGACAGCAGTCCCAAGCAGGCCTTGTTTGAAGGAAAGATTAGCTGTAGGAAAGGATTTACCATATGACGTATGGAAAACACTGAACCGTCTCAGAGTGGGAGTGTCAAGCTGCAAGGCCAATTTAAAAAAATGGGGCTATATTGATGATGACAAATGTGAGTGTGGAGAGATCCAAAATGAAAGCCACCTATTAAGCTGCTCACTGCTGAATGATGCATTCTCTGTTGATGATATTTTAGAAGTAAATGACAAGGCAATAAATGCTGCTATTTTCTGGAGAGGAAAAATTTAAGTTTAAGGTGTTGGCCGGACACGAAAAGTAAGAAAGTAAGATTATAATTTCAATTGTGAACAATCTACATGAATGTTATTACTGTAACTGCATTTACTGTAAACGAGAAATAACGTAATTATGTAATGTGCCCATTCATTCAATTGAATGCTATGTTCATGTGGTTTCCTATTCTATTTCACATTGAATAGGAAATTTAATTAAAAGGAAAAACGGTTAAACTGGTGTGTTTTAACACTTCTAACACGAATGACTGAACAGAAGGAACACTTCCCCCGCTCCAGAAATTAACCGCAGCCGAAATGATCGATATGAGAGTGGATGATTGATCGAGAGATGGAGGAAAAAGAAGAAAATTCGTGGGAGGATAGAATCGATGGAGCGGCAACACGTGAAAAAAGTGAATAAAGCGAGAGAAATGAATGAAATTTGTGTGATGATGAAGAAGGATGGCGAATCAGTTCATTACTTCGCTTTTTTAAGTGATGCTGAACGAGTGATCAACAGTTTCCTGGCCGATCTCAGAAATCTTGCCAGTTTGCTTCCTTATTCACTCTCAATCTGAAGTTGTACCGCTCTTGATTGAGCCCCACAATTACTATCACTGTACTGTCTTTTTCAATTCTGCTCAACCTTTCACAATGGTCTATGATGTCAACTTGATCGTAAGTAACTTCATTCAACTTCTTTACGAATATTTCAATAATATGTATAGAAATAATACAACACTATTGATCAGGATACTACTCTGGGATCGTTTATGTAGGTACTAACCAAGTAAAGAGTATGGAAGAGTTGAATGAAGAGTTGTACTAAATTAAGTTATTAGAAGCATGAATGTTTTTTGCTCAATTTGAATGAAGTTGTAATTCCTGTAATTCAAGTGGTATCTTCATTCCAGTACATAATTCAACTACCATATTGGAGTAGTCAAGATACTGACAAGTTATTCCAGTCCTGCAAATTCAAGGGTTATGTTGATAATTCAAGTTGGTATTAGTGGCCTAATGTTTCCCAGTGAACCATTATTTATTGAAAAAATCTCATTTGTGGTGTTCAACAGAAAAGGAATTTATTTGTACAATAATTAATTAGCAATGACAAAAGGTGGATGTTACAATAACTGAGCTTACCACATAATTTGACCCTATTTTTTATTTTAGCTACCATTAATAATCCAAAATTATTATTGGTTTGAGACTTATTGGAGTAGAATATATCAGTTAACTCAAGTTTGTGCGTATAAATACGAATGTGTAGTAGATCCAGACATCTAAAGCTAAAGTTCATCCAGACGATACAACATTTATTCTTTCTTGGATTTCTTGTTTCATAACGATCTGCGTTGTTGATATCAATTTTTAGTTGTAAATTCAACGACTTGCAGTCAGTTTTATATTGTGGATATATAATAAATGTAGGCTACTCACATTCGGACAAAAGTTTTCGAGGTATTTAATCTAATCTTCAAGATGGGCCTTGAGATGAGATTATTCAATGCCTCGAGAACGTTCGGCCAAAAGTGAGTACATTTATTATATATTCACAATATAAAACTGACTGCAAGTGGTTGAATTTACAACAAAAAGTTGATATATTCTTTATTGTAGAAGAGGATGCATATGCAGATGAGGTGAAGAAAAGAATTAAGCAGCGTAGTTCAATAATGTTTAGGTTAGACTTGAAAATGAATTATTTGAACTTCATGTTTGTTATTAAGTGTTGTTTTCACAGCTATGTTGAATATGAGATGTTACTGGAATCTATGTCTGTGACTATTGTAATGCATTATTTTTTGTTGCATTCTCCAATTATTTATCATGATGTTTCTCAAATGATTGCACAATGCACTGTCTAATAATTATGATTATAAATAGTAGGCCAACTCAACATGATGACCTTTGTAAAGTGATGAAAAAACTGTGGAGCTTTGTTTGTCTCAAAGGCTGATCTATATTGAAATTTAGTGAAAATACTTAATTTTAATAGATTTATTTAATTCCACATAAATAATTTGCTGAGTTTATTTAACTATTGAGATCCCATCCTTCCTTAGTATATTGTATATTCATTCATTTTATTTTCAATGTCTCCAACATTAAAAAAAAAAATTTTTCTTAAATCATTACAGGCTACACTGTTACTGGGATGGACTGCCATGTGCCAAGGAAAAATGATGGAAAATGCTGATGAGCCCAAGTCGGTTATCAAGGAGTACAAAGCAGGCAGTAAGTACCCTGCTTGTGAAAACCATTAGAATAAAATAGAATAATAATTTATTTCTGCAACACAACATCATACAATAGATAATACACACAGTAACTTTTATTTTATGACATCATATAAATGATAAAAATAAATAAAATAAACTTGATTCAATGAATTTCAAGTGAAAAAAATTTATATTATTTACACTCTATCCACTTATGCCCGGTTTCTGAGTTGGTCATTAAGTGAAATGGATCATTAACCCATTGCTCCAGCATTGAGTTAATGGTCCATTAAGTTAATGAACAACTCAGAAACCGGGCATCAGAGTGGTTATTTTTATCACACATATTTGTAGATAATAGACCATGAGGAGGGTTGAGCCTGAAATATAATATTGTTCTTAAAACTCACTTTTCAAACATGGGCCTATCAA
The DNA here is from genome assembly GCA_948455865.1 of Conomelus anceps. Classification (NCBI taxonomy): domain Eukaryota; kingdom Metazoa; phylum Arthropoda; class Insecta; order Hemiptera; family Delphacidae; genus Conomelus; species Conomelus anceps. The sequence goes on along the minus strand of OX418226.1, from coordinate 13,120,335 downwards.
GTACTTATTGGATATATTTATTCAACTAACACCAAAGTTTCTGCTGGTTACTGTAACTGCTATTCATATGTTACTGCTAGACTATTACCTAGGCTGCTATTGTGTATTACTCAACACGCGTTATGATAATCAAACTCGTACTATGATAAAGTACAGCTGTAAAAAACATTATTAATTAACTTTAATAACATATTAATTAAAATTGAACTAATTTCGAAAAAATGACAATAAATTAATTTCAGTTGATAGAATAAATATGTACTATTAGAAAGGAACATTGCTCAAATAATTGATGAGAATCATTGTTAGTGCTTTGGAATAGGTGTAGCCTACTGCTTACATGGTAGCTTCCAATTGCCTAGTGACACACTTTGATATTATAATATCGATAGTAGGCCTCTACTATCAATACAAGTTTGATAGTGTACTATCGACTAGAAATTCATCTACAAACTGATATCTTATTTTTCTCTTTTGTTGTTCCTAAAATCTTGAAACACAAATTGAATTGAAACTTTACCATTTCACCTGAATCACCGCAATTTGAGTCTCATATTTCACAATGTAGTAGAATCAGATTTTTTTCAATAAATAGTCGATTGAAGCTTTCTAAAAACAAAAATATGTACAGCCAAAGCTTTTAGAGTAGTTTAATTATTTCGAATTCCCGATTATACAATTGGCACAATTTTCAACAACATTGTTTAAACCAGTAAATAATTTGATGAATCAGCAAAGTTGATCAAAAATATAGCTATGCTGTATCTGGTATTCTATCACAATGACAATGCTTATTCAGAAATAGTTCATTATGAAATAGATTTGAAACGATAACCGATCGATTATTTCATGATCAAATTGAAAGAATGCAATTTAAATTCAACGTTGTATTGGGATTGAGGTGCTGTAGTATAAGTAAGATACGGTACTGTATTTATAATTTATTTATTTACTGTATTTCATTTATTCAATAACCGTATTTATAATTCGATCAATCGAAAAATATTACTTTCTTGGCGACAATTTGTAGGTAAATTTCTACCGAAATGAATAATTGAGAACGTATGAACTTTCTCTCGATGATTGTCAAAATACAGTATTTTCTGGAGAAATTTAAAGTAGTCTAAACAATGGCTATCTTGAATTCTTTGTTAATAATACAATCCAAGTTTGATTAGAGTTCCAGTTTAGAGCTTCTTATGTTACAATAATTCTTACGGGTGGTTCAACCTCGTCGTTGTTATGTGTAACATCGTTCACATTCAGTTTAGATGATTTTTAACTACAAGCTAATAACATGTAAGAGGCTAAGCATATTGCATCAAATGACATACACAAAATAATAATTTCGTAATTCAATTGATAGGGTTAACCAAGGTCAGGGACCTAATGACACTTGCAAACAGTGTACAATAACAGAATTTTTTTAAATTAATTTCGAATGCCTACAAGTGCTATTAATTTGAACTGAAGACATCCACAAAGGTTGATATTGATAACAGCATTGAATAGCTGATGGAAATCGGGGATGAAGACTACTGTACAAAAATATCAGTCACAACCGGAAATCGAACCACGTACCTCCCAATTTTCGGTTGTGCGCTTCAACCACTACACTATAGTGACCTCTTCTGCACAGCAGCACTGGTTTTAAACTTGGTCATATCGGCTCGCTCGTATCTCACAAGTTAGTTTGAAGTAACTGACAAATATACAGAAACATAACTTGTTACTGTATATTTATTAAATTGTAAGTTTGTTAAATTGTAGGTTCAATTTAAAAATTATTATTCAAAAGTCCTTTAGATGCGAATTGACTTGTCTCACCTGAACACCTATAATCGACTGTATAATAATCATTAGAATATGTATATTATATGAAAAATTGATGAGTATCTTGTAAGTTTAAGCTGAAAAAACCATTGACACGTCTGACACTGTTTAACATCTAGTGAGATAAGTAGAAGAAGGTGGTCCCACGAGGGTTCATGACCCCCGAAATTGCAAAAAAGGTCAGCGAAATTCCCATTTGTCACCCCTCCCCGAAACTCCTCAGCTGGGACCGCTCCTATTGGTAGATCAACATTTATAAAGATCTAGTGAGATGATCAGATCAAAGTCTAGTAAAAGCTGCCCGGTCACCCATCCAAGCCAGGATGTTTCAGAAATTTCCACTTGAGTGTTGAATAGCAAAGGTAATTGCTTCCTTGATGAACTTTTGAGTGAATGAAGTTGATGATGAAAAGATGAATGAAGCCAACTTTTTTTGCTGTTGTGCAGATCTGAATGAGAAGCTGACCATTGATCACGTGACCTACGACAATCCACGTGGGCCTAAGACAAAGAAGGGAGGCAAGAGTGTGGCTGTGACCTTGAATGATGACGACGACGAGGATGATGATGATGATGATGTTGAAGACTCACCTGCTACCACCATGCTGACAGAGCCATCTTCATTGAAACCGATTGGCATGAAAAGATTGGCACCAACATCAAGGACCACCACTCAAGACCCTGAACCCACAATACCTGAAGATCTACTCAAAGAAGTCAGCCTCATGAAGATACCCCAATACGATCTGCCTAAAACCATCACTTCAATCAAAACTAAACCACTGAAACTCGTCTCTGGCAGTGAAGACGATTTCCCCAACTTTGAAAACGACGACATAATGAAGCCTGATTACAGTAAATACTTTAACGACGACTACCAGGTGCCTCAAGAATATCAGAAGTTCAATTTCAACATGGAATCACCAAAAGACGATGCTGAGAAACATGTGAAAATTAAAATCGGGAAACACAAAGTGAAAACTGTTGTTGACAAACCTATCATCATCACCAAAACAAAACTTGTTGATTATAATAATCTAAAAAGTGAGGGTGACAATAATGATGTGTACAAAACATTTCATAATGGATACTACGACTACTACAGGAATATGCAGAAGGATAAGGTGAGGTCCGGATGTTATAACTGCTACAGACCTTTGTACAATCCTTACAAACGTCCTCCATACCTCCCTCCACCATTACCCATACCACCCAGACCCCATCCTTACCCATTGGGGAGTCCTTATGCACCTAGGTACATCAACCGGTATGCAAGGTCGAGGTATGTGCGTCCCGTATACCGACCTAAGCCACCTGTTTACGTAATGAGGTACCCTCCAAGACATCATCATTATAGATCACCTTATAGGAGACCACGTCCTGCTTATCTGCCTCGTCCCCCACTCCCCTCTCATCCTTACTGGTATCCCCCTCCTCCTCCTCATCCGCCCATACCACCGATCCCCCCAAAACTATCCTGTCCCCCTAGTAAGGTTGTGAAAGAAGTTCATGTACATCATTTCCCTCCGCCCTCGAAAATCGAGAAAATTCCTGTCCCTGTAGCAATACTAGATGCTAATCACAATGAGAACTATGATCACGATATGATTGAGCCAGGACCTGATGACGAAGACGAACTAGATCATGATGAACATGCAGAACTACAAGAAATCAATGCACATCTGGATGAGGCACTAAGAAAAAATAAACAAGAATTAGATAAAAACCTACAGGAAGGACAGAGATATATAATTGAGCAAGAGGGCAGTAGAGGAGAAACTGAGGAGGATGAGTATAGAAAACCAAACTACAACAAAATCCTTGATCAAGCTTTGGTGAAAAATAGGAAGGAACTCGAGAAAAACTTAAAAGATGGTCCAGATATTGTGAAAACTGCCTATTTACCCGACGACGGTATCTACAATTTACACAAATTCGCCAACAAAAATCATTTATACAATTTTCCTAAAACAGCCGCCGCTCAAAAATCGTCTTCGCCGAACGATTATAGAATGCATTTGGAGAGTTTGAAAAATTTCGAGCCTAGAAAAGTACTGCAGGATGGTACGCCTATCAGGTACATACTGACGAATCAAATGAGTTACAACCGTACGAAGCCGGGAGAAGGATGACAGCGATCTGGCGAAATATGGGAAGTGGGAAAGAAATCATATACTGTGATAAAAAACAAATTTTGAAATCACTTCACAACTCACTGTTGCTACTCACTATTACAAGTCGAGATTTAAAGCTTGTAATAATACGAGATGAGTCAAAAATTGACCCTTATTTACATTAAGGATTCCTTAATTCAAGGGACCCTTGGAAAGCATTTTGAATGAATGCATTTGTGATGAATCTTTACAAAAACAATAAGATATTGTCAATAGGCTAATAATTATTATTCTACTCACTCTATTGGACCATAATATTCAAAGCTAAGGAACATATTACTGGATCTACCTTGAGGCATCCCTTTAACTCAAGGAATGTATGCTTTTTCAAGATTTCCTCGAGCTCAGGAAGTTCCAAAGTTGCTTCATAAATACGGATTTTCAACGGCTTTTCAAGTCTCTCTTGAGTTCAAAGGGAGCCTCAAAGTTCGTGCAGAGTTAATTCTCTTAGTTTTTGTTAATATGGTACAATAGATCAATTGATTACTTTAATCATCATTTAATTGGTCAACATTTACAAGTATCAAATAAAATAAATAGGCATCGCCAGGTATTATTACATAAAATATTAGTACGGTAGTCACTTATTACATAAACTGTTTATCTATATACAAACATGAAACTACGCCTGAAAATAATATTGTAAAAAACTTGGTGATACATTTACATAAAAAGGCGAAGTTAGGGAAGATGTCCATCTCTTACCCTCAACCTATATGAGGAGTATAATACTAGCCTATTGTTTTTATAAAGATTAATTTATTACTGTGAAAATCACATGAGTAATGATAGGAATTTATCAAAGGCTGTATAACACTTCTAGAGCATATTATATTGCGTTTATATGGTGATAATGAGTTGCGTGATAAGTTTGTCAATTTTTGGATGAAATCTTAGTGATTTTTTAGTGTAAAGGACCCTTATTGTGATCTAAAAACTAGCTGCAAGAATTTAAAATGTTTTAGACGAGTAAAGATCTCATTCAAAACTACGAGCTATCCGATTTCTCTTATTACAAGAGATTGTTGAGATTAATTCCGCAATCAACAATTTATCCAATACACAACTATGAAATAGTGTGTGATCATTTCCTCATTGTTGTTTTTAAAAAAATATAAATAATTTATTCCTTACTTTGACAGTTTGACAGAGTATAGAATAAGTCAGTCCAAGTAAGTCAACTTTGTCGAAGTGAGAATTAATTTTCATTTTCTGGAAAAATCAGTGACTTCAAAGTGGCTTTTACGCTATTTATGATTGATTAGGCTAATAATCGAAGCATATATTCTTGATGAAAGCCGAAATTCAAGCAATTAATTTTCGACAGGATCAAAAAAAGCTAATTTGAATCGTTGATATGAACTTACATCTTGATGTCAATGAACTATTCAATAATTGTAATTAATATAAATTATTGATTTGCATTCGATTGTCAATTTGAAATTGAATTACTTTGGATGTAATCATGAAGATACGTTTCCAGTACAAAGTTCTCTCGTGTTCTTCTTCAAGCAACTCCCGACTTAATATTTTCAGGTATATTGATTAATTATTAAAACAGGTGCTGACTCAATGTAATTTGTGTTTCGAGGAAGTGGATCTTGAGAGAATTTCAGTATTTGACACGTATCTTAATATAATTACTAGACCAGAAAAAATCGGTCAAGTGAGTTTTTTTCTAATATCAAAACTGACACTGTATTTCTATTCAATATATCATGATTTTCACTCACTTATACTGGAGATACTGGATGGATGCATTTCACTTCCAAGGAGATGCTTCATCAACCTGATGGCTGAGGCTAAAGAAGCTTCTCTTTAGAAGTGAAATGTATCACTTCAGTATCTCCAGTATAAGTGATTGAAAATCATATTTTATAAAGGAATAAAGTGTCAGTTTTGGTATTAGATTGTTCATCAAGTATTTTGTATTTTATCATGGAAAACATCATAGATGAGTTTTTGTTGTAATGTGGAATACCTCATGTTGCTTGTAAATTTTGTATAGAGTAAATAAATAATATTTTTTATAATTTTGAAGTGTCTATGACTTTGTAATTTTAATTTGAGATTATGATCTGTACCACCAATCTCGTCCTCATTTGGCAATAGCCGGAGCTATGAGCTGTTGGGGAAAAAACTTATTTCATTGTGTTACAATCTTCAACAAATTTTAAAAAAACTTCACCTCCTCTAGTATAGGAGTAGATATCAACTCTTAATCATTTTCCTATCAGTAAAACGTCTGTGTTGCATTGCAGCATGTTGAACAGTTTAAAGTTCAGCTTCTTTGTAAAGATTTTATAAATGTGTACCACAATTTTTTGGATTCTTTTTCTTCAATTTTTTCAATAATTTTTATCTTGAAGAAACTAAACTTATTATCTTGCTTTGATGAAACTCTCTAATTTATCGAAGAAAAATACAAAAAATAATCTATATACAAATAAAATAGGGCAAGCAAAACTGCGAGATTCAATCCTGGAACAAGAGATATGGTAGTCATTTATAACTGTAACTGTAACTAAACTTGTAAAATAACAAGTTTTTGGAGTACAAGTATCTATATTTATACAAGTAGGCCTAATATAAGTGCAAACAAAAATGTCAGGCCGAGCGGGAATCAATCCCGGAACAAGGGAAATGATAGTCAGTAACAACTGTAACTAAAAATTGTTACTATAATTGAACTTGTGAAATCAAACGTTTTTCTTTTACTTCTCTTCTCCGTTTTCGGTACCCTTTCTTCTCTTAAGAACTGAACCTTTTTCTCGAAGACCCTGAAACGAAAAGTCAGTGACTTTTTCATCTCGATTCTGATCTACTCAGATTAGTAGTTCAAAAAATGTCAGCATAGAGCGCGCTAAGCTGTCAAAAGATCGGCTCGAAAGTGAAATTGAAAATGGAAAAAAACAATAGAAAATAGAAGTGAATTCAAGGTTGAGTGAATAATGCTGAGCTATAGCCGGAAGGAAATCGGCATCTATGATAGTCATTGAACATTGCTTTGTTACATTTCATCGAAGATAACAATTAATTAGTCTTCCTTTCTCATACTATTTCTCTCACACACACTCTCTGTTCACCAATCTCTCTCGCTCACTCTCTCTGCCTTTCTCTCTATCACTCACTCACTCATCCTTTCTTTCTTTGCAGACCGCTCACTCTTATTCTCTCTCTCTTTCCATTACCCTTTCTCTTTTCAAATCTTCATCCTGATAATATTCGGAAGTAAAACGTTGACCATTGTCCAGGAACTGTTGAATAATCTGTAATTTCACTATTCGGTCATGCGGTTAGTGAAAGAAAAAGTAGTACGGTAAAATAAAAAGGAGAAAAAGAAGTAAAGAGAATAAGAAAAACAAGAAAAAGAAGAAGAAAGAAGAAGTTTGAATCAGGTGTTAATTTTGACTATTTGCACAAGATAACAGTGACGAGTAGAAGAGTTTTATGAAGAAGATAGATAGGATGAGAGGGACAAGAAGAAAAAGAGGCAAGAAAAAGAAAGAAAGAGAATGGGGAGACGAAAGAAGTAGAAGAGAAAAAGAAGAAGATAACTAAGAAGAAGAACTGATGGAAAAAAGGAAAGGGTATAGAGGAAAACAAGATGAGAAAGAGGATAAAAAGAAAGGGAAGGAGACCACAAGTTGAATAGAGTAAGAAGTGCACGAAAAAGGAGAGGAACCGATGGAGAAGAAGGTGGCGAGGAGTGCAGAAAAGGAGTAGGATAAGAAGATGTTAATGAACAAGAGAATAATTATATAGGATGAGAAGAAGGTAAAAATAAGGAAAAGAAGCAGCAAGAAACTAAAAGGAGAAGAAAAGAGAAAAAAGAAGATGGCAAAGAATAAGATGAAGAAAAATAAGAAATAATATAAGTATCACGGACAAACTTACTATTTTTTTCCTTTTTATTTTGAGGATGAAACCCACATAGGTCTGAGACCTGTACGTGAGTAATGAGTTAGATGATAACGATTGATGAGTTGGACCTACAATTGAGGTGGGTTCCGAACCACCGGGAAGTGATTTTACAGCAGAGAACAGTGTCTTTTTTCTGGCCAATCTAATAGTTCGTTCCATGGTATGTTCTTTATAGTAAAACGTGATTTGTTCTTAATCGGATATAAATATTGATTCCACTAGATGATTTCTATAAATGTTACAATTATCGATGATCCTCGGACGGATTAGCACCGTGGTAACTCACCGCAAAATATCGAAAAGCTATGGAATCTGTGACAGGAGAAACTGGGAAAACTATGGAAGTTGAAAAAATAGGTGATTTTTTGTTTGAATTTCTTCCTGAAACCGAATTCTTTCATGAGAATTTATCGCTCGTTTCAATTCAACTCCTAGTAATATGCATGTAATTATTCATTGAGAAAAAATAAGGAGGTTAATCAGTCACAAAATAAACTGAGGACTCATTGTTTCGATCTTCTACTTATTTTAATAGAGTTTTCCCATGCAATTTTCATTCGCTTATTTTGAATTGAGCACTTCTTGGATAACTAGGCTACTAGAACGAATAAAGAAAAAAGTAAGAAGACTTTTCTTATATTTTCCCAATAATCCCGAATGAAGCATTTTTTAGTTAACTAGGCAACTACAGGTGGATAAAGGGATAAATAACAATGAAATCAAGACCGATAACAACGGACTTTTGGTTTTTCAATCGCTTTTCCTGGTATTCATTTCTTTTGGATTACTCTTACGTTACGAAATCACTTTTAGTATTCTAATGCATAGATTTGGAGTTCATCACTTAGGACTGGTGAAACATAAATAGGGAGAGAGCTCACTTTAGAGCCAGTGACAGATAAATATACGTAACGGTTTATTTTTTGGTTTAGAATATTTTTTAAACTGCAGATTTTTTCCATGAGACTCTTCGATGATTAGAATGAATTCATAATCTATTCGAACTAAAGAGCATAGAATAAAATATTATTAATATTATAAAATATTATAAAATATTATAAAATATTATTAATATTATAAAATATTATAAATATTATTAATATTATTAATATTATAAATATTATAAATCTTATTATTATTAATATATTAATTTTATTCTATGCTGTGTGATACGAACATTCAAGTTGAATTGGAAAGAGTTTCAAAATGTTTTAATATTTTGAAAGAAGGTCTCTTTATATCCGACAGTCTTTCAGTCTGTAGATGTTTTTTTTTCAGTTTGTTATTCTAAAACTAAAGTTAGCTTTTTGTCAACAATGTTGCGATTTCATTACGAGTCGAAAACAAGCTTAACGAGTGAACTAAATTAATTTTTTTTTGTAAATTTGTATACAAGATCGTCGAATTGAGGCTAAATAGAAGAGTGCGAGTTCCGAATCAATTGTGTAATTTGTCATAGCTGCATAACAATAGGCTGCTGCATCGACAGTTGTACTAGAAAAATGAGTTCAGTGCACTGAAATTCAAATAACGTGTTTTTATTGTATGCTTTGAAATTCTCTTGATTTTTTAATAGATTTTGTACAATAGCTGTTCCATTTTTATCGAGATTGTATACTTTCAACATGAGATACACCAAACTCATCACTTGAATAGAAAATCCTGTCAATTTTAATAAAATTGTTTGTCTTTGAAAAATTATTTCTGTCTCACATCAGTAATCATTAAATTGAGCAAGGTATCATTTTGTAGCGTGTTCAAATCCAATTAATTCCCATGGTGTTTTCCTGAGAACACCGCATCACAGTTTATGCAGCAGGATTGACAAACTGGGAATCTTGTGAACATTGAGTTTGCAATTTATTCTAGTTTTTCAATTCAAAAGATGAAAACCTCAGAGAGGAAAATGTAGGCTACCTATATTTTGAGATCGTAGCTAGTTTTGTAAAGGATATTACTCCTTAAAAAACCTTAGTGAACTAAAAACCGGAAGAAGGGATGTTCTTCAGACGCTCTTAATACTCACTATTAGTTCTGTAACAAAATTTGTACGAAGAATATTCATATAAGGCATTTTAAATATATAAATTTGAAGCACAATTGATTGAGAGAATTTAACCAACCAAAGATACCAATTTGATTATTATTATGATGTTGAAGATCCATCTTGTTTCCACTAATATGTAGTATAATAAAAACTTGAAAAACACTTTTAAGTGGAAATTAACTCACGTTATGGTGTGGCGGCCGTTTCATTCTGTTGTCAAGAGCATCGTCACACTGAGTGTACTGTGAGTTGTCTGACGATGCTCTTGACAACAGAGTGAAACGGCCGTCACGCCATAACGTGAGTTAATTTCCACTTAAAAGTATTTTTTAAGTTTTTCTTAATTATTATTACTTCTAGGTGCGAGTGCAATGCAGTTACGTCTATAGGAATATTATATTTTTGGGGTGGGCGCGTTAAAGTTAATATTAAATTTTCATCTCTAGTTGCTAGAGACATAAAATGAATCCAAAGATTTAGGTGAGCAAATATTAATAAATAATATTGAAAAATAACATTTTGCGATGTAATTTTTGATATTTTTTTCCGGTGGATGAAGCCCACTTAGGTCTAATACTCGTCTACATTACTTAAGGGTAATGTGTTAATTATGGTGAGTGATGAGCTGTACCAGCAGTTTTGAGTGGGTTTCGAACCACCGGGAAGTGAAGTACACTACTAGAGGAATACAAACACCTTGCGTTTGAAGTGATCAATATCACTTTTAAATTATTAAAAATATTATTCCGCGCTGATTCTAGTTGAGACCTACGCGCTATCTAGCAGAGAAATACTGTACTATATTCTGGTAGCTGCAATAGTTTCGTCTAGGTAGCGTAAGCTGTACATTTCAATTTCACAGCCAGGCAGTCATTGAACTAGTAGCCCAGTTGCTGTAGGTAGGTCAGGGTCATCCAGAAATTATTCAAGTTCAAGGTGGGTCCGCCATGCAGAACCCTTTACCCGACCATGAATCTTTCTATCTCAGACCATTCCTAATCCATACTAAAGGGTTTTAATTGTTATAGCTTATCTTAATAAAAGAAATGAAAAAACTTCTATAATATCTACTAAAAATGTTTATTTTGTTAACAAAACTAATCAACGCAGGATCATGTCATGCGTATTTTTTTCGAGAATGAAGCCCACATAGGTCTGAGACCTGTGCGTGGGTAATGTTGGCTACAGTTTCAGGTGGGCTCCGAACCTTCGGGAAGTGATTTAACAGTAAAGAACAACAGAACATTTTTTTTTTTTTGGCCAAACTAATCGAAGAGTAACAAAGTGGGCCCAGGAGCTTGTAGCTATCTCTTTCAAACTAATCAGTCACCCTTACAAAGTGGGCCCAGGAGCTCGTAGCTTATCTTTGTCTGATTGATCAGATCCCTCCTACTGCTCACGGCTATCCATTTTTTCTTATCTGTTAACGTATTTTCATTGGAATTTTTATTTTGGCTACATCAGGTATTAGCGGTAAATGAGGAATGAGGTGTGCTTACTCAAAATAAGCAAGGCTAAACGAGAATGGAACTCGTGACCGCAGGAGTTGCAGCCAGCCAATCTTATAAGAAACAAGCGCTTCAATCGACTACGTCTCCACGGCTGTAATTTTCAAAATTATTGAGAAATGCCTCATCTAGCACCATAATTATTGAAAACTATACATTTACAAAACATACTTTATCAATATTATTTGAATTTAAATATTTCATCTAACAGTCTCAGAGAAAGATTATTGGACATTGCCTCTTTTAGGCTTTTTTTATTGAGAACAATTTTTTTAAAGCTGGTTCACCAAATTTTTTATTTAAATAGCTACTGTTCAAGTATACACTGAAATAAAAATTAATATTGAAAATTTCTCTCATTTTTAGGCTCACTGGGAAACGCCTCTTCCAGCTCCAGAACTACTGACAACAATACTTGCTGCAATCCGAAGGCCAAATCCTTGAAGACAAATCTGACCATAAACTGTTCAAATTCTTTAGGACTGAAAACTTCACATAAACGCTATGCTAGATCACCTATTATGGTGCCAGTTGATTATAAAAATGATATAAAAACAAGAGAGTTCATTGATATTGACAAGGAACCTGGAGAGTTGCAGGACTTGATAGGTTCAGTGAAACCCCCCGAGGAATTTTGGGACTCACAGAAGGAGTTCAAAAAGGACTACAACAAGACCAAGCAAAGGAATATCGAACATCCTCAAGGATACTATTCTACTCCTACGGAGAAAATAAATTTCACAGGAGGATATTTGGTTAAAGAGAATGAGGATGAGAGTGAGGATGTGGAGGATAAAATTGAGAAATGGAGAAAGGATCCTGTGATGTACGACATGACAGGGGATGGAAGTGATAAAGATTATAAAAGAGACGAAGAAGAGAATAATGATAGTAAAAGTAATGAAGAAGAGAATAATGATAGTGGAAGTAATGAAGAAGAAGTTGATTTGTCGGATCAGTTCGAGGATGATAAAGTGGAGCCTCCGGAATTTAGTGACAAATTTTTCAAAACTAGACCATATTACAAGTATTTGAAGTATCCTCGAGATTCGATAGCTGAAGCAAGTACAGAGAATGAGAAAACACCTGATAAAGGGGACAAAGTTAAAGGTGATATAGAAAATGTAACTATCAGTTATAAACCTATAAATGAGACAAGAGATGTAGGGTTTTATAGGCATGCTCCTCAACCCTATGAACCCTCACCACAATATAGGCCACATAATGATGGAGGGATGTACATTTTTCGTAAAAGATCACCTTATGAAAGAAAAAGGAAGGTCATTATAGTGAGCTCACCTGTACCAAGAAAACCTAGACTTGTCATCAGGAATACCAATTGTAACGCTTGTATTATTCCTAGAAATGTGATAAAGACAGTTGGTATGCCAATGTATTATTACCCTTTGAGTAAAGTTCCTCCAAGTAGGTTCAGACATGTATATCCTCCCACTAATTATTACAATAAATTTTCGAATTATAATACTCAACCTTTCCCTGGAGATCCTAGATTCACCAGTACAGCTCCTGGAGTCCTAGGAGATTCCAGATTGAGAGATTTTAGAGCCTCTGGAATTCCTGGAGATTCTAGATTAATCCCTTCGGGAGATTTCAGAACCTCTGGAAATCCTAGAGGTTTTAGATTGACTCCTTCAGGAGATTTCAGAGCCTCAGGGATTTCTGGAGATTCTAGATTGATAACTTCAGGAAATTTCAAAACCTCTGGAATACCTGGAGATCAGAAATTGATAACCTCTGAAACCCTTGGAGATCTCAAAACCAGATCTACCCCAAATCCGACTGAACCAAAAAAGGAATCACCCACCCGCTATCAGAGACATAATACAAATTTTGTTCCTGATGTTATCGATCCCAATGCGAAAAGAAGTGAAATACATATAGTAAGGGACACGCCTGGAGGATATGATGATACAGTTATTTATCATGAGCGAAAATACGTACCGACTGATTTGGAGATTAGTGCTAGCGAACCCTATAGGCCCGACCCTTTTAGAGATGTGGAAGAAGAATACAGTGAGAGAATCGAACAGCTAAATGATTTGATAGAAAGAGAAGGTGATAAAACTAGTAGAGAGATTGATAGGGAGTATGAATACTGGGATGAGAATTAAATTGTAGAGCTCGGTTATTGTATCTGTCAATCAAAACTGATTAGTTTTTTTACTGTGTACTTTCTTCAATCGTATTTTAGAGCCGAACACAATGAACACAACCTCGATGCAGGCTATTTATTCCATACAGAACAAGCCCTATACCCTTGATATGAGAGAATGAGAAATATCTGAAAAAAGGGATAAAGTTGAAGATAATACAGAAAGTCCATTCTGTGTAAGTTCCTTATCAATATTACGTTTGAAAGGACGTATTCCCTGGAGCAATTTTTTTTTTTTAAATTATCTATTGTATGGATATTAGAAATAGAATTAATTAATTTTGAATTTCTTCAAGTGCTATTAATTTATACTGAAGACTTCCACAATGGCGGATATTGACAACAGTATTGAGTAGCTGATTCGAAATTAATGAATTCTGTTTCTGTATATTTGTCGGTTTGTTAAATTGTCAGTTATTTCAAACTAATTTGTAAATATTATAACATTAAAAATAATATGAGATTATATGAATGTCTCTTTCCAGAAAGTATTGAAGGCTATTTATAAATGTTAATAATGATATTATTTATGGAACGCCATTTTTATAAAAGACGCCACTCTATTGATGTGAAGATATTCCCTAATATTGTATTGTGTAATTAAGAGAAATGGATATTGCAATAAATCGAGAACACAGTAAATAAACTTGTAAATTTATTATAATAGGGAGCAGTTTCAGACTCAACACTGCATTCATTGTATTTTTATCTCAATTAATAGATAATAAATATCTATCATTGAAAACTTTTGAATGAAATTTTGAATAGAGAAAATTTATGATAGTTTCTTTCTATTCGAGAGGTTTTAAAAAAAATCTGTTGATTGATTGGGAAATAAATAATTTTTATTAATTTGTTTCATTTTATCCTGGTGCTAGGATATTTCAAGAGTTTATGATCATCATTGCTGTCATACTGCTATAATTAGTACTATTGAAACTATAATAAATTATTAATGAATCAACAATCACTATTTACTGTCAACATTATTACTATAAAGTATTATAGTGATAATTTTTATAATTTTTATTGTTTACAGTTTATTGAATGAAAATACTAGTCCATATGAAAAATATGGTAAATTCATACTGCTGCAATGAAGCCGTTGAATGCATCAAAATACACTTTTCACCTTGAATAACAAAATTATTTGATAGAATATTTATGATGTTAATAAGATGGTGATTCAACTTCCTATCAATTTTTATATCGTTGAATTTGTTCTGTATTAATTTACTATTACTAGTGGGCGTGTCTAGTATCAACCAATGGCAGATCTTTAATGTGGAGTTCAATCTATGAGAGACAGTAAGCTGGTATTGGTTTAAGCAGGGTATGAATAATTGAGGTACTTTGTATTTGAGTTTTATTTTGATTGAGATTTAAATGACGTGACAGTCGAAACTATAGTATCTCATGATACTAGTTGGTACTAGACAGGGTGCGGACTAGATGAGCGTCATCATTACCAAGAAATTGATGAGGGAAAAAATTCATGGCCATGACAATTATTATTGATAGTCATCATATTATCGTCATCACGAATAATTGAGGTAGTTGGGACAACAATATATCAGTATCATTCTCAATGTTATTATAGATTTGAGCAGATTTTGCTTTTTTGGCTCTTCTGTGCCATTTGATATGCACAAGAAGATATAGTCAATAGACTACAGATAACAAGAAGTTAAATGTATCAGAATACATTTAACCTGTGAATGAGGTAAGTAGAATAATTGGTAGACATTGCTTTGTATCCTAACTTCCGCCCTCAAGCCTTAGAAGGCTGTCCGCAGGTTTTTTGGTCATAATTTTTTTTCAAAGCTTATTGTATTGATGTTGATAAGATGGCGATTCAACTTCCTATCAATTTTTATATTGTTGAATTTGCTCTGTATTAATTTACTATTACTAGTGGGCGTGTCTAGTATCAACCAATGGCAGATCTTTAATGTGGAGTTCAATCTATGAGAGACAGTAAGCTGGTATTGGTTTAAGCAGCAGGGTATGAATAATTGAGGTACTTTGTATTTGAGTTTTATTTTGATTGAGATTTAAATGACGTGACAGTCGAAACTATAGTATCTCATGATACTAGTTGGTACTAGACAGGGTGCGGACTAGATGAGCGTCATCATTACCAAGAAATTGATGAGGTAAAAATTCATGGCCATGACAATTATGATTGATAGTCATCATATTATCGTCATCACGAATAATTGAAGTAGTTGGGACAACAATATCAGTATCATTCTCAATGTTATTATAGATTTGAGCAGATTTTGCTTTTTTGGCTCTTCTGTGCCATTTGATATGCACAAGAAGATATAGTCAATAGACTACAAATAAGAAGAAGTTAAATGTATACATTTAACCTGTGAATGAGGTAAGTAGAATAATTGGTAGACATTGCTTTCTATCCTAACTTCCGCCCTCAAGCCTTAGAAGGCTGTCCGCAGGTTTTTTGGTCATAATTTTTTTTCAAAGCTTATTGTATTGTATTGGTATTATTAGGGCTTGGGAATAGTATAAGGATTAATGTAAGGAAACATGTTTTTCATCAATATTATTTTGTGAAATATGGGGATTCAAAGTAGAAATTTGCCGGTTTTTGATGGCAACTGATCTCACCTATGACTGATTTTGAACTTTTGATAAATTTTTCATAACTGAAAGACACCTTGAGAAATAAAATAACAAAGAACAAAGAATTTTTTTCAAAATATTTTTTCAAAAAATTGAGCTTTTCTACAGATTTAAAAAATGTATTGAAGAAAAAAATGTTACCTTACATCAATAGATAAAATCATTTCAAAGCCCTAATAACATACAATACAAGAGACTTATTAACAAATTATTAATGAAATTGATTCATCGTCTAAAGTAAGCTTCACGTGTAGAGCATTATGGAATGAATTCCAGCAGTCAATTTATTTATTTTAGGATTCCTCCAATTTCAACACTGGAGTCATTAATCACAAAGAAAATAATAATAATCGGAACTTTGCGGTGAAAGGGTTAGGAAAGAAAAATGATATGGGAGCAGTCCCTATCACAGATAACGTTAGCAAAATCTTATTTCATGAACCTCTCTCAAAAAAAATTTCCAGGTGGGGCCAAGCTGAGATTCAACACAATCACCAATGTATCTCAACCTCATTATTATTTTATAGTTTACACATTCCAACCAAGGAGGTAACAGCTCAATCAGTGCAACATGTGCACTCACTTACTACTCATGTTGCCGACACGCAGCGAGCACATATTTCGAATTTGTCGATTTAATTGCAGCAGGATCTGAGTTCTGGTGCAATGCAAATTGGCCATTTTGCACGGTGCAGCAAATGGACTGAGTGGCAGGCCTGCAATTAGCGCGCGAAAGCCTCTGATTGGTCACACAGGCCTGCCAACATAATATCTACGAAACTATCCGGCAATAAAAGTTATCCCACTAATGTATTACACTGTTTACACGCATATAATATTCACACCACAGATGTAATAAAGTGCACAGCCGGCTTTAGAACCGAATACCGCTTCAACAGATTAAAAAATAACAATATTCTGCTGCAACACGATGCACAGTAACCTAACCAACACTTTGATATAGTCATAATTATTTCACGTCATAAAAACACTTCGTTATTGTAGTTGCATTCATTAGATTCCTCTTGTTTCTGCCCGCAACAGAGCGTAACGCATTGACTGATGTATGCAAAGTGTTTGTGCATATATTTTCATGTATTCCGTGTGTAAATTACACGATGTGTGAAATGAGAGACCTTGAGTCGGTTTGATATGCGGACAAGATCGGACTGCCAGGGTGTTCTATGAATTATTTATTCGTTCAAATCTACGAATAATCAAAATTCCTCGTGTTAGTGTAAGAGAAAAGTACTCCAACATCACAGTATTATGTTGTATTATGTATTATGTTATGTTGTAAGTTAATATGTTGATGAGAGAGATTTGATTTTGGAATTGGATAACACCAACTTCAATGTGATTCTCCAGTATGCTAGGAGCTATCAAAATTATTATTAATTATTTATTCACTTATTTATAGACAGAATAGCCTACTAATGTAAAAAAGTTCAAAATTACTCTCTTCATCATTCTTGACTCTGCTATATTGATGTCCAAAACATTGAGGTTAATTTATACCAAGAATATTAGATTCAATAGAAAGCTTCATGCCCAAAAAATGAAATAGAGAGTGATTTACAAAATACCGCCATTGATTATGATGACATTGAACTCAATAATTTTTACGAAATTTGTATCAGCCTAATAATAGGAGTTAGGCCTACATAGACCCATTGTGAAAAGGCATGGAAGCTCGAAAAGCTTGGAAATTAGGTTAGAATTTGAGATTTGGCTGTTGCCCTTGCTTGGAGGCATCCAAGTTTTTGAATGATCAAGAATCTCTAGAGGTGAGGAAGCCTCAAGATAGAATCTTAATTGATATACATCTTAGTTCACTTACAGCTTAAACATGCAGAACACTTCAAGTTACAAGCCGATACAACACATTGTTCTGTATCAATATTGCAGCTCCTACTTCCCCATTAGGGATTGTATTTTTTTGTAGATTACGTCTTGGAGACTCCAGTTGAGGAGTATAAGACAAATCAGATCAACAATTATACACTAGATACCATAATCACTATATCAATTAGTTGAGGTCAGGCTCAATTTTGATGCGAAAGGAACTCTTGTACACTATAAAAAGCTCCAACTGAATATTTTTTCAATTGTTTTTTAAATATTTCTATATTTTCAAGACTCTTTAAAAACTGCGGTAGCTTGTTGTAGAGTTTCCTACCAATATAACTAGGATTTTGTTTGAATAAGCTATTGCATTTGCATTGGCGGTTGCAATCTACATTATCACATGTTCAATTTGAACATCCCGTTGCAAAGCACGGGTAAACCACTAGTCCAAAATAATTGCAGCATCTGAGAGTCTGAAAAAATATATATCTATGTATGTTTGAGTTACAAAAAGTTGCAGTAGAATAATTATACTAGAGTGGAAGCGGCTAGACCCGTTTACCTAAGGACCAAATATTTATATTTTATTGATGATCGAAGTTGACTGGAAAAATCACGTAGACTAATAATAACGTCACTTTTTCTTTACTATGGAAGAAAAGGGAATTCCTTTTGCTTGAATTGCGTTATATTGTACTTGTATTTGGAAAACTGCTTTCTTAGGCCGTTACTAGACAGAGCCCCAGCAGATGCCGTCGCGCGTCACTTTTTCCAGCCTAGTGAATTTGATTTGAAATAAAAGGCCGATTTTGTTGTAAAGTTGTGGCAATAAACAATTGAATTGAAATTCAAATTGAAAATATCAGATGTTGACTCTAAAGTAGTCTATTCTTTTGTGTACTTTGGAATGGTTGAGCTCAGTCACACGGTCAGCTGATTCACACACATCAGTTACGGCGCGTCACAGTCACAGTTCCGTCTCAGTTCAGGCACGGTAACAATCAGTCACCTGACGGGTCGGCGCCCGTCGACGAGTGTAGACAGCGGAAACTCAGATAGGAATATATTTTATGACTGTGACGGGATGGATAGCTCGGAACTGAGACGAACCGTGACTGATGTGTGTGAATCGATTTTTAAAATGTGGCAAACAACGGCGACTGCAGTGGCTCTGTTTAATAAGGGCCCAACAAAGCTATTGGTTTTAATTTCATAGAAGTCTTTTTTCTTTTGAGGATGATGCCCACATAGGTCTGGGACCTGTTTGTGGGTAATGAATTGGATGATGGGTATTGATAAGTGTGACCTACAGTTTTACGTGGGTTCCGAACCACCGGGAAGTGATTTTACAGCAGAGAACGGTTTTTTCTGGTTAATCCAATCAGTCACCCCTACTAAGAGGGCCCAGGAGTTCATGTCTTATTTCTATCTGATTGAATAGATATTTTCTACGGCTCACGGCTATCACTTCCCCAACAATTCTTCCAATATTTTTACGACATATTTTCTTTTCTGAGGATGAAGCCCACATAGGTCTGAGACCTGTGCGTGGGTAATGAATTGGTTGATGGTGATTGATGAGTTGGACCTACAGTGTTAAGTGGGTTCCGAACCACTAGGAAGTGATTTTACGGAAAATAACTAATTATTTTTGCTGGTCAATCCAATCAATCACCCCCCAAAAAGGACCCAGTAGTTTATGTCTTATTTCTATCTGATTGAACAGATATTTTCTACGGCTCACGGCTATCACTTCCCCAACAATTCTTCCAATATTTTTACGACATATTTTTTTTTTTTTTGGAGAATGAAGGTCTGAGACCTGTGCATGGGTGATGAATTGGATGATGGTGATTGATGAGTTGGAACCACAGTTTAAGGTGGGTTCCGAACCACCGGGAAGTGATTTTACAGCAGAGAACAGAGTCGTTTTGCTGGCCAATCCATTATTCTCTTAACAACTCTCGCCCTATTATCGTTTCACATTCTTGTTATTCGTGTTATCATGACACATCATGTTCGTGGCTTAGAAATGTATGTACATCGTACACAAATTGCCCTGACTTTGAAATTGCCAGACAACTAACAAGCAGTTGACCGATCTGTTGAGCTGCTTGATCAGTGTATAATTGTCATAATTGAATTTAAAGATACCCTCTTGATCGCAGCAACCTGTTGCTGCTTTCCGCTTGCAAAATAGGTGTTAATTTCGACCGTTTTGCACAATTAATTGCCCCGCAAATTATTGTGCAACGTGCATCAGGCCTAGACGGCTGCACCCATCAATTCATCGTCAGATGACTGATGAATAATTCATCATCAGAAATGCGGTGGTTGACTAGTTGACGCATCATCAACGTTTGTGATGATTGTGATGATAATAATTATGATGATCAAAGGGGCGAAGAGGGAGAAGAGGAAGAAGAGTAGGAAGATGATGATGAAGATGAAGTGGAAGAGAAAGAGGAAAAAGATTAGGAAGAGAAAGAGAAAGAGAAAGAGAAAGAGGAAGAGGAAGAGGAAGAGGAAGAGGACAAGGAAGAGGAAGAGGAAGAGGAAGAGGAAGAGGAGGAGGAGGAGGAGGAGGAGGAGGAGGAGGAGGAGGAGGAGGAGGAAGAGGAAGAGCAAGAGGAAGAGGAGGAGGAGAAGGATGAAGAGGAGGTAGAGGTAGAGGAAGAGGAAGAGGATGAGGATGAGGATGAGGATGAGGATGAGAAAGAGGAAGAGGTCGAGGAAGAGGAAGAGGAAGAGGAAGAGGAAGAAAACGAGGAAGAGGAAGAGGAAGAGGAAGAGGAAGTGGAAGTGGTAGAGGAAGAGGTAAAGAAAAAGGAGGAGTAAGAGGAAGAGGATGAGGATGAGGAAGAGGAAGAGGAAGAGAGTGAGGAAGGGGAGAAGAAGGATGTGATGGCGTAGGAGGAGGAGGAGGAGGAGGAGGAGGAGGAGGAGGAGGAGGAGGAGGAGAAGAAGGAGCAAGAGGAGAATGAGGAGTAGAAAAATAAGAGAAAAAAGTAAAGAGAAATTCGAAAAAAAGAAGGAGGAGGAGAAGAAGAATGCATTGTGAGGAGAAGAAGAAAGATGAGTGTCAAAGAATTAAATAGAAAAAGAGGAAAAAGGAACAAAAATCATTGAAGAAGGGTGAAAAAGTTAGAAAAAAGAAAAGATAAGAATAAGGTGGAGATGGTGGAGAAATTGTAGAAGGTGGACGGAAGAAAAAGAAGGGAGAGTGGAAAGAAAAGTCAATTTCAAATGTTTTACACAGTAAAGAAGAAGTAGTGTGTGAAGATGTTGATGGAAAGAGGAATAATTGGATGAGAAGTAAAAATAATAGCAGGAAGATAAAAATAAAATGAGAGGAGCCAATGAGAGAAAAAAAGAAGAAAAGAAGGTGAGGGAGAAGAAAAAGAAGAAGAGAAAGAAGAAGAATGAGAAGATGTAGGATAAGGAGAATAAAAGGAAATGATGAATAAAGAAAGAGGACTAGTAGAACAAGTAGATCAAGGAGTGGGTAAATAGGATAAAGGAGTATGAGGAAAACCAGAACGTGGATGAGGAAGAGAGGAAAGAATTATAAAAGGAGAATGAGATTTCAAGAGCACGGAGGAGAAGGTAATAGATAAGAAGGAAAATGATTTGGAGCGGGGAGAGGGAGAAGAAGAGAATGGAGGAGGTGGTTAAAGAAGAAGATGATGATTAAAAAAAGGAACAGGAAGGAGAAGAAAAAAGAAATAGAGAAAAAGAAGAAAGAGAGGAGGAGGAAGAAGAAGTAAGGAAAATGAAAAGTTGAAGAAATGATAAAAAATATGGAGATCGTGAAGGAATTAAAGAAGCATGACGAGGATGAAAAGACGAAGATATAAAAAATGAAGAAAAAAAGCAGACGAAATTATGAAAGAAACAGGAGTCTAAACAAGTTCATGAAAGAAAAATGTGTATCAGCAGAAGAACCAGAATAAATAGAAGGATGGTGAAGAGAGTAATGAGAATGGAAAATTAAAAAGAGAAATGACGGAATGATGGGAAGATGATGAAAAAGGTGCATAGCGTTCATCATCACACTCACACACGCTCAGGATAGTAGAGGACGTTGCTTGTTAATAATTATGATGTTTATTAGAAGGCGCGCATCGTTTAGGTTAATCACCCACTTGACAGTGTCTGCCGCCTTCAACCGTCTCGTTTGCATGATGACTAGTTGATGACTGCTTTGATGATGGTAGTTGGCTGATGATGTTGATGGTCAGAGCCCTCATTTTTATCCAAACGTTGTTTAAAACGCATGTAATAATAAAAACTGGATGTAGTTGGAAAAACATCTTATGGCGTAATGCCTATGCGGCGGCCGATACGGCTCGGCCATTACGACTCAACTCTTAGGCCGGGTTAACACGTGCTACAATCGCGCGATTGAAGCCAGAGCAATAATTATCGAGAGTGGTGCGATTCTAGTAGAGCACAGGATCAGATTTTACAGTTCCCACGAGCTACACTTCGCTGCGATGTAGCCGGCCTGTAGCCGTCCGACTATTGTGTATGTTTTGTGGAGTATGGTTTTGCCTGTCGCATCCACATGATGCAATCTTTTTGAAATAAATTGAAATTGACTCTATTAGAATCGCGCTATTGTAGCCAAATTCATTACCGTTTTTAACTCAGCTAGCAACAAAAAAAATGAAATTTTGAATTTTTAAAATCCTAGCGTACTCTGCTCGTTGTCGTAAATGTATAGGAAATCGAGATTTTTTCTAGCAATAATAACATTTTTATACAATATTTGTTTGAACTGAATAAGTTGCCGTCATAACAAGTGATCCATGAAGGTCGATCTATTTTATAGCATAAAAATGTTAATTTTAGTGATAGGAGAAAAATTAGAGTTGGTTTGAATTAAGGAGACTGATTATAGTAGCATGGGACATTGAAAGATTCAAATATCTGAAATTTTTATGTTTTTGGTATTTGTATTAGGAAAAAAGTCGGTGACTGCTCTGCGATTCTTAATAACTATTGCTTTGGCGAGGCTGTTTCCTGTCAGAATAATTGCTCTGGTTACAATCACGCGATTGTAGCATGTGTGAACCCGGCCTTACGACTGCTATAGCGTACTGCTTCAAATGTAAATCAATTGAACCAATCCCTATGACGCGATTCGAGACGCGAGGCGGCTCTAGCCGCTAGGAGTGATAACAGCTATGCAAATAAAAATATCGAGCCGTCAGCTGGTCTTGATGCAGCTCTATATATTTATATATTTTTACAGATATGAAGGTTTTTTACAGAAATTTTTTACAGATGTATATAGCGACTTCAAGCCGTTATATGTCTCATATTATGAATGTTATATAAACTATGTCTCATCTGCTAACAAGTGCAGTATAGTCGTATCAGTCGCGTCTTATATGTCTACAAAAAATGTGAAGATCTTCATAGAGCTGCATCAAGACCACTCCTGACGGCTCGATATTTTAATTGTACAGCTGGAGCCGCCTCGCGTCTTGAGTCGCGTCATAGGAATTGGTTCCATTGATTTCCATGATGTGAAGCAGTATGCTCTAGCAGCGTAAGCGCCGAGCCGTATCGGCCGCCGCATAGGAATTACACCTTTAGATTTACAACCCGAAGAAAATCTAAATTCACAGCATATTCATCACAAATGAAAAAAAGTTTATACTCTAGAATCAGAATATTTTGATGGCTCATTTGGCGAAATTTTATGAAATATGATATGAACAAGAACTTGATATGAATAAAATTCTCAATATTGTTACGTGTTCTATGTCTAAAATAACGCTGGCAACACTTAAATTTATCACTCGCACTTTATTTACACAAATAATCACAACACTCACTGTTCAGTAATGTCTTACAGAAAAATAAGCAATTAAAAACAGATAAATCGATATTGTTCAACTAATGAAGAGATTTCAATAAACTGTACAAAAATCAATCACTAAAAGTTAAAGGCCGATCTAATATTAAATAATAACTGTACAATAAACTGTCCAATAATATTCAAAAAGAAACGTCGAAAAAGAACAATAACTTACGTAGCACTCAACGAACCCATAAGACCAATTGGTCTATTTAGTACACTATTTAGTAGTTCACTATGAATTAAATAGGAAAAATAATTATCACTATATAAAATGTTTACTAGAAGTAAACATTTACATAGCAGATAACGCCAAGAACAACTTCTCTCTCTCAATTCTCACTACAATATATTAATACATGGAAAATCTGATATTCATGTTTGCAAAATTAATACAAAAGTGGTTAAAAGCAGAATAATTTGAAGCATGATTCTCATGTGATATCAAGGACATGGGCAAAACTTCAGAATCGACTGCTAAAGTTTTTATGAATTTTATTAACCCGCGGTCACTCGCGCTATTACTATTATTTTTGGTCCATGTTCAGATTTTTTCATTTTTGTTGCATTTCATTGATTTTCTAGATATATGCCCCAAGCACACTTGTGCAAAATGTAATTTTTGAAGGGTATTTCGACCACTCTTTACGCTGGTGACATCTGCTGATCCGGTGTGGTGGGGGGAGG
This sequence comes from Conomelus anceps, assembly GCA_948455865.1. Classification (NCBI taxonomy): domain Eukaryota; kingdom Metazoa; phylum Arthropoda; class Insecta; order Hemiptera; family Delphacidae; genus Conomelus; species Conomelus anceps. The sequence goes on along the minus strand of OX418226.1, from coordinate 13,095,626 downwards.
CCATCAGGATCGAGTGAAGTGATGGAAGTCAGCAATATTGTTAATTAAATTGAACCTAACGACGCGAGCGATCGCATAGTCATTCACGTCGATTGTCAAGTCCCATGGTGTTAGATTCAATCTAGCGACTGCGTAACTGCCCGAGTCATAAAGGCATGTATTACTCTTCTAGAGCAATCTAGACACTTGCTTCACAAATAATATTAATAAACAAGTTCATAGCTCATTTCAATCCTTCAAGTTATCAACAACGATAACTACAATTCTAAAGCCAAAATAAAATGTTAGAACCGATCAAAGGGCGCGAGTCCTCGCGGAGCTTTCCGAGTGATCCCAGGTTTAAGGGGAAATGGAATGACCCAGTAGAACCAACTACCTTAAAGATTAAGTCAAAGGATAAAGAAAAGCACAATTTTTACAAGATGAAAATCACTTTTTATGTAAGTTTAGGAGGTAGGATGGGGGTATTTTGATCAATCTTTGGCATAGTCCTAACAAAATACTGTACTGTAATAGAGGATTATGTTTTTGATGCATTACAGAATGATTGAAATGCTATGATAATGATCATTATCATTATCATTATCATTATTATTTTTATTATTATTATATTCCTGGATTTCTTGTTCCATGACGAACGTCGTTAAATTTCACATGAAAAGTTAATATTATTATATTATAACTTTTTTCCGAATCATCCACTTTGGGGTACGTTGAATCAATTTGGGGAAGTGATAGCCATGAGCCGTGGCAGGTATCTGTTCAATCAGATAGGGATAAGCTGCGTTCTCCTAGGTCCTGTTTGTAACGGTGACCGATTAGACTGGCCAGCAAAAAAGACACTATTCTCTGCTGTAAAATCACTTCCCGGTGGTTCGGAACCCACCTAAAACTGTAGGTCCAACTCATCAATCACCATCATCCAACTCATTACCTACTCACAGGTCTCAGACCTATGTGGGCTTCATCCTCAAAAAAAAAAATCATGGATGCTTCTTTCCGCTTCTTCCAGTACTCCTTCATTCTCTCCGATGTTGTCTTTCTTCTCTCTTCTGATACTACATTACCACTTCTAGCTTTAGGATGATGATCTTGGAATCTTTTTTTTTCATTTTTTAACAAATTTCTTAAATGTACATTGTTCTTGATTGTATTCTCTGTTAAATTCATTAAAATCCTGCTGAACTTGATTGAACCAGTTACGTTTTGACTTTCTCTTTTTGAAAAAGTCAAATAATTGTTTAGTGAGTCGATTTCCATTCATTCTGAAAATGTGACTCATTCTTCCATGAAAACTCATTCTTCTTTTTCTATACTATCTGAAATTTGGTCCTGATATTTCCCTCAGAATTTTTCTTTTTTTTTCAAATCATCTAGTAATCCTGTATTTGTTAAAGCTAATTTTTCTGCTGCATATAGTGCTTCCGGCCTCATAACGGTTTTATAATGCCTAACTTTTGAGTTCCAAGACAGTGATTTTTTATTGTGTGTTTTCTTGGTTAACTGGAAGGCAATTTCACTTTTCCTATCCTGAATTGCATGACTTTTTTCTTCTGAATTCCAACTTATCCATCCACCTAGATATTATTGTTATTATCGTTATTATTATTATTATCATTATTATTATTATTATTATTATTAATCATTGATCTAGGACGGTTCCCAGCCATTCCACCGAAATTGGAACTTAACTAGTGGATGAGCCCAAAAAAATTGTCGGAGACCTAATCTGGCAAAAAAATTCAGCAAGCCCTTAATCTGCTGAACCCCTTTAATTTTATTTCATTCTAAGATCACTATTACGTCTTGTTTTTTTCTCTTCTTTTCATTTTTTCTCTCTTTTTCTCCTCGCTTTTGAGGTTAGTGAGAACCTTTAAACGCTCCAGAAATATTTTGTCTACAGCTCCATCCTCGTTAAAGACCATGCTTTATTTGAAATAAATTCAAATTTTGAGAACCATCAATTTTTACAACTTAATCAAGTAGATTGCGTCCCGATTAGTGCAAGCCTGAAATTGATGCGAAATGCGTTTTTCTCAGTTGCCTCTCGAGTCATTTATTAATTAATAAGGTGCCGCTTGCTGTTTATTATAGGACAGAACAGTGATTGGCCGTTCGACTCTGTAATCAATGTTCCTGGAGAGTTTTCTACCAAACTGTGATCAAAAACCTTTTCTCAAAGGATCTTGTTCTTTATCATCTGCAGACATACTTTTTCACGAGTTTATTGTTGCCAGACACCTGCTCTACATCAGCAATTTATTGTCTGCCTTATTATTACGTAACCGGTGGTTTGGAACGCACTTAAATTAGGTCCACTGTGGTGAAGCAAATACAGTGAGATTTTAAGTGATGCATTTACATATAAAGGCGAACGGAGTTTGAACAAAGACTCGTCTCAAAAAATCGAGAAAAGATTCGAAAAATGTATCTGTATAGTTTGCAGAGTGTAATAAATATCAAATAATATTGGTCATCTACGGGTACCTCAGTTTATACGAGTGGGGAATTCGATCAATACTTGCATTCAACCAACCTGCAGCTTTTCGATTATTATTGTCGTTTTCAGTATAAATCCCTATCTTATCCAATTTAATGGATAGCAGATAGACAGGTTAACCTGAGGAGCGCATGCGCAAATCCTCTTTATAGTCGTCGTGGTCGCCTGGGGGACGTATTTTACAGAAATATATTCATTTTATATATAATAGTTAATGGATATATATAAATGGTAAGACAACCAATGTCTGTGGAAAGAGATGAGCATGAATCTACACTATAAGTCAACAGTTATAAGAAAAGGTCTTGTAAGACTCATAAAGTGTTCTAGACAAAAACGATGTGAAAGCTCACAAAATCTGTCAATGAAAAATATGGAGAGTTTTATTGCATGTCAGTTGTTATATTGAGACAGACACCGTAGGGCATACTCTAATAAGCTTTGGTCGTGAGCTTTCCCTGGTTTGTTACAACATTTATTCATAAAATACTCGAAGTTCAGTACTGTTCATCTGTTGGAAGCATTGGTAATGCTAGTTATTAGAAACTCCTTAGGGAGAGACATATGAGATTTTTTAAAACTATACACTAAAATTATATTGTTGTACTTACTATTCACCAACTTTATTAGAACTTGTATGAGTCGTAACACCATATGGAAGTTTATCTTTGTAGATTTTAATTTGAATAAATATATCATTATTTTGTTTCGAGAATTTTCTCGTTTAAACAGTAGAAACTATATAATAATAGTTAGAGATAACATACATAACACTTGTTGTACAAAATAATATTGCTATAGATAACATAGGCTACATAACATTTGCACAACATAATCTAATTACACATTTTTCATAACAGTTAAGAACTCATCAATCACCATCATCCAACTCATTACCCATGCACAGCTTTCAGACCTATGTGGGCTTCATCTTCAAGAAAGAAAAAAGTTAACAACGACGAATGAATAGTAATTGCAATTAGTATAGTTATTGATAATGAAGAATAAGAGTTGTTCACATTGGAAGTGTAATGTATTGATAGGAAAATTTCTGGAATTAATTGAATCAATATACAAAGACCTAAAATGTAACCAAAGTTTCACTAATAAGAAATGTTTGTTGGAGTTGGTAAATTAATTAAAAACTTATTTAAGGTCTAAAAGTTCATTTTCATACTTAGAACTTGAATATAATCCATTTCTTATTTACAAAATGTCAAACTGTCAAGTTCAATAGAATATTTTCTTTGTTACCCCTTCAAACTCTGCAGCTGTGACAGCCCTTATAAAACCTTATAAAACCTTATAAAATGAATAATTGAATATTGAAATGATAATTTTTTTATTTTTCAATTTTTTCTCCGAACATTTGTCCAATATTCAGATAAGTTTATTCATTTCATATGCAAGAAAAAAATACAGTTAGTTAAATGGAAGAAAATTATCTAAAACAATTTCGCAAAAAACACTAAAAAAATTTATATGTTGGGTGGAAAGTCCAGTATCCTATACATTCGAAAAGTCGTTGAAATTTGAGAATAGAAGATTCCAAGAGGTAGCCAACAGAAAAAATCTAGAAGAGGAACTGTAGTATTGAAGAAGTGGAGAGAAAGCCAACACATCATGGTCCATACATTGGAGGATAATGGAGTATTGAATGAACCGCAAAGAAGATCCGCATCTACGGAAAAATAATTGATTCTACGTACCCCATGGGCGATTTGAAATATAGATTTATAAACATCATTACTGCTATTATTTCACTTATTATCGATCGTTATTTTACAGTGATGATCAAAATAAGTAGCGAAGTTGGTGTTACTCGATCTTCAGCGAACTCATGAATTGAAAAGTTAATCAGAGCGATTTATTTTCTTGGGTGATGTTATTCCACTCCACCTCTGAATTATTGTCCATTACGTCTTGATTTTTCACATTGATGGCTTCATCTTACAGTGAACCATTGATTTTCAGCCATATTTTGCGACTTTAGTGCAGTTTATGGGCACGAATTTGACGTGATATTTACGTGGTGAATGACGATATTGAGCGTGTAATAGCCTTTTTGGAGGAAATACACTCTGACATAATGTGTTTATATTACAGGGTGTTATGCAAATTCACCGGTGTTATATACCCAAATAGACAAGCATTAACTTTGCCTAAACGTGGTCACATGACATAATCGTAGGTTTTCAAATTTATCGAAAATTTATTCAAAGTCAAAACGGCAGCTGCTTCAACTTTCTTTGATGCCGCTTTCCTTATTGTTTCTCATTCTAAAATTAGGCTCTTCTTATTTCACACCCAAAAGCTACACATTTTAAACCACCGGAAGCTAAACGGAAACTGGCTGAAACAAACATTGAATTTCAAGATTCAATTCATCAAAAATAAAAAAGGTAATATCGAGCGACCTGATTGACTCAGATCTGATGTCAAAGATTCCTTACCGTATTGTGATGCTGATATTGTGGTGTATATCTGCATTGAATAATCCGGATGTTGTCACCAGCACAATTATTGTTATACATCATCAACAAAAATCTGATCTGAATAAATTCAGGGCCTTTAACGTGGCATATTTATCCTTCAAAATGCTTCACAAGTATTTCTTGAGTAAAGAAAGTTCGAAGGTAGGTTCATGAATCATAATTATTTCTCGAACTTTTCAACTGTTTTATGCAGGTTTTTAATCATTTTAATTATAAATATTATTATTTCGTGTATTCCTCAAGTGATTACTTTTTGACTCAGAGTGGTCTGATACTTGTCCATGAGTGAATTATATGAAAGTGATATATGATTATCGTTCAGAATATCATTAGGATAGATAGATAGATATTATCAGGCTTTATTCCATAACCTTTATTACACAGACAAAACAAACCAAATAAAAAAACACTACAACTTCGGCTTGGTTCTAGACGTAGACCGTCAGCCGGAAATTCTAAACAAAAATGAACTTAATACAAGATCAACTATTAGGATGATTAAATTAGATTATGTAATTATATGAATAACACATTGAGAAAGTGATAGCAGAGTGCTGTAGCAGGTTTCTGTTCAATCAGAGATATACTACAAAACTCCTAGGCGCTCTTTGTAAGGGTGACCGATTGGATCAGCCAGCAAAATAGACTCTGTTCTCTATTTAATCTCAGTTTTAGATCAGGGTCTTCCTACTATTATGCTATACTAATTCAAGCCCCCCTTTTTCCACATATCCCTTTCAACCAAAGTAGGTTGAGTATGAGCTGTTGTGTTCACTAATGTAATTCAAATTAATTTCGATTTAGTATTTTAAACTTAACATAACCTCTATTTGTATACCAGTTTAGTTTTTTTTTAATCAAAGTTCTGGTTCAAGTTGATGCAATCACTAGTACCAACCTAATTTTTACTCACTTCAAATTAATTTTTACCAACCTATTTTTACCTATTATATATTTTTTAAGGTAGTTAAGAACTTGCTTTTCACAGTTAAGTTCTAATTTACAGCATATTAACTAATATACCATCATTTCTCCACCAATTCCCACTTTAATTTTTGTTTTTCTTCCTTTTTGTAACCCTAGCATCTAACCCCAAATTGAACTTCCAGTTCATTAAGTCAGTAATCATCAGTACAGCTGAGGATGTGGCAGGTTATGCCATGAAACCTAGGTTCTAATAATTGTAAAGTTTAAAAATATAAGTTGTATTGACAACATCACTGTTTTTCTCTTTTATTATGGAGAAATACCGCAACATCTCATCCCATACAATCAATTTCTTACTCTGTTCTCTGCTGTAAAATTACTTCCCGTTGGTTCGGAACCCACCTGAAACTATAGATCCAACTCATCACTCACCATCATCTAATTCATTACCCACACACAGGTCTCAGACCTACGTGGGCTTCATCCTCCGAAAAAAAAGTTATAAGTTATTTTATGTTGGCAGTGCCAAAAATTGCTTCGATAAATCTTGAGACATTTAGGTATATTTCCTTTTATGCATATTGTTACGGGTTCTATATCTAAAATAACGCTGGCAACACTTAAATTTATCACTCGCACTTTATTTACACAAATAATCACAACACTCACTGTTCAGTAATGTCTTACAGAAAAATAAGCAATTAAAAACAGCCAAATCGATATTGTTCAACTAATAAAGATATTTCAATAAACTGTACAAAAATCAATCACTAAAAGTTAAAAGGCCGATCTAATATTAAATAATAACTGTACAATAAACCGTCCAATAATATTCAAACTGAAACGTCGAAAAAGAACAATTAACTTACGCAGCACTAGTCCGTAATACAATAAACACTATTTAGTAGTTCACTGGTATGAATTAAATAGGAAAAAGAATTGTCACTAACAAAGGCACAGAGAAAGAATTACCACTATATAGGCACGTATATAATTATATAACTGTCACTCTCACAAACTTGTTTATCAAGACGAATTTCAAACCAGACTGAACTAATTTACAAAAGTGTCCCTCTATTTATATGATTTTCCATAATTGAGATATCTCTGGATTTTTCTATCATCTTCTAAATAAATAAATAAAGAAACAAGCACTTTCTACAATATTCGAAAAGATTTCATTAATGTCTAATCAAACAACTAGAACATTCTACAAATTACCAAGTAAACACTATAAAAGTGTCAAAAGCAGAGTAATTAATTGCTTAAAAGTAAACATTTACATAGCAGATAACATCGAGAACCACTGTTTCTTCTTTCTTTCTATTCTCTCCAATTCCATATTCGCTACAATATCTATTTGTTTTATTGTTTCGCTACAATATCTACTTTCTATTTGTTTTATTGTACATTATGTATGTTTGATTTTTAGCAATGAATCAAGTTCAATTCAATTAATACATGAATAATGATAGTGCAGTCTTCAACAGGAGTGAGGTCCATAAGATTCCAATTGAGGACACACAAGTTGAGTCGTATTCTGTTTCCATCAGCAAAAAGTCAGGAATTTTCCAAATTGAGAGCTTTTTTTTTTAATTAAAAATATGCCATTTTCAGACAGTGAGCACTCTCTTGTCTCATTTAGAAAGATGGGTAGAACATTTTTCTAATACGAACCTGTTGTCATCAAACTGCTCATACTCTCTTTCTTCCTCTCTCACTTCCTCTGATAGTCTCTCTCTCGCATGATCGAATTAATACAAACGTTATCGAATCATACAAGTCCATTAGTGACTTAATTGAGCTGTCAATTTATCATTTTTTTCCAAGTGCATATTAATGGATTTGAAAGGGTGGAGCTGTGAAACATGTTCACGTTCCAGTGTTTTTTCTGTCTAGCAAAGCGGGTCTTTTAATTGGAGCGAGAATTGTTGTTTTGGGGAAGGGGGGTTGTAGGTTTGAGGGGGGGGGGGGAATGATTGGTGAAGAGTGTAAGAAGGGGACAGTCCACAACGGAAAAGAATGACGTAGATCTCGTTTATGGCATAATTTGCGAGACTTTAAAAAATGTTATCATGGTTTTATCAATTTTATTTTTAACCCGATGATGCTCAGCAGAGTCTGAGACTTAGACGAGAGTAATGAGTAGAAGATAATGATTTAATGAGGAATATACAGTTTCAGGTGGGCTCCGAACCATCAGGTAAGTTATAATAAATTTGACCTTCCAAGAGCGGTTTCAAGTCTCCTTGACTGAACATCACAATCGCCCTGACACCGCGCTCAGAGAAGTCCCAATCACTTCGTTCTTAGTATAAATGTATAATTACAATACCTATATCATCTGATAAAGTAGAATTAAAAGTAGAAGCGTATTGCCAAAACGGTGGTCGAAGCGACGGAGGAGGGGGCACCTCTGCGCTTAGCCAATAACAATTGGGCAGTTACCACACCAACTGATACAGTGTTGCAATATCTTCTACTCCCAAACCTCGCCAGTCCCAGTGGCCACTGTAATAGCCCGATAGCTAGTGGTTAGGAGTAATTTTGCTCACTTAATCTTTATTGATTAAGATTAATAATTGTATTCCCCCTTTTTTTAAAATTCGTTTGAATTCGGCCAAATTTGCGGATGATTTGATATCAAGGGTTAAGCCTGAAAGTGTTTTTCTTCAGTTTAATTTTGATAATTTCCTTTTAAGCAATTTTTGATTAATTTTTTATTCCTAGTCAGCTGAAGTGTTCATGAATTAATCTGAAGGGTTAAGCCAAATAGTCACTGTTCTGTTTAAATTTTGCTTATTTATTTTGTTTTACATTTAATGTTGATTATTCTTTGGGAGACACAATATATGTGTTAAAATTCAGTTGTCCATCATTTTTCTTGTTCATCCTCTCCTAGAAAAAGTTGCTCACCCCAGTATTGGTAACCAGAAGGTGTCCGGTTACAGTACATATTTTTCAATGCTAAATTATTTATTCATTTATTAAGTGCAATGTATTTATTCATTACAATGTTATCGCACTTGAGCTTGCTGAGAATGTTCTAGCAAATCATCTAGCGATCATTTGTTCGATGTAGGCCTATTTCTTGTTCATTAAAAACTAGTTTCATTATTGATTATTCAATGACAAAAGGTTCAACTCGGACACTTAATCTCAATGAAATTGTGACATCACTTTTATTCAAAAACAAAAAAGGATAAGTTAAGCTTTTAAAGTTCATAGAGAAAAATTCCAGACATCAGTAAAACTACCGAAACATTAAAAAAACTTATTCACTTGTTTTCAAAGTGATAGTAAAAGTTAAATCAAATATAAAAAGTCATACATAAATCGCATGATTGATTTTTCCTGCATTCACTGCATTCCTTCCTGAGTTAAACATGAGTATTTCTACTATATCTTTAATTATTGAGAATAATCATCATTGAGACTTGGATTTTTTCGAGCAACTGCTTTGTATAGGGCCTACTAACATTCTACAAGAAATTCAGCTTTACCCTAATTTGTTACAACAATGTCTATTTTTTGCATTCATTGCCTGAGCAAAATCAGTTTGCGGCGTGCTACTGCCATAGATTAAGGAGTAAGTAAGGTTCGTCTATGCTACTTCACTGCCATCTTGTTCAGCATTACACACGACGTGGCAACACCGTCGCCGAACTTTGCCGAGACACTCCGACCGTCCCCGAAGACAACACCTCCAAGCCGACTTCCCAATACGTTTCTGCTTTTAATTCCACTACATGAAGATCTGGACATTTACTTGAAATCTCTTCATAGTATAGGCCTATTCTTATTGTAAAATGAACAAATTTGCATGTTGTCAATTCCACTGTTTATTTTGAGTACTGGACCATGGTTTCGTGGCCTTACATGTCACATTTTCAACAGTACTAAATGTCTTATTCTCAAATAAATTTTTTTATTGTATTCAAAAAGAGCAGAGAATATATATTATTTCTAGGGGGTATCTCGCTAAAGGTTTTTGGAAAATACTCTTTTTAAAATGTCATTTTCAGTGATTCCAAACATCTAAAATCAACCTGTGCGTGGGTTATGAGTTGGATGATGATGATTGATGAGTTGGCCTACAGTTTTAGGTGGGTTCCGAACCACCGCAAAGTGATTTTACAGCAGAGACCTGAGTCTTTTGCGGGCTAACCCTTACAGAGAGAGCCCAGAAAAGCGTTGCTTATCTAATCTGATTGAACAGATTAACCTGCTACGGCTCACGGCTATCACTTCCCAACACCTATCACCTATCTGGGGTCTTGAACGGACATGAGTCCTCTATGAAATGGTTGTTGATTTGAATGGCTTTGCTCCATGTAAAAACAACTGTTCGGATCACTACATTGCAATCCCACCTATCAAAATCTACAGTAATTATTCTAACTTCATGAATACGTCTGTAGAATCTTTCCTTGTAGGAACTAACAGAAAATTCGTTGCTCTTTTGCACCCTTATTCTATAATTACATCACCTCTAGTAATTTTTCTTCTAGTAATAATTATTATTCTATCTCCCTGATCCATAATTTAGCTCCAATTTGAAGTAGTGTACCCTGTGGCAATAATTCCGGAAACAGCGTCTCACACGTTATGCTGTGCATACTGTAACAAGTATTCATTGGTCTCACGCTAATAAATAATAAATATCTTTGAAATTCCACAACATCATGCCCATGGTGTGCAGTGTGTAGCCTAGTAGTTAGTGGACAGAAAATGCAGTATTCTCAGCAGCAGACTTGCTTGGACTTCTGTTGTGGAGCATTGCTCATAAATACAAGAGTTGCGTGGCATTTCTAAAGTAAAGTGGCCCAGTCAGCTGCAACGACTCGAGTCGAGGAGAGTCAAATGGGAAGCAGGAGCTCGATAATTTTTATTCTCTTTTTCACCCTTTTCTTTGACTATCCTCTATTCTCTTCTATCTAGCTCTTCTTTTTTTCCCTTCTTCTACTGCTTCGTATTATCTAACGTTCTCTATATTCTCATTCAAAATCTGCCTTTTCATTCCTTTTTTTTCATCCGCTCTTTTGTACTGTTTCTTCATCCAGCAGAGAAAGAGCTGCTTCTTGGTAATCCTCTTATATGTTCTATCCTATATTCTTGATTCTTGATTCCCATCCCTCTTCTTTATCTTCCAATTTATACTGGTTTCTTCTTCTTCTTCCTTTTCTCCTTTTTCTCCTTTTTCTTCTTCTTCTTCTTCTTCCTATTCTCCTTTTTCTACTTCTATTTCTACTTCTATTTCTTCCTCTACTTCTTCTTTTTATTCTTCCTCCTCCTCCTCTTCCCCTTCTTCTTCTTCTTCTTCTTTTCTTCTTCTCCTTTTCCTTCTCTTTCTCCTTCTACTTCTCCCTTTTCTTCTTCTCCTTCTCCTTCTCTTTCTCCTTCTCATTCCTCTTCTCCTTCAGTCTACGTTTTTTTTACAGTTCTTCTTTTTTCTTCTTCTTCCTTTCTTTTTCTTATTTCTGTTCTCTTTCTTCGTCTTTTTCCTCCTTTTTTCTTTCTCCTTCCTCTCCAACTGCGGTCTTCCTCTTCCTCGTTAACCTTTTCCTTCTCATTTCCCTTCTCCTTCTCCTTCCTCTTTTCCTTCTCCCTCTCCTTCTCCTTCACTTCTCCTTCTCCTTCCCCTTTCCCTTTTCATTTTCCCTTTCCTTCTTCATGTCCTTCAACTTCTTACTTTCTTTTTATTCATTTTGTTCTCTTTCTTCGTCTTTTCTCTCCCTTTTCTCTTTCTCCTTCCTCTCCAACCGTCGTCTTCCGCTTCGTCGGTAACCTTCTCCTCCTCTTTCACTTCCTCCTTGTCTTTCTGCTTCTTCTTCACCTTCTCCTTCTCCTTTCACATCCTTCTTTCCTTTCCACTTCTTCTCGTTTTTTTCTCCTCCTCTGTCTTCTTCTCCATCCCCTTCACCTTCTCTTTCTCATTCTCTTTCTCTTCTCCTTCTGCTTCCTCTTTTCCTCCTCCATTTTCTTATCCTTCTCCATCTCCTTCAACTTCTTTCTTTTTATTCTCTTTCTTCGTTTTCTCTCTCCTTCCTCTCAGACCACTTCTTCACAACTATTCCTGCATAATTGCTTTGCTCAACCACAATCTCAACTTCGACTCGGCACCTCACTCGAATCCGTATTGTGCTGGAGTCACAGTCAGAGTCATTACTGGTGATCTAATCTGGCACGTAGTAGGCTGGCTTCAGTTATTGGGTGGGGGGGGGGGGGGGGGGGGGCTCGCAGGAGGCAACTACAATAATATTTTCTGCTGGAGAATTGAAAAGCGAGCGCTCGGCTACTGGAATACTGGAAAACAGCCAACAGAACATATGACGTTGTCCAGGAATTATTGTGAGAAATACTTGTGACTTAGCGTACTTAGCTTGACTTGCGAGTTAGCTCACCTAGTAGGCGCCTATATATTTCAGAATAATGATCAAAAACACAACCAACTAAAGCTTCTGGAAATAGCAGGCACGTATTTAATGAGGCTCAAAACCTGCATTTAATAACACCAGATCTATTTTTTTGTGCGTTATAAAAGCAATCTGTGTCCAGTGGCTGGCTTAGAAAGATGAGTGGTCAAGTCTAGCTCTTATCTTTGATATTCTGCTAATGAACTTAATGGCCCTAAGCCCTTCTCAGGACGGACTTCTTCATACCAAGCAGTAATGAACTTCGTTTTCCTTGCGAGCCGCGATCTCGTTTGAAAATTATTCTGCGTTGGTTTATTGTGGACTTTTGTATATAAGAGATAACACTTCGATAGTCCAAGCTTAAATCAAGCTGAATCATGGTGCTTCTGTTTATAAGCTGTGTGTACTGTAACACTTGCAAGATTTGCTTCTTCAGTAGCGTTAATATATTGCGTAATAATTGCTGCCCTTATCGAAACTATCCACCCTAATCAGGCTATCTCAATAAAGCGTACCTTTATACTCTGCTATCATATAATTTGTTAACAGTAGCGTCTTATCCTGGTTTGAATGAGACTCGTAGTTCAATGAGGTGTGCTTACCTCACACTTTACCATTGGTTATATCCCTTGGCTTGCAAAATAAGGTGAAGAACGAAAAAGAAAGATAGATAGATAGATAATTGTCTTTTATTGAAGTACTTCACAATTAAAATAAGTAAAAGAGTATGAAATATGATAATAAAGGAATGGAAGAAGAAAATGGGAAGGAGTAGTAGATAAAGAAAGAGAAGCAGAAGTAGAAAGAGGATGAGAAGAGGATAAAGTGCATCACAGAATATAATTCGGCTGCATCCTTGAAGTGCAATGGAAAATGAGGGACAAAGATGGTGAAAATGTTGGAGAAAGAAGATTGTATATGGTGGAAAAATAAGAAAACGTAGGAGAAGGAGAAGAAGAGGAGAAGTAGTAGGAGAAGAATGAAAAGAAGTAGCAGGAGAAGAAAAAGGAGAAGTAGAAGAAGGAGAAAAAATGATAGAGTGAACCACAAAATCCAATCCTCCTTCATCTCTTAGTGTGCAATAGAAGATTAAGGACGAAGAAGGAGAGAATATTGAAGAAAGAAAAATATGAAATATGATGGAAAAGGAAGAAAAAAGAGAAGAAAGGAGGAAGTATCAGAAAAAAAGAGTGGGAGAAATATAAAAACTGAGAAGAAAATGATAGAGTGAACCACAAAACTCAATCCTCCTTCATCCTTTAGCGTGCAATAGAAGATATGGACGAAGAAGGAGAAAATGTTGAAGAAAGAAAAATATGAAATATGCTGATAAAGGAAGAAAACGGAGGAATTTCAGAAAAAGAAAGAGAAGTAGAAGTAGAAAAAGAATAATAAAAATAAGATGAGAGTGTAAGTTACATAATCTAATCCGGCTTAATCCCCCTAGCAATACAAGATGTACGACGAAGAAGGAGAAGGAAGGAGAAGAAGAGGAAGAAGAAGAAGGAGAAGAAGAAGAAGAAGAAGAAGAAGAAGAAGAAGAAGAGGAAGAAGAAGAAAAAGAAGTGCGTGAATCATGGATTAGGCTATACTTTGAATAACAGTATTCATTTTATTTGCAACGTGATTTTATTTATTTTTATTGTATTTGTGTATTATTATCTATACTGTTATTTCATTTTGCACATGTATTTTGTTTTTGGCAATAAAATTCAATTCAATTCAATAGCCAGTAGTTATAGAGCCTATTATCGAAATGTAAGAAATGAATTTTAATATTATGCTCTTGATTTCAATAATCTAATAAAGAATGTAGAACTCATATTAATTTTACAATAAGATACCTATTTACAAGATATTGATAACAATCGGGAACATTATTCTCTCATCATATGTAAGGGTTTACAAATGGAATTTTTCTTTAGGTTTTCTGCGCGATTGCCCCTAATTTTTACCCCTTCTCAAGTAAATTTCCGATTTAAGGTTATAGCCCCTATTTTTTCTAGGACCGCCCTTGCCTTTAAGGATGGTCTCCTGCTGTGTAAAGCTGAAGTTTTTCATATTTCTCAGCATCATAATCAGAAAAAAACAATTATTTAGCCGTAAGAAAACATCAAGATTTCTGTAGATTGCATCTGTAGGCTCACCTTCAGCTTTTCGACGCTCCTGAACAAAAAGCAGCGAAAAAGACTCGTTAGAATGTAGTCTACTGTAATAGAATTGAAAATGTAGTGAAAATTACATTGACAAATGTACTGTAGAATATATAGGATACATAGAACACATAGAATGTAGAATACATAGAATACATGGAATACATTGAATACACTGAATACATAGAATACATAGAATACATAGAATACATAGAATACATAGAATACATAGAATACATAGAATACATAGGATACATAGGATACATAGAATGCATAGAATACATAGAATAAATAGAATACATAGAAAACATAGAATACATGACTATGTAGCAATGATAATATTGAATTTCACGTTTCCTAATCTAATATGAAACCAACATTATTTGTAAGTGATTCAGGTAAGTGGAGCTATTATATAATTTTATAAAAGAAAAATATTTATAAGTTGGTATAAAAGAGATTAACTAGAAGTGAAGAATGGAAAAGAGAAAAAAGGGTTTAGCTTCGTGAATGAGAATATATAAATATATACCGTAGGCCTAAATACATGGTGAGTGAGAAAAGAGCTAATAAGATGTTGGAAAGGAGAATTAAACAATGATTAATGGGCGGGAAAAGTTGAGGATAGTGATGAGAAAGATAGTAAGATAAGTGAGTGAGAGAGAATAGGTGAGAGATTAAGAAGCAAATACATGGAAAAATAATAACGAAGTGAGTAGTAAAACAATATTGCCCGAAGTAAAAGAGGCTGGTTTCCAATTATCGCGACCTAACACTCAAAGTGCGGCAGTATTATTTGTAATTGTAATAGCCAATAATTCTGATAGGATAATTGCGTTCAGATAAAACGTATTAATAGTCTGTCGGCCGATCGAAAATATATGTAGCACTTCGCGATAGGGTAGTTTAAAAACGACCTGATATTCAACTAACTAGTCCTCTTTCACCTTTGGATAACGTGTTGCCACACATAGATCCAGTCTCACCAGTATACTTATATTCCATCATTAAGTGATATTTTTTCAGTTAAATATACTGGAGACTAGATATGTATTATACTAAAGTTACTGATTAAGTTTTATAGTGTGATACCCTGTATATGTAATACATAAAATAATATACACCCCTGTCTTCAATCACGTCTGTAGAACATAGGCCTATTTTTTTTTTTTTAGGATGTAGCCCACATAGGTCTGAGACCTGTGCGTGGGTAATGATGATGGTGATTGATGAGTTGGACCTACAGTTTTAGGTGAGTTCCGAACCACCGGGAAGTGATTTTACAGCAGAGAAACACTGTCATATTAACAAAAAATAACTGGAAATGTAAGAAATACTACCCGAAAAGAGCAAGCTCGAGCTTGGGGAAGAAACCCACTTTAATATGTCGGGCACGGTGAATAATACATAAAAAACTTTGCCCTTCTAATTAACACTGAATTTGGAATAATAAAATAAAAAAATTAATCAACTACAACTTTTTTTCCTATAAGTGAAGAATACGCAACCATACAAAATAATTAAGAATTAGCATTCAATGCACATAAAAAAACACTTATATCCATAACTGATAAAACAAGATTCTGCAACCATAACAGTTATCAATAACTGACAAAACACTAAAGACCAACAAGTAAAAAAAGAGTAATAGAATCAAATAACTATTTACATATATGTGACACTGGGAACAGATCCACATGAGATTATATTTTTATTTAATAGTACTCCAGAACCGCATGACCATATCCCAATTCTGAGGGTCAACCAGACATTTTTTCAAATGTAAACCAAAATTTGTTTGTTCTGTTAAATCTCTCACATCATTAGAAATTTCGTTATAAAATAATGGTGCCAGACTTGGGGCTGTGCTCCATATCTTCCCCACAAAACAATCGACTGGGAGAATCGATAGTTCGTATAAAAGAAACGTTGGGTACATATATAGATTATTTTGATATCAAAATATCCATTCGATTGTTTCGTGGGGAGAATACGATACTGCAACCGAACTTAGAATTTCTTATGATAGTGTTGTGAAAATGAAGAGGAAGAAGTATTTACAGAGTTCTCTGCTGTGTCAATATTAACTTCTAAGCAATTAATTACTATTCTTTTGACACTTTTATGATATTTTCAGAATTTGGTAGAATATTCAATTAGAACCTTATAGAAATTTATCGATTTTATCGAATATTGTGGAAAATGCGAGAGTCCTTATTTGTTTATTTTAGAATTTGGTAAAAGTTGATAGAAAAATGGAGAGATATCTCGATTATGAAAAAAATGTATAAATAGGAGAGTTTTGTAAAAATGAGTTCAGTTGTTGTTCTACATTGATAAGCGGCAGTAGAGACAGTTCCTGTTTACGTTAATACAGACAGTGCAATCCCGTTGGCGCTATTACAAACCGTGTTAATAAACTTTCGTTGTCTGTAAAGTTAATTGCAGTGTCTTGTGATAGACATTCAGGCTCACTTGACAGTAATTTATACAGCGACTTGTAGTGCTTGTAGAATTTCAAATGTTATGTATTAGACGCTTCTCCTTTAATTACTTAACAGTTTATTGAACAGTTATTATTTAATCTTAGATTGGCCTTATGACATTTAGTGATTGATTTTTGTACAGTAATATTGAAAACACTTTATCAGTTTAGTTGAACAATATCGATTTATTTGTTTTTGATTGCTTATTTTGTGTAAGAAATAACTGAACAGTGTGAATTGTGGATAATTTGTGTTAATAAAGTGCGATTGATAAATTTAAGTGTTACCAATGTTATTTTAAAGATAGAACCCGTAACAATATAAAATTATCAAAATACTGTACTCTGTATTTTTGATATAATATACACTCTATGTTGGCCTTGAAAACATACAACCCGAGACCGAGGAAAGTGAGTGGTTAGTTCAAACTTGATATAGTCATAGTAATACTCATGATAATAGTCAAATTGACAGATGCCATCGATAATAATGAAGCGGAAAGTGTGATTAATTGACGGAAGAGCGCGTGGGATGTGAGAATATTTTCGTCCATCATTTGAACTTATTAAAAGAAGAGATGTATATAAAATGAGAGGTGTTGGTTTGATTTATGCACTGAATACAAACATTGGCCGGCTTATCTGTCTGAGTACATTTGCTATCCATTAGGATAACAATTTATTTATTATTCGACTGTGCCTTCGGCTATGTAAAGCAGGTGTATGTGGTTTGGTTTCAATAAGTGGAATGTTAAAATATACCGAACTGTTTCCCACGCGAGCCGACTCGAGCAGACTCGATCGAACGTACTCGGTCCACTTCACAAAGTTCTGCCCACGACTCACTAATGGTAATTTTGACAATTTGAAAGTTCGCCTAAGCGTTTTTGAAAGCGTCAAATTGGCCTACACACTCCAAGAATATATTCAAGGTTAGACCATTACTGGGCTCGATCTTTTGCGGAAATGCTTTGCTGCAATTACAAGTGTGTGGGTGAAAGTCAAAGGTCCCAAAAATCAATTTTTCGATAATGTATGCTCGACATTTGAATGAAAAAGCATTATCAAGGTTTTAGAAACAGGTTTCTACAATTCTTTCTTTGAAGGATTTAAAATATTGATCAAGGTTTACTATACCATACTATTCTATTTACTATTCCACTTTACTATTCCATACAACTTGAAGCGCATAAGTTCTTGATAGCGTGATTCTGGCTGACTTTTTGTAAAATTAATACAGAAATGACTGCCAAAACAGAAGTAACTCAATAACATTTGTTATCAATCATAAGATATTATTATCTTATATTGTAGAATTATTAGGTAGAATTATAAGAATCTAATAATTATATTGTAGAATTATCATCTGGAATCATTTGCTGGTCATTCATCAAAATCATTTTAATATTCTAATTAAGTAATGAATAATAAGACGAAATTGTCACAACCACATTTATTAAAAGTTCGAGAAACTAGTTTCGGTTGTTACACCATTATCAATCTCAATCAAACAGTTTGATTGAGATTGATAATGGTGTAACAACCGAAACTAGTTTCTCGAAATTTTAATAAATGTGGTTGTGACAATTTCGTCTTATTATTCATTATGGATACCTTCCACAATATCACCTTCGCCATTACTAAGAAAGGTAATTAAGTAATCTAGATGAAGTTATACTAAATAAATTATAATTATACCAATTTAGTTCAAAGTGTTTTATAA
The DNA here is from genome assembly GCA_948455865.1 of Conomelus anceps. Lineage (NCBI taxonomy): Eukaryota > Metazoa > Arthropoda > Insecta > Hemiptera > Delphacidae > Conomelus > Conomelus anceps. Next base: position 13,076,927 of record OX418226.1, on the reverse strand, counting down.
ATTCATTCATCAGACATGTGAAATCTGATCTGATTTGAGCAATCAGCTGTCTGGAAATAGAAACTATGAGAAGAGAACTCAGCAATTTATTCAAAATGAGCCAGTAGAGTGACTGATAATTGTCCTTGCTGCCAAGTATAGATCAAAGAATGGCAAATCAATTGCCAATAATTCACATACACCAAACAGTCAACTGAGCTGGAGTTTTTCTCGAATTGACGAATAAACGAACTTGATCACATTGTACAAGTAATAAATAAAAGTGAAGGTAGCGATCAGTTTTATAGAATGATCGTGAAATAATACTAATGGCCGTTTCACTTTTGATAAGATAAAGTTGTTCATGATGGTAATCACTTCTTACAGACTTTTTCAGCTGTTGGAATGCTTGCAATAGAGTTAGTTATAAGTTCGTTAGTGCTCCAATAGGGGTAAATAAATAAATAAATAAATAAATAGATAAATAAGTAAATAAATAAATAGATAAATAAATAAATAAATAAATAGATAAATAAATAAATAGATAACTAAATAAATAGATTAATAAATAAATAAATAAATAAATAGATAAATAAATAGATAAATAAATAGATAAATAAATAAATAAATGAATAGATAAATAAATAAATAAATGAATAAATAGATAAATAAATAAATGAATGAATAAATAAATCATAATTTTGTTTTCATTTTTCAATATACAATACAAAGAATTTTAACCAAGTGGTTCAATTTTTATTCAGGTAATAAGATACATATATAATGCTGCAGTTACATACCATAAGCTTTATTAGGTACATTAATATTTATATACATTAATATTAACGCGAAAGTGCATAAATGCATTTTAACAATGGATAGCAACGAATCGAAAAAACTATGATAATTAATAAGACCAGGAGAAAGTAGGAATTTGAAGAGAAGTAGAAAGAGGAGAAAAGGATAGAAATAGATGATGTTGAACAAGATGATGAGTAAGAGCTTGTAAAGGTGACAGAGCAAAAGAGACAATAAGCGGAAATTAGGCGATAAGGAAAGTAAAAGGAGGGGGAGAAGAAGGGAAGGAGGAGAAGAAGGGAAGGAGGAGAAGAAGAAAAGGAGGAGAAGGAAATGATGAGGAGAAGAAGGAGTGGTAGAGAGAGGATTGGGAGAGGAAGGAGTAGAAGCTTCTTAAGGAGTAGAGAAGCAGGATAAGGAGAAGAAGTAGTGGGAGAGGGAGGAGAAGAAGAAGAAGGAGAAGATGAGGAGAAGAAGGAGAAAAAGAAGAAGGAGGAGGAGGAGGAGGAGGAGGAGGAGAAGAAGAATAAGGAGGAGAAGAAAGACTAGAAGAAGAGGAAGAAGAAGTAGAAGGAGAAAAAGAAGAAAGAGGAGGAGGAGAAGAAGAAGAAGGAGTAGAAGAAGAATGAGAGGGAGAAGAAAGCCTAGAAGAAGAGGAAGAAGGAGTAGTGGAAGGAGAAGGAGAAGAAGGAGAAGGAGAAGAAGGAGGAGGAGAAGATGACGAAGAAGAAGAAGCAGGATTAGGAGAAGAAGGAGTGGGAGAAGGAGAAGGATGAGCAGAAGAAGGAAATGGAGAAGAAGGAGGAGGTGAAGAAGAAGATGGAGAAGAAAGAGGAGGAGAAGAAGACGGAGAAGACGAAAAAGAAGGAGAAGAAGAAGGAGAAAAGGGGAAGAAGGAGAAGAAGGAGAAGAAGAAGAAGGATTAGATTAGATTATATTTCTTTATTCATGTAAATTTACAGATTTGTATATGAATGGTTAAAATCAGAATTATTAACATCACAAAGATATAATTATACAGTAGTGAACTCAGAAAATACTATTTTTATAGTGCAAAGAATTATGTACAATGATCTCATTTGTATGATATTAATGATATTAACTACAGTAATGACAATCTAAGTGATGCAATTACATGAAATGGCGAAGTTTGGACAAGGATTCGTCCATTCTTGACACTTAACCAGTAAAGTTTAAGAGAGAGTTGTTCTATTTGAATTTAGTTGCAGTTATTTTTGCTACAGTATAAAAAGAGCTTATTATAAAAGAAGCTGGTATGTAATTAAGATGAAAATAAAGAATAATTATAAACTATGAATTTAATTAAAAGAAATTAATTATGATAATGATAATGGTGATGGATGATGAAAAGAAGAGATAATTTAAAATAGTTGTTTCTATACAAGTTTTCTTAGATGAATTGTGGTGAGTGATGAGACAATTTTCAATATTCTATAAAAAAATATTATATACAAAGAAGGAGAATGTTTTTGTGGTTTCATGCAGTTGCTCTAGGGTTGGACAGATGCAGTCATTTTCTCCATGAGATATTTCCTTAATGATGAGATAAAGCCCGCTCGACTCTCAATGCACCTGATGGAATTTGGAAGTGCATTCCAAGCACGACAAGCACTTACAATGAATGATTTTTTATAGATGGTCGTACGATGATTAGGTATTCTTAGGGTATTATTCCCAGTTCTGGTATGAGAGACATCATTCCGCCTACCTTCAGACACAAATTTGAAGTCATTTTTGAAGTAATTTGGTTTTCCATATTTGAGAATATCTTTAAGGATATCATATAAGGAGAAGAAGGAGAAGGAGAAGAAGATTATTGGGAAATAATTGAGAGCGTTCGATTGGTCAAGTTATATTATAAAGTATCTTTGTACAGATTTTAAGATCAGGAAGGAGTTGAAAGAAGGGTGAAAGAAAAAAAAGAAGAAGGAGAGAAAAAAGAAAAATGAGAAGAAGGAGGAGAGAAAGAAGAAGAGAAAAAGTAGAAAAATAATTGAGAGAATTCGATGAGTGCCATTTTTATTACTACATTGCTTATTTTTATGATTAGGCTACAGTTGAGGCGACAACTATCGCACTTGGTCACTGGCCTCTTCAACAGAGGCATGAATATTGAACGGGGTTCTTAACGAGACGTCAAACCATGATCTTGGTCAAAGATTGACGACTGCAGGTTATGCGAGTGCTACGGCGATCATTAATTCGTCCACTTAATCCAATTACACAGCTCGTAACTCCCGCACTAAAATCAGATCCTCTCACCAGCCAGCACTGAATGCCTCTGAAGCTTCGATGGAGACTTTAGAAAGGGTAGTTGTGAATCAAATTGGCACTAAAATAATGTACTAAACCAGGATACGTTAAATTACGGGCCATATGATCAACCCGGCCCTCGACAGCTAAGGCTTCTAACTGTTTCATCGGTTAATATTTCTATCACTGTTTGCTAGATGTCATCAATTATCACGGTAGTCATCAATTATCAATTATCCTTCTATCAAATTTAGCAAGATTGCTCAGGGTGCATACTCAGTGAATGTTTCAGAAATTGTAGATAACAGTCAGTGACATGACAGTAGTGTGGTATTGCAGGAACGGCCTAACCAATCACAGGCCTGCATTTCAAGGTCACCCCCCTTAGGCCACGCCCCCCCCCCTGGCCAATGGGAGAAGACCACGCCCCTTTAGGGGGGAGTCGGCCATTTTGTAAATTTTTGAGGCACGCCATTGGCTGCACATGTTGGAGTGGGGGACCCGTTTACCCCCCCCTCAAGCCCCCTGGACCTATCCCCCTTCAAGCCCCCCTGCCCCTGTCCAAAGGAAAATGGCGCGCGCGCCCACGGTCTTTTTCCTTTTTTGTAGGTTTTGCCCAAACCTGTACTACATGAAAACAGCCATTTTGAATTGTTTCCACTTTTTTTTTGGGTGGGGGGATAAGTTTAGGAGAGAAAAAATAAATAACCTTGTTTAAAACAGCCATTTTCTTTTTGTAGGCATCTCCCAAACCTGTACTACATGAAAACAGCCATTTTGAATTGTTTCCACTTTTTCTCTTTTTTTTAGGTTTTGCCCAAACCTGTACTACATGAAAACAGCCATTTTGAATTGTTTCCACTTTTTCTCTTTTTTTAGGCTTTGCCCAAACCTGTACTGCATGAATTTTTCTTTTTTTTAGGTGGGGGGGATAAGGTTAGGAGATAAAAAAATAAATAACCTTGTTTAAAACAGCCATTTTTTTTTGTAGGCATCTCCCAAACCTGTACTACATGAAAACAGCCATTTTGAATTGTTTCCACTTTTTCTCTTTTTTTTAGGCTTCGCCCAAACCTGTACTGCATGAATTTTTCTTTTTTTTTTTTAGGTGGGGGGGATAAGGTTAGGAGATAAAAAAATAAATAACCTTGTTTAAAACAGCCATTTTCTTTTTGTAGGTATCTCCCAAACCTGTACTACATGAAAACAGCCATTTTGAATTGTTTCCACTTTTTCTCTTTTTAGGCTTTGCCCAAACCTGTACTGCATGAATTTTTCTTTTTTTTTTAGGTGGGGGGATAAGGTTAGGAGAGAAAAAAATGAATAACCTTGTTTAAAACAGCCATTTTGAATTGTTTCCATCTCCAGCAGGAGACAAGAATCAAGTTTAAAAAAACAAAACAAAGATAGTAAGAGCGAAGCCTTGAGTCATATTTTGTTTGCAGAACAAAGAGCCCGACCGGCGTATCAACGCGATTTATGTTGAGAAGAAAAAAGAACACAGAACCTGCTCCGTGTCAAGCGGCAGCTGCCGTAGAACTGACTTGCCGGTCAGAATGTTATTCGGTCTCCTGAATAGGCTACCCCACCCAACGTCAAATGCTAGCACTATATTGGGCGCCTATCGGCCAGTTTCCTTCCACTTGTCCGTAACCCCCCACGCCGCAACCCACAGCATGTTTTCGGCCTGTCTCCTTTGTGCGCTAATTCGCATTCTGCTCACCCGACAGAATGCTTCACGTCGCACCTCTCAAGGCTCGCTCGCAACCCACATCATGTTCTCGACTTGTCCCCTTTCTACGTTATTCGTAGGTCGCCCGTTCCTACTCTTCAACCTACCGTGCTATCGGCGCACCTGCTTCACGCCTACGCCTAGTCTAGGTTATAATGTTGGATTCCCTCAGTTCTTCCAAAATTGAATTTATTTCGATCGAATGTGATTGGTTACCAGCTTTTCTGGAAGATAAAAGTAATACTAACCGGCTAACTAACTCATTTGGATTATCATAGAAAATATAAGATCTGTGTTGACTTGTATTTCTCAAAAAATGCAAACCTTTACCTACACGCTGTCTTGCAGCCAAAGTAGTTCTTGATGGAAACATTCTTTGAATTAACCGTGATTTAATTCCACTAGTTCTCTTTACATATCCATCTTTATTCAAATGCGCCCCTGTTTCAATTAAAATTTTTCTATAATTTCGAAAGTCGAGTGTGCTACATTCGTCGTCATTCGGTTGTGATTCAAAAAGTAATTCTAACAAACCAGTTGTTATTTTAAATTTTTTACCTCTAACAATAATGTATTTATCTACAAACTCAATCGGTACCTTATTTCCCATAAAGTATGTACCATTTTCCAAATTATATTGAATTCCATATGATACACCTTTTTTCTTTAATGTGTGAAAACTGTCTAAATAAGAATCAAGCAAAACTTGTACTGGGTTTTTCTTAAGCGAAAATGACTTACTTAAAACAGTAGATGAATCCGACTTTTTGTCAACTTTTTCTTCGTCGAAATAAACAGACTCATTATCTGTCAATTCCTCCTCCTCCTCCTCCTCCTCCTCTTCAGCTGTCGATTCCCCTTTCTTTATATAGAAATCCTTTTCATTAGAATCATCTTTCTCAGCTTTGATTTGTTTTTCAATTTTAAGTGAAGATTCCTTCAATTCCTGGAGCGGGTTTATAATTGGTGCCAACCTATTTTTCAAATTTGTCTCTATTTCAGACTGTACTCCGCGTAAAGTATTAAATTTTTCAACAATGGATTTCCTCAAATCGTGAATTTTATTCGTTAAAAGATCTCTACTAGCGTTCACACTTGTTCTCGATTTTATTTCCCTTCCACGCCGTTTTATTCTCACCTTTTCCTTCCCTCTCCTCTGTCCTACCGTTTTCTTACCACCTTTCATAATTGCAAACACTCAATAAGAATGCCGTTCAACAACTAACCGCCAAATCGCGTTTGTTATATACTAGTCTATTTGAACTGGTTCGGGTCTAAAAATACGTCTAAATTCAATCTGTACCTACCATCGGTTAATTTACATTCCGTGCAGATTGTTACAAAGTTATGACCTTCACCTTTAGTCCAAACCTCGGAACACATATTTTTAAAAGTATTAAATATCATATCGCTCTCAGCGAAATCCCTATATATGAGTTTCAAAGATAATATATCTACTCTAAAGACCAAAATTATATTACTGTTCTCTCTAATTATGTGCTTCTGAATACTTGCATACGATTGGTTCAGAAACAGCACATCAATTTCTTTATGTCGTCCCATACTGTAATAATCTTTGATCTGTGGAACTCTTTGCAGTTGTAAATCGTCAAAGATTACTAAAGAATGTCTTTCTAAATCATTCGGGTTCGGGATGCTAGAAATATCATCTGACATAAAAAACTTTATAAACTTTAGCGTGGAGAAAATCTTTTCCAAGAATACATACTTTGGTTGATATAACGACTTACTAAATACATGCAAACTGCGAAAGCGTAATGTTTTTTTATTAAAAATTAGATTCAACAAAATATTCGTTTTTCCACAATTTGAAGACCCAATAATCAAGCCGCGTACATTATGCGGAAAAAGATCGCCATGCTTATTGTTTTCACCTGATGTCTTCTTTGTACTGCTGATAATCAATTCGTCGAAATTTAAAATAGGTATTTCAGGTTTAACATCATCTTTCTTTGATACCTTATTTTCAATCATTGTTAACAGTGTGTGTCTGTGTGTGCGTTCCTACACACGTCATAACTACAACTAAAAGATAAAACATGGGTTTTTTCACACAATAAAACAACCAACAAGATGTCGCACTATATTCTCTCAAACAACAATAATACAACATGTCCAAAAGCTATATATACTAACTTAAAAATTATTACACTTATTTATTTTCTTAAACAATAATTCAACAATTGAAAGAAAATGTTCTTATCTAGCAACTTAAACTTAATCACGTTTTAACTCGGCTTCTAATCCACACCTCTCTAACATAGCGTCAATAATATCCTTTCCAAAAGAGTTTAAAGTTTCATGTTCACTAACATACCTACGTATTTCACTCTCCATCATACCCAATCTAGTACAAGGACATGTATCAACAACGTCTGGTAATCTTTTTCCCTCACGTTTCAACCTATCAAAATCTATTTTTGATAGATAACAAAAGCTTAAATGTCCAAATTGTTGTATTGTCTCACATTTCCCACTTAAAAATAATAAATAATCATTCAAAGTAAAATTTGAATCGGTACAACAACATTTTAACTCATCTACAAGTTTTTCTAAAAGCCTTGTCAATTTACAATTGTGAGGTTCAAATTTGAACGACAGCGATGATGATGACATAATCTGAAAAAATATACAATATTCATAAATGTTTTATATTAACTCTCCTAACCTAAGCGGTTATACTAATATTAAGAGTTAGCATTCGTCGTAAAACAGTCCAGCCTCTACACCACACATAATAAGCAAGTCCCGAACGAAAGTAGACCAACTATCAAGACGTTCACGAAAATAATCATCGCTAAGGTACTCGCGAACCGCTTCTATTTTCATTGCTAATAGTGAACAATCACATGTGCTGGACGCTTTTGACGTGTAACAAAAACTCCAATGTTCAAATTTTTCTACACCTTTTACATCATCCAAAAACCATATAAATTCATTCAAAGTGTAGCTGTTTGCACTTGTATATTTTCTCAATTCTACTATAAGGTCACTCAAAATAGTTGTTAAACTGCGGCGCGACTCCAACATTGCTGACGCCATACTCTGAAAAATACATACGTATTATTAATCAACAAGAAGATCCGTCTTATTAATCCAACTAGGATGTTTGAATCCGACCCATTGTACTAACACCTTTCGTCCTCTACGTTTCAGTACCTTCTCAACTAAATAAACATTCATATCATTCTCGTCCAACTCAGTTCTCTTTAATTCTTGTTCATAAAACCTCCCCAATATAAGTTCATTGTTAAAATCCTTCAATTGATATGTTGGCGGATCTGACGGGTATACGGAAACAATTTTAAACAATTCTACGCTCCAGTTGATGTGATAAGATTTATCAAAAATATTTCTATGCTTCGAAATGCGCACTACTTCGCCTAGACGAAATTTAGGTCTAATTTTGTTCTTTTTCAGGTTACGTAATTTCTGTCTATTTAACTCGGCAATAATTTTTTGTTCATGTTTTAGTGTAACTTCAGCAGGTTTTAACTTAATCGTCGAATGAACGGTGTCATTATACTGGCTTACAATCTTGTCTAACATATCTATCCACCTATAATTCCCGGTTTCGGTGAAATGTCTGTAGATTTTTGACTTTAATGTTCGATTAAATCGTTCAATAATAGCAGCCTTTTTGTCTGAGTAGACATGGTAATGGTGTATGTTATATTTCTTTAATAACGCCTTCACATGCGAATTGAAGAATTCCGACCCTTGGTCTGTGCACAGCAAACGCACACCACGATTTTTCTCAAAAATTGGTTTTAAGGCTATGCTCACCTCGTGACCAGATTTCGATTTGAGAGGAACGGCGTACGCGTATTTCGAAAACGCGTTAATAACCGATAGAATAAATCTGTAGTTAGAGTTTATTTTAGTAAACTGAGTCATTTCAATTAAATCTGCCTGCAACATGTCCAAAATTCCCTTTAAAACATAACTCCGTCTTTTAAAGTTTTTACGTGCACTCGAGTGTAATTCCTTAGCTAAACGTTGACGAACAGTATTCATTTTGTAATAACCATGCACTCGGAATAAGGAAGAGTGTAAAATTTAGTTCAATGTTGACTCGCATCCACCGTTATGCTGTAATAAATAATATATGCAGCCGGATTTTTATGCACGCTATAACGCAAAACACGTTCGAGTCCTTCACCTTTGCTGCAACAAGCCGGCTAACGCGAAATGCAAAAACTGACCTTCCACAACACGTCTGCAACTCAACTGTGCTTTCACTCGTCTAACAAAACCTGACCTATCCAATACTTCCTGATGACGATATCGGCCTCAAGTTCTACCTTCACCCGCGCTTCCCTCCTCCTCCTCTCCATTGAAATTAGGTATGTCTTTATGAAACCACGCTAAAGTTTTAATTCGACATGGAAGTAAAAAACGCTTATCATCCAGCAGACTAATACAAATTCTACCCACTCGAACCTGAAATATATGGTGTAAATAGGAACGTATCAAATTTGATGATTCGTAATGAACACATCGTTCAAATAAGCATTTTTCATACATTGAAAATCTCAGTTTTGAATCAATAATGTATCTTGTTACGCCTTTAGCTACATTTTTATTTTGAATTTCATTATTTTCATTGAGAAACTCAAACGAATATAAATTTGATCGTAATCCGACGAATTTTTTATGATTTTTGACGGAAAGTTTATTAATATTTAACTCTTTTTCGTATTGTTTTAAATATTCTACATTCAAATTATTACGTCTGTAATGCAGATATGCAAGAACACTTCATAGAAAGCACTTCTTATCGTGTAAGTTTTTTATATTAATTACAACTTTTTTTGGTTATTATTGCCTTAGGTGTGCTAGTAAATTATGAATTGTTATACCCTGCATAAATGGAATTGTATCTCGCAAAATTAAGGTCTAAATGTTGTATACGATTAACAACCCATCCCGAGCCAAAACACAAAAATCTGTCAAGAGCATTTTGTAACTTATTAGACCCCGCTTCATACTGACTGAGTAATTCATCCTTATTTAAACTTATATTAACGATATTATGAGACGTACTGTGAAATGTTGCGTTAGTTTCAACCTTCAATTCTTGTCCATCACCGCTAACGTCAGCTAACGCAGATAACTTTACAAGATTAACGGTAGCAGCGATGAACCAACGAAGGTTTCCGTCAAAATGTCTCGATTGATTAATTAAAATTTCAAATATTTTATCTTTTAACGTTGTAACTCTAAATCTATTTCGTTATTAATGAATCTAAATCTATACGTTCCTAATCGCAGCTGATGAACATTCAAGTTTGTATTCCATTTGAATAATTGTATAACAAAAGTTCCGAAACAAATTATCAGATGTAATCTCACCGAAATTGTGCTTTGAGCCGTCTAATCTGAATGTCGTTCAAGACAATGTTGAATTCTCCTCAATTCTGTCGAACGATGGATGAAGAAGGTGTGAAGGATGACCCGTGTCCTCTCAGGCTGTTTGTAGAGAAGGATATCTGCGTGTGTGATTGTAGAGAAAATACGTCGTCAGCACGGTGGGATGGACAGTCAGCCTCTCAAAATGCTAATACAAATGTAGAGAAGGATATCTCACGTTGTGGTAGAAGTTGATTCTGAAACAATAACGTCAGCTTAGACGTCTTTCACAGCACAAAATTCAACAATGAAACTGTCAATAGAAGAACTAAGCTATTTATAACAATGGTGCGAGTATAAACGGTTTCTTTGTATGTTTGCAAAGTTATTTCCCTTCTAATTTACGTCACACCACAGAAGGATGTATTCTCTTTATGATGTACGTCAGAGTGTGATGAGACAATGAAAATATCTTTCTGGTGTAGGCGTTAGCCCGACGCAATTTTAAGGACAACTAGAATTTCTTCCCGTTTCCCGATTCGGGTGTTGGCCCGCCGCCGCAATTGTCCTTTGTGAAAGTCACACACACACATAATGATGGCCGGTGTTTAGTACCGGCTTTGAAGAAGGACGAATTTTGGGTATATAAAGCGCTACAGTTCGAATGCCAAATTATCAGTTATCCTGCAAATTGCACGCACGCAACATGAACACGGTTTCTTCAACTACACCCAGCAACACCACCGCCAACATTCAACCACAGGTATGTTTTGCAATATTTTTTCTTGTGAAATATTATTTAAAAAATCTCAACACTAAACTTTAAAACATACATCATTAGTAATGATATCTTCTTCTTCTTTCGAGTTAATTTTTTCCTTCTTTGAATGTTATACTAACATCGAAATTATCATTAGATAAAAACGATGTTTTTTTTATCACTATGTATGTGCTACACTGGAAAAGTTTTATACGTTAGATAGATAGAAAATTATTCGTTTGTCTTACAATTTTAAAAATAAACAGATACAGCATTAATAATTGTATGAAAAGTGTAACTTTAGCACAGCTCATAGTAGTACTAGTAGTATGTGAACGTCACAATCAATGTAGCTCTCAACCCTTGTTGACTTTAAGACGGCTCAACAACGTTACCGTCATCACCACTAAAAAATTTGGACTTCTAATAATTTTGCAAATTTTGAATTTGGAAGAATTTTTTCAAAAATTTGGAAAATTATTCCTAAAAACCATGTCTAACTGAATGTGTGTTTCTGATTTAAGGTGATGGAGGCGGAGGCTTACACTTCGTTGACCGCTCACACACCGGCTCCACACCTCCCAGCATGGTCGGTGCCGCCATCACTGTTTCAGCGATGGCTTCTGGAACGTGAGTGGCAACAACGCGGTTTGGCGACAGTCTGCTCCAATCCCACACCCTCCACCTCCACCACTTATCAAGAGACAATGTTGGCTGCGTCCAATCCCACACCCTCCACCTCCACCACTTATCAAGAGGCAATGTTGGCTGCGGAAACGCAGCCAATCGATCTGTCGCTAACTTCATCCGATGAAGAGGAGCAGCAAAACCTCGACTCTGATGATGGCGACGCAGCTGGCGAAGCTCAAGAATTCGATATCAATGAATTCAACCGACCGCGTCACCATCAACGACGGCGAGCAACACCGCTCAGAGAGCTCTCTGAGCGGTGTAAATATCGGGTGGAGCACGCCAAGCTTGTGAAAACAATCTACGGTGATAGGGTGCTCCTGTCAATGAGGGGGGAGGAAGGCAGCAATATTACGGTTTTCCTCCCACACCGTTATATATATGTTATTACCTCTAAAAATATTGATTCCTTCAATAGGAATCAATATCATCTGGAGGTAAGACATATATTTAAGGTGGAAGAAGTGGTGGGGAATAGAAAGAAAAAGGGCAGCAAAGCAAAGCAATACATCACAACCAATATTAAATTGACAAAATTTTAATATTTTTTTAATAAAAAAAAGGTTTGATTGAAATTTGTGTATTATTTTGTGTTTATACTATGTTATACTAACACTTACCTAGAATGGCAGCTATGATGATGATGATGGCGGCAGCGTGGTGGTATTTGCAAACACTGACTGAAGTAATTGGTGAAAATCGTGTGCTTACCCGGCTATTTATAGAGAAAATTTCCAAATCGTGTTACAAAAAATAAAACATTTGATTTTCATGTGCATGTTTGAACATGTTTGCGAGTACTGAAACCGGTTATGATCATAGTCTGTTGTATACATTCGAACAAAGCAGACGTGTGCAGCAATGAGTCTTACAGAGGAGGATAATGAGAATCAATATAGACCGCAATTGGTTTGTGTAAGATCAACAGCAAATGTGATTAAGATAGTTTGCATCTTTACGTGCATAGCATATTGGCTTTCAATTCTAATTCTTCTTTATCTGAATTATTCCGAATTAGTTAATCAAAAATGTTTTACACCAAATTTGCAAAACGTCTTAAATTTCAATCAAAGTGCTGTACTATTTGAAAAGGAAACTATGAATTCTAGCTTCAATCATGATACACCATCTTCCAAAAAGGAAGATACAAGTTATCAACTACTCGACAAAGATAATACCGAATCAGATTGGTTTTCTAAACACTTATTGGATTTGGAGAGAACTAAAAATAAAACACTTTTCTTTATTAATGCCTGTGTTCGATCAGGTTTAAATAATAATATACCAAAATCGTTTGATTATCAACTTGAAAGTTGGTATTCGACTTTACTCTCACCTTACTCGCACGTATGTAATTTTTACAATTCTTATCAAATTCTTAACAATTGTGCAAGTCAAACAGAAGAAGATGTGAAGAAGCTTATAGATAGAACAAAACATGTTTGCAGAATTATCTAGGTAGGTGGGCGGCATGATCAACATGAGCTTAGTGTTCTAGAGATTGTCTAGACGAAAAGATGGTTTGTCAAAACAGTCAAACAAGATCTGGCAAGCATAGAGGAAGAAGAAAAACAGCAACAACGAGGAAAGGAATAATAGGAAGCGGCTTATTATCTGTCTTAGGTAACATTGCGAAAGGTGTTGTGAATAGAGCGGGTAGCGCGGCGTCCACCCTACTTAATAAAACAATAGATTCATTACCTGGAGAATTGCATTTACCACATAATTTTAATTGGGGTAAATTTGATTCTTACCAGTACTGCGGACCTGGTACAAAGCTAGAAAAAAGGCTTAAGAGAGGTGATCCGGGAGTTAATTCACTCGATAAAGCTTGCAAAATTCATGACATAAGTTATTCGCGCTCGTCTGATAATTTGACACGTTCGCGAGCAGATAAAATTTTAGCTGACAGCGCTTGGTCGATATTCAAGAATCCTCAGACAGACTACAAGCAGAAGGTATTAGCGTATTTAGTTACTTTGGCAATGAAAGCCAAGTCGGTAATTGGATCTGGAATGAAAATTCCACATGTTTCTAGTAGTAGTGGTAGAAGAAGGAAAGGAGTGAGAAAAACATCTAGAAAGAAAAGAGAAGGAGTGGGTAAAAAAAGGAATAGTGATTCTATGCGACGGGAAGCTATTAAGCGATTGACAAATCATGTAATGGGAAGGGGATATTATCTCCGACCATACCCAGAATATTTTGGTGGGAGAATATTAAACTCCTCGACTTCGACGGTTCCGCATAACGCACACGGCCTATTGTCGTCTATGAAAAGCAAGAGAAGAAGGAAGAAGACTCATTCAAAACCGGTTAAACGCGAAGCTAGAAGTAGGCGGAAAAAGAATAGGAAAACATGAATGCGGTTAATATTGAGAACTTAAAACTCAATAAAGCTTTGTCTGATCATGATCTACAAAAGTGGGCATACTTATTGAAAATTCCATTGCGCGGTGTGTATATGCAGGATACACTACCAGAAAGAATTCGTCTCAATGAGATGGCGATTGTGAATTTGGATAATTATTCAGGAAAAGGTACACACTGGGTGTGCTATGACAAACAAGGTATAAATGTATTCTATTTTGATCCAATCGGTAACCTACAACCTCCATTACAATTGGTAAATTATTGGAAGAAACAGAAAAGGGTAAACGTTTTCTATAATGCTGATGAAATACAAAAACCTAATACAAATATTTGCGGGCATCTGTGTTTGTTATTCTTGTCTGCTCAGTTGTAACTTTTTAGTAGCAGAGGTAAGTACTGCTATGGCTGTAATATCGCTGACCGGTACAAGCAGCGATCTATACGAACATTTACCGCAGGTTATAGAATTAGATAGAAATTGTGAATATGAAATTGGATTAGTCAATTTGTGGACTTTTAATTCTATTCCAAATGTGATTAAAGATAAAAATTCTAGTTTTAAATACGGCGATCAATTAGTCAAACTCGAAACAGGTTCTTATGAAATTGATAATATTGTAAAATTGATCAAGGAAAAATTGAATGTAGCTGGTGACGGTCTCATTATACGCGGGAATAATAATACTATGAAAATCGAAATCTATTCTGATAAACCGATTGATTTAACTCATAATGATTCAATTGGCAAAATAATGGGTTTTAATCGAGAAGTCTTAGCACCGCTTATTTGGCATTATTCCAGAAGACTTGTTTCAATATCCAACATTACAACAATCGAAGTTTCATGTAATTTGGCGTGTGGGAGTTATAGTGATGGAAAAGAAAAACACACCATTTACGAGTTTCTTCCAAGAGTTCCTCCAGGATATTTAATTAATGAATCACCAAATCCAATTGTTTATGTACGTTTAAATACGCACAAGTTTCAGAGCATTAATGTGAAAGTGACGGACCAGAACGGTTCATTAGTCGATTTCAGAGGAGACAGATTAACGGTTAGATTACATATTCGAGAGAAGAAGAAGAAGAAGAAGTAAAATGGGTTTCATTGTATTCAACCCGTATTCGGCTCGCTGTAGCTATAGCGAATATGAAAATAGTGATCTTAATGGAAAGAGGACAAGGATGAAAAGGAAAGGGAAGAGAAAGGTTCAAAAGAGTGTTAGTAGAGTTTCACATTCCGCCGTGTTAACATCTAAAAACGCAAAGATTTTAGAGAAATTAGGATTCCAAGTGAATTGGAATAATGTCGTCAACAGCGGCAATAAGTGAGATCTTAGATGTTGAAAGGCAAATACATTTTTTTAACGAGATAAAAAGTCTAGAGTACCATTCCCACGGTCCCTATGCAAACCAAAGATTATCAAATTCTGATGAGATAAGAATCCCAATTAATTCGCAAGATAACTATAGCCTACCATGCAGATCGTTCCTACTTATTGAAGGTGAAGTTAAGTGTAAAAAGACTGCAATAGGTGTAGACGGTGTGAGTAACATTATAGATGCACAGTATAAACTAGTAAGTAATGCAATCGGGTTTATGTTTGATGAAATAAGATATGAGTTGGCCGGTCACCCTGTAGCAAAGTCGCGTCTTGTAGGTCTCACAAGTACTATTAAAGGTTTACTGTTGAAAAGTGTGTTTGATAAAAATACTTACCATTTGGCCGGTTTCGACAGGGAGGGGTATACTCTAACCGAAAACAAGTTCAGTTTTTGTATTCCATTAAAATTACTTTTAGCTTTTTTTGAAGATTTTCAACAAATTATATTAAATCTGAAACAAGAACTCGTACTGTTAAGATCGCCGTCGGATATTAATTGCATCGAATCGGCAACTGGTTCAAGTGTTCAGATAGACATTACAAAATTACAGTGGAAAGTGCCATACTTACAACTTGAAGATCATGTACGCCTTAGGTTTTTACGCCTACTTGATAGCGATCGTCCGTTAAAACTTGCTTTTAGAAAATGGGAAATTCACGAATATCCTGTTTTACCGGCAACAAAAGTACACAGTTGGACAATTAAAACCGCTTCGTATTCAGATGCGCCGAGATTTGTAATTTTAGCCTTTCAAACAGATAGAAAATTGAAATATAATTCTACAATGGCTAAATTTGACCTGTGCGAGTTGTATAATGTAAAATTGTATTTAAATTCTGTTTACTTTCCCTATGATAACCTTCTCGGTAACAAACAGTTAATGTATAGAATGTTTTTAGATTTTGCAGGAAGCTATTCTAATTCGCCGGTAAATTCTGAACATGGGAATGAAATTGATTTTAGTACATTCACTAAAGATACACCGATTATGGTGATTGACTGCTCACACCAGACAACAACTTTAAAGAGTTCAGTAGACGTCAGACTTGAGTTTGAATTTGGAAAAGATGTGCCGGCTGCAACTGCTGCTTATTGTATTTTAATAAGCGATAATGTTGTAGAGTATACACCATTAACATCTATGGTGAGAGAGGTGCAGTAGTTTTTCCGATAGAGTGCAGCAGGTAGGCTATATAAGTTGGAGTGGGTAGGTTTTATGTCAGTAGGTGAAAGGCCATGCTATCGAGTGGAAGTTCGTCATCGTGTGACTCTCTATCGCAATCAACTTCTTCAACCTTACTTCAAGATTATCTAGTTGGGAAAGAAGAGGATATCTACGAGCGATTACCATCTTGCTATACCGGTGATTTATTGTCAGGATTAGAAGACATGGGTGAAATTTGTTCTTCGAAACCGTCGAGGAAACTGTATTCGGAAGCGGCAGCGCAGTGTGATCTAGACAAGGAGGATAAATGTGCGCGGGTGGAAGAAGAGGAGGAGGAGGAGGAGGAGGAGGGGGAAGTGAGTGATGGATATTCGAGGAAGAACAAACGTGGAAGTGATGATTCGTTCGCTGTTGTTGAGTTTCACGGTTTCAAGGATGAAAATAATCAGTTCATTTTAAAGGAATTTGCGATGATTGATCCAAAAAATACTTACATTATTCTACATTTTAAACCGCCATTTCCAAAATCAGAGCTATCATGGAAGACATATCGCGAAGTGTGTTGGTTGGAATTTTATCATCATAAAATAAAATGGGAATTGGGCGAAATCGATTATTCTGATGATACAATAAGAGCTTATCTTAGAAACTATGATAGAATATACACAAAGGGTGGAGAAAAAGCAGAGTTTTTGAAGAAATTTCACAATAAAGTTGAAACAATACCAGATAATTTTGAAAGACCTGATTATAGAAAGTTCTCTAGTTGTTGGACTTTTGATGCTTGCAAAATTCATAATAAGATTGCCGATGGTAGGTGCGCATTATTCAGTGCTAAACACTATTTATCATCAATGTTGTGTAAAGCGGAGGAGAGAGGAATTGATCGGAAAATAGATTATTTGTGCGAGGGGGATAGGATGAAAAGTATGAAGACATGTCCATTTTACACCAAGGAGAATAAACGCAAGTATGCACGCCAAGGATTCTATTATAATGGAGAGGAAGTGGTTTGTGTATGGTGTGGATATCAATTGTACTTGCACAGGGCGAGAATCTGCAATCTAACAAGCGATGTTGCTAATCCGGTGAATTTTTCTGTTCTTTTACCACTCATATAAATACTTGAATGCAAACAGAAATTGCTTAGTATTGTGTAGTAAGCCAACAGTGTTGCTATGGATCCAAGCAAATGGTTAAGTGCTGATAGTGAATTGGAATCAAAATTACAAAACTATATTGATTGGTTTGAAGTGTGTGAAGAGGCTATCGCAAAAACTAAAAGTAAAGGAGGTGATGTTGAATTTGCAAAACAATTAAAGGCGATTTTTCTAGATACTGTCGATATTAATGAATTAAGTGATTATCTACGTTATTACAGACCGTTGAAATTAAGCGTTTATAAACTATTACAAATTGAAGATCAAGTGTTGCGCAATATGTGAAACAAAAGGTTATTGACTGCTCACAGACATGTTTTAACATGTCTGTCCTTGAGCGGAGAAGAAATCTGGTGGTGGGGATAAGGAAACCGGCGGCGGGTGATTGCAGGCGGCAGCATATTTTTCATCATTACCAGTTTTTCGCCGGTCGAGTACAGTTGTGCTTTTCTCAACCGCCATGTATCAGCAGCGACAACAGCAGCAGCAGCAGCAGCAGCAGCAGCAGGAATCGCGTCCATTCAGTTTGACTAGATTCAATGAGACATCGCGGGAGAATATTCCTATTGTACAAATACATGGATTGAAATCTGACTTTAGTTATCCTATTCAAAAAGCAAGGTTAGCTCGCACACAATTTGGAACAAGAATTATACTGCGATTATATGAAATTAATAATCATGGTGGACATTCGTACTTTGATGTATATTTGCCGGAAAAGTTTCTATCCGAGTTGAATGCTCAAACTTTGGAAAGTTTCAATAGCGGGAGATATGTTATGAGATGTATTCATCAGGAGGACAAACCATCGCTGATTCTTCTGGATAATGCAACATGTTAGAGCAATGCGGAAGATAGTGGTATAGGCCTGTTTCTTAGCTGAATATAAAATGAGATTTCTATATTAGACTATTATGAATATTTTTCACAGTAGTCTAGTGTAGAAGCGAAATCAATGTTTCAGTTTTGAGATGGGGAAGTGCTTTAAGCTAACGCCTGCAGCTTCGTACAGCACAAAGATGGAGCTAGTTAAACCTGATAGCAAACTGTCAAGTTTAATTAAATTCATCCTCCTGTCGGGTGGAAAGCGAAGCAATAAAAGTGAGTATATAGGATAAGTAGACTGCAGTATAGGCCTGTTTCTTAGCTGAATATAAATTGAGATTTTCCATATTAGACTATTATGAAAAATATTTTTTCACAGTAGTCTAGTGTAGAAGCAAAATCAATGTTTCAGTTTTGAGATGGGGAAGCGCTTTAAGAGTGCTAACGCCCGCAAATTCTTACGGCAAAAAGATGGAGCTAGTTAAACCTGATAGCAAACTATCAAGTTTAATTGAATTCATCCTCCCGTCGGGTGGAAAGAGAAGAATATATAATATTAGGTAAGTATTGCATTTGATTTAGTATAAGTTTGTTAGAGCTACAGTTAGGTAGTAGTAGCAGCACGCAGTGAGAGCTTCTTTAAAACATAACCTTAAAAATGTCTCAATGTTTTAGTTTTGCAAAGTTCAAGAAATTATCCAGATTGTTAATGGGTATAAGTTTGGATGAGTTTAAAGAGCTAGCTAATAGTGTAAAATTCTCACAATATTGTGTTGAAAATGTTAAGAAAGATAAGGATGATTATGATGATAAGGTGTCATCTGATAGCGATGACTCATGGAAAAATTCTAGTTCAAAATATTCTATCCTCTCTGAAATTTATGAGCTCTTAGATATTGTAATTGAGGAACGTGGACATTTTCACTATGGATGTAGCAATGATCATCCCATTACTACAATTACAGATTCTAATCAGTTGTGGGAAGTTATTTTCGATCTGGCAGAGCTGAAATGTATCAGAAAGGGCTAACATTGTTAGATTGATGGTAGAGTATGTTTTTCACAACAGTTAGGCTCAAGTAATTTCAGATTTTTAGTTACATCATGTCTGTAGACAGGTTCGGACGTGTTTCACGCGGTAAACATATTATTGATAGTGAAAAACAAATAGATGAACTTAAGAAAACAATTTTGACTAGATCAAATTTTGATAAAGAAAAAACAGCTTTAGTCTCAACTGACTATCTTCATTCGAGTTTGAAAATAATTATCGAAGAAGCAAAGGGGCAAAGAGAAAAACTGCTCAGTAAAGATGAATTCAATAAAGAGAAAAAAGATAATTTACTGACTAGAACAGAATTCAAAAATGAGAGAGAAAAGCTGCTTAGTAAGGAAGACTTCAAAAAAGAGAAAAAAGATAATTTACTGAGTAGAACAGAGTTCAAAAATGAGAAAGAGAAACTGTTTAGTAAAGATGACTTTAATAAAGCTAAGAAAGATATTTTACTGACTAGAACAGAATTCAAAAATGAGAGAGAAAAACTACTCAGTAAAGATGACTTTAATAAAGAGAAAAAAGATAATTTGCTGAGTAGAACAGAGTTTAAAAATGAGAAAGCCGGATTTGTCTCCTTTGAAAATCTTAACACAAGTATAAAAGTATTAGAAAGCCTTTTAATCGATTATGTACATAATAGTCAGGATTACAAGAATTATTTAAATACTATAATGTATCGATATGCTTATCATTTGATAGGAAAGTGTCTAATAGCTATGAGAACTTTCAACTGGGAGGAATTGGAAAGTCGTGGGCTTACACTAGAACATTGTGTTGATGAGTTTTTTCGTAGGATTAATATGTCAGAGCCAGAGGTTAAATATGATGCTAACCAGTTTCCAACACCAGAGCAACAACGGTTAATAAATCGTTATAAAAACTACTCATAAAAAGATTTTTTAGACAAAGAAAGTTCTAGCAATGAGAGAGATAGGACTTCCATTTTATAGGTGATGGAGGTGGAGGAGGCAATTCAAAATGGCTGTTAACATAGTTATTTATTTTTTTCTTTCCTAACCTTACCCCCACACAGTGCGGGCTTGAATGATGTCTAAAAAAAAAAGAAAAATTCATGCAGTACAGGTTTGGGCGAAGCCTAAAAAAAAGAGAAAAAGTGGAAACAATTCAAAATGGCTGTTTTCATGTAGTACAGGTTTGGGAGATGCCTACAAAAAGAAAATGGCTGTTTTAAACAAGGTTATTTATTTTTTCTCTCCTAAACTTATCCCCCCACCCAAAAAAAGTGGAAACAATTCAAAATGGCTGTTTTCATGTAGTACAGGTTTGGGCAAAACCTACAAAAAAGGAAAAAGACCGTGGGCGCGCACGCCATTTTCCTTTGGACAGGGGCAGGGGGGCTTGAAGGGGGATAGGTCCAGGGGGCTTGAGGGGGGGTAAACGGGTCCCCCACTCCAACATGTGCAGCCAATGGCGTGCCTCAAAAATTTACAAAATGGCCGACTCCCCCCTAAAGGGGCGTGGTCTTCTCCCATTGGCCAGGGGGGGCGTGGCCTAAGGGGGGTGACCTTGAAATGCAGGCCTGTGATTGGTTAGGCCGTTCCTGCAATACCACACTACTCATGACTGTAGGGAAAAATATAAATTTGATTTCGGAATTACAGCAAACCTTGAGAGACAATTTTTGACACAAGTCAAGAAAAATGCCCGGATTTGCTAGAAATGTATTTTTTGGAGAGATTATTTCGTCAAACCTTTCGGAGAGAGACACCCAAGCACCTCTGTTGAAAAAACCTCAAGTACATTTATAAAAACTCAAAAAGTACAATAAAAAACTCAAAAGTACAATATTTTCACGGTACTTCAAAAGTACAATATTCACGTTACCTCAATCAGTTGAAGTGGGGATTTGAAAATAGCACAGTGGTAATGGTTTCAAGTAGACAAGAGCAAGACAAAATTCAATTTAACTCAAAACGTGAGTTGGATTGATTAAATAGTAGAGTTTATGTCTTAAATCGCTTAGAATGTGATTTCAGACAGATTATTTTTTCAAGTTTTCCGGGAGAGTACCCCGGACCCTCCTTACTCAATCATGGCATATGTTATTATTATTTTATTTTTTATGAATTATTGTTGAATGGCTCTTCTCACTTTACCTTGAATTTATCATTTATAGTACCTAAAGTCTACCCTCCGCTACAGTACTTGTCTTTATGGATTGGGTCTTTTGTTCCTCTGTTGTTTTGTTTTTACCTATTACTTTTTTGCTTGTTTTTTTGTATTATATTGATCTACTCCTGTTAACTGTGTATGTTGTTATCTATTTATAGTTAGTTTGCCTTGTTTTTAGTATGGTTGTTTTAGTCCATAATTATTTATTTTTTTGTTTTTGCATGATATACTAATTTTTGTGAATTTTGTATAATTGGTGTGTACCGTTGGAATATGAATAAATGAATAGTGAGAAAATATAAACGGTTCCGGCCTTCAGAACTTACTGGAGTAATAATTCTGGCCCTGAGGCTGGAAAATTTGAAGACCCCTACTTTAAACAAACGATATTACCAAATTGACACAAATTTAGAGAGAAGTACTGTAGCTTCAATTATTAATCACAGATTAAAATGTATGATATGTCTGGCTGAACGTGGGAAAACTTTGATATAGGTCATGGACAATGTGGCCATATTGATAGATTGCAGAACAAACTTACTTCCGATGAAGTATTCTTATATACAGGTCTACGATTTCAATTTCTGTTTTTTTGACAAATGTGAATTTGAATTGGATAAGGCTGTTGAAAATGAATTATCACGATTCGAAAACGTTTCAGCCTACGTGATTAGGCTTTATTCATTTGCATTATCTATTTATTGCTGATGAAAAATTACTGCAAGTCGTTAAATTTACCATAAAAACTGAATATCAACAACGCTAACCGTATGGATAAAGAAATTCAAGAAATAAATTAGAAAACTCAGCGCAAAAGATCTCTCTTCTATAATACTTCAATGAATCTTTTTCAGAATTCATTAATTTCGAATACCTCAAAGTGCTATTCATTTTTTTTCGATTAGGGGTCATCTAAGGACCACGAGAGTACTAACTGGAGCTCGTTCTTCTATTGCTAGTCAGTTTCTTCTTCTTCGCCCAAAAAGCCCTCATTCTTGCCGACATTGCTGCTTTTTGCTCCACAGTCCAGATAATTATATCCTTTCATTTATACTAAAGACTTCCGCAATAGCGGATATTGGCAGCATTGAATGGATGATGGAATTCGATGAACTTTTTCGGGTCACTGTAGCAAAATTAAATTCCATTGTGCGAAAATACTTTTCCGCACTCCAGATTTGCAACATAACAAAAAATAGTGAGCAAGTGAACGCAGGTTCCCTATTCTGCATTTGAAAATAGGTTGGCTTCCCTGCTTCAGCTACGCAAAAATAGTCAGCTGTAGTTGTTGTTAAAATCAATTTGATTCAAAGATAGGTTATGTGAGTAATTGTCAGGTTATGTATGTCCTGTTTTGTTCTGTTCAAATTACTTTATGCATTACTGTAGGACAAATTTAACGTGTAATTCGAGCGCAATGTGTTGTTTCTACAATCGAGAAACTTTTTTCACTCACTTTGGACTTGTGAAAAAAACTGTTTCCCTCGGTGCAGAAATCTCCTATTTTTCACTCCAGTCACACAAATAGCCATTTCCATAGCAGGGGGAAAATATTCCACTGATATTCCACAGTTGGTCTTCAGTGACGGCTCCTCCTGAACATACAACTTCGCTGGCAGCCTCCCTCAAACAATTTTCTAAGGATATATTTTTCTTTTTTTCTCATATATCTCGATAATTTTCATCTTGAGAATCTCATGACCAAAAATTGATTGTCCAACCCAGCCTGGTCATCATTCCTACAAACTCAGTTCTGCTGTTCTGGTCTTGGATGAAGGAATATTTTTCATTCATGCAGCAGCAACTGACAGTGGTAAAGTCTAGCTACTTAATTATTGGCATGCTTGTTCGTTCTTTTGGACTTGTGACATGGCCCTGTCAATTAATTTGCCTGCGCAGACCAGCTAGATAAATTGGCGGCTCTTTCTGAACATACAACTTCGCTGGCAATCTCTCTCAAACTCTTCTGAAAATCATTTTCTCTTTTTCTCCTTCATCTTCATTTTCATATTTTTTCGTCCTCTTATTCTTTCTCTCCTTCTTCTTCCCTGTGCTCTTTTCAAGTTATCATTTTTTCACTTTTCTTTTTTCAATTCCTCCTCCTTTTGCTAAACTGGCTCCTTCAGTTCTCCTTCATCTTCTTCTTCTTATTTTTCTGCTCCTTCCTCTTCCTCTTCCTTGTCTAATTCTCCTTCTTTCTCTTCTTCTTCGTCTTATTCTCCGTCTTCTCCTTTTACTTACACTTATTCCTCCCTTCTTTTTCTCTCTACACATCTTCTTCTTCTTCTTCCTACTAGTGCGCTTTTAAAGATATCATTTTCACTACTCTTTCCTTTTCTTCTTCTTCTCCTTCTTCTTTTCTGCTTTTTCTTCTTTTTCTTCTTCTTCTCCATCATCATCTTCTTCTTTTTCTCCTCCTCTTCTTCTTCTTCTTCTCCTCCTTCTTTTCTTCTTCTTCTTCTTCTCACTCTCAATTTTCTTCTCCTTTACTTTCTTCTTATTCTTCTTTTTCTACTTCGTCGTATCCGTCTTCTCCTTTCTATACTCTTATTACTCCTCTCTTCTTTCTATTTCCACTCTTCATCTTATTCTTAGTCCTGCGCTTTCCAAGTGTTCCTTCTTGCTATTCTTCTTCCCTCGTCTCCATCTTTTTCTCAGTTTTTCTTTATGTTTTATTCTTTTTTTTCCTTCTTTTTTTTATCTTATTCTTTATCTTCTTCACCTAATTCTTCTAATTCTTCTTCTTCTTCTTCTTCTTGTTCTTCTTGTTCTTCTTATTCATGTTCTCCATGTTTTTCTTGTTTTTCTTGCTCTTCTTGTTCTTCCTGTTCTTCTTGTTCTTCTTGTTCTTCTTGTTCTTCTTGTTCTTCTTGTTCTTCTTGTTCTTTTTGTTCTTCTTGTTCTTCTTGTTCTTCTTGTTCTTCTTGTTCTTCTTGTTCTTCTTGTTCTTCTTGTTCTTCTTGTTCTTCTTGTTCTTCTTGTTCTTCTTGTTCTTCTTGTTCTTCTTGTTCTTCTTGTTCTTCTTGTTCTTCTTGTTCTTCTTGTTCTTCTTGTTCTTCTTGTTCTTCTTGTTCTTCTTGTTCTTCTTGTTCTTCTTGTTCTTCTTGTTCTTCTTGTTCTTCTTGTTCTTCTTGTTCTTCTTGTTCTTCTTGTTCTTCTTGTTCTTCTTGTTCTTCTTGTTCTTCTTGTTCATCTTGTTCTTCTTGTTCATCTTGTTTTTCTAGTTCTTCTTCTTTTACTTCATCATATACTCCTTCTTCTACTTTTTCTTCTTCGTGCTTCTCCTTCTTGTTTTTCTTCTTCTTTCTTTTCTTCTTTTGTTCTCCTCTTCGTTCTCTTTTTCTTTATCTTCTTCTTCTTCCTGTTCATCTTCTATTCATGTTCATGCTCTTCTTCTTTCTCGTGCGCTTTCTACGTTTTCATTCTTGCTATTCTTTCTTTTTTCCGTGATCCTCCAGATCATTTTGCTAATTTTTGTGCATTCATTCCCCCAATTCTTCAGAATCCCTTTTCGCCATCTTTGTATTCTTCTTCTCTCTAGTTCCTCCGTCTTTCTCGTTCTTCTTGCTTCTTCTCATCCTATTTTCTCCTCACCTGTTGTCTTTGTCTCCTTCTTCATTTTCTCCTTCTCCTTTTCTTGCAATTTTTTCTCATTAATCACCTTCTTCCTTCTTTCGTTCTGCCAAAAGCCTGCATCAACTGCAGACTCTAGAAGTCAAGAAATGCGATCCAATTAACTTGTAAAAATGAAAACAAGAAGCCGACAGACGTCGAAAGGAATCAAAAGTAAAGAGCCAAGCGCTGACCGACACTGGCTGAGGTGGGTGCGGTCCACCTTCTAATATATTAATCATTCATCTTATTATTTTTATTGAATTATTATAACGACTGGGAGTTGTCCGGTGTAGAATGAAGGTGGTTTTGGAGAAGGTGAAGGAGGGTCAGGATGTTGGTGCTGAGAAGGAATTGCAGTGATGAAAGATAAAGTTGATGAATGTGGTAATGAAACGGAGATTGAAAAAAAAGGATAATGGGAGTTCTGAGGAGAATAAGTGAAGAAATAAGAAACTGAGAAGTTCAGAAAGCTGAGGGGAAAACTAGAAAGAGTAGGGAGGGAGGAAATGTGGAAATGCGAAGTTGGAGAAAAAAATATATAGGGGAGAGACCAATTTATATAAAAAAAAGAAGAAGGGTGATAATAAGAAGAACGAAAATGGAAAAGATATGAAAAGAAGAAGAAGAAGAAGAAGAAGAAGAAGAAAAAGTATTAGAAGAGGAAAAGGAGGAGAGAAGAGAGAAGAAGAAGAAAAGTGAAAAAGAAGGGGAAAAAAAGAGGATGGGAAAAAGAAGAAGAAGGGAGAAAGAAGAAGATGAAAAGAAAAAAAGTGAAAAAAAGAAGAAGACAGAAAAAAGTAGAAGAAGGAGATAAAAGAATAAAAAGGAGAAGAAAAAAAAGGAAGAATAAGAAGAAGAAGAACAGAACAAGAAGAAAAAGAAAAACAAGAAGAAGAGGAATAAGAAGAAAATGAAGAAGATGACACAGAAGAAAATAGAAGAAAAAGAAAAAAGAAAACGGAGGA
This sequence comes from Conomelus anceps, assembly GCA_948455865.1. Lineage (NCBI taxonomy): Eukaryota > Metazoa > Arthropoda > Insecta > Hemiptera > Delphacidae > Conomelus > Conomelus anceps. The sequence continues at coordinate 13,050,645 of OX418226.1, read as the reverse complement.
AAAAGAGAGGAAGAAGAAAAAGGTGCTGAAGAAGAAAAAGAAGAAATAGAAAAAATATGGGAGAGAAGAAGGAGAAGAAGAAAAAGGAAGGGGTATGAAGATGAAAGGGGGAAAAAGGGGAAAAGAAGAAGGGACAAAGTAGAAGGAGGCAACAAATGTAGAAGGAGAAAAGGAGAAACAGGGGTTAAAAGAAATAGAAGGAGAAGAAGACGAAGAAGGAAAAATATAAAAGGTGGAAGGAAGAATGAAGGTGAAAAACAAAATGTTAGTTGAAAAAAAAGAGATCTATACAAGGTAGAAACGGTTTCAACATCTAAAAAAGTTCATTTGTAGAAAAAGTGATACAACTAAATAAGAAAAAGAACTAGTGAAAGAAGATGAGAAACAAGTAGAAAAAAATAAAAATGTGAGGATACAAAGGAGGGAATGAAAACGGAGGAGATGCGAAGATTAATTATTGGTGGAAAACGATTATAATAAGTAAAATTAAGAATAAGAGAGAAGAGTACAGAAGATAAGTAGAAAGAAAACAATGAAAAAATGATGTGGATTAGTTGAAGTGGTTGGAAGGAGAACCATTAGATGAGAGAAAGAAAGAGGATGATAGAAGTTGAAAAGTTGATGTTAGTGAGATCTGCAACGATGACAACTGAAGCTGATGCGGGCTGTGATTTACTTATACATGTTGTGTGAACGATGAACACTGCCCGGCCACAATAAGTAGCCAATCAGCTTCCCCTATTATTTTATCGGTTTTTGTTTTACTGTTTCAATGGATACGGAGTATCCAGGATGAGGCATGACCTTGAAATTTTATAAATTATCTAGCTGACACTGACAATAATTCATCGCTTCATTTCTTAGGTTAATTAATATTTTTCGTTTATTGTTCAGTTTAGAAGAAATAGTTGTAGGGGACAGACTAATTTCAATAATTTAAAGAAGAAGAAGAAGAAGAAGAAAAAGAAGAAGAAGGAGAAGAAGAAAAACAAGAAAAACAAGAGGAAGAAGAAGAAGAAGAAAAATAAGAAGAAGAAGAAAAACAAGAAGAAGAAGAAAAACAAGAAGAAGAAGAAAAACAAGAAAAAGAAGGAGAAGAAGAACAAAAAGAAGAAGAAGGAGAAGAAGAAAAACAAGAGGAAGAAGAAGAAGAAGAATAAGAAGAAGAAGAAAAACAAGGAGAAGAAGAAGAAAAAGAAGAAGAAGGAGAAGAAGAAAAAGAAGAAAAACAAGAGGAAGAAGAAGAAGAAAAACAAGAGGAAGAAGAAGAAGAAGAAAAATAAGAAGAAGAAGAAGAAGAAAAAAAAGAAGAAGAAGAAGAAAAACAAGAAGAAGAAGAAGAAGAAGAAGAAGAAAAACAAGAAAAACAAGGAGAAGAAGAAGAAGAAAAAGAAGAAGAAGTAAACAAGAAGAAGTAGAACAAAAAGAAGAAGAAGAAAACAAGAAGAAGAAGAAGAAGAAGAAGAAGAAGAAGAAGAAGAAGAAGTAGTAGAATAAGAAGAAGAAGAAGATGACGAAAAAGAAGAAGAAGGAGAAGAAGAAAAACAAGAAAAACAAGAGGAAGAAGAAGAAGAAGAAGAAGAAGAAAAATAAGAAGAAGAAGAAGAAAAACAAGAAGAAGAAGAAAAACAAGAAAAAGAAGGAGAAGGAAAGAATAAGAAGAAGAAGAAGAAGATGAAGGGAAGAAGAAGAAGATGACGAAGAAGAAGGGAAGAAGAAGAAGATTACGAAGAAGAAGGAAAGAAGAAGAAGAAGAAGATGACGAAAAAGAAGGAAAGAAGAAGAAGAAGATGACGAAGAAGAAGGGAAGAAGAAGAAGATGACGAAGATGACGAAGAAGAAGGGAAGAAGTAGAAGGGGAGAAGAAGATGATGAAGAAGAAGACCAGTTTTGACATCGTTTTCACCTTTTACGGCGACGCTGGGTGCGAAGAACTCGAAAAGAGAGGAGAAATAGTGAGAAGAAGGAGAGTGTAAGCGATAGTGAGGAAGAAAAGAAGATTTTAAAATAAACAGGGGAAAGAAATAAATAGGAAGACAAAAATCATACAAAAGTTATAAAGAGAAATACAAAGTGAAGGAAACTGGAAACAAAATAGGGAATCACATTTGGGGAGAAAATAATATGAAACCATAGGCTAACCATTCAAGACCAACTTGAATGGTTGGTGTATGCTGAAAATGACCAAAGTAAGGAAAACCAGTTGAAAAAGGGGAAAATGTAGTTGAAAACGAATAAGAAGAGTAAACTCTATGAATCAGTATTGGGTCTCACATTCAAAAGAGTCTGGCATACGAGAGATTCATAATTTCTCCTGACACAGTTATTGAACGAGCGAAGCGAGTTCTTCCCTTTGACTTGGGGCTCGAGGCGTTGTGTGTTTGTTTCTGTGTTTGTATGTTGCACGATAACTTTCGAACGCCTTTATCATCAACTTCAAATTTGAAACACGGATTCTTGGTATCTTTAGACAGGTCAAGTTCGTTTGCCAATGAAATTGACCCACTCCTTCATCCTTGAGGCGAAACAAAAGGATAGGTTCTCACCCCTTCATTAATATATCTATATATATTACTATATTTAAGAAAATAGTCGTTTTCACCATATGGATTTCAAAATAGATTTTGAGCTATCATCAGCTGTAGGTGAATAAATGCTATCAGTCTTTTTATAGGATCTCTATAAGCTGATACACTAATTTCATTGCCCTGATATATGGATATATGAATAGCTTTTTTTCATGTGGTAAATATATCTTCTCTATAGATTGATACACTAATTCCATCGCCCTGATAATTATATAGGTATAAGAGTCTTATACCTATAGGTCTTATAGGTAGGTCTTTTTTGTGGAAAATGGATGTGTGTATCAGAGCAACAATGTAATTGAACTTCAAGTGATAGATGTCTTGTGTTTTTTATCTAAATTATTATTTTCAAAACAGCCGGTTTTCGTTACCACCTTCACCTACGATAAGCTTTTAAAATGAGTTTCCCTTTCCAAAATTATTTCTTTGCAAGCCAGTTCTCCAGCCCGTTGGACTCACTAGTTTATTTATTTATTCATTCAAACCATGCATAATGTAACTGAATGAATAAATGAAAAAGAACAACATTCATTTAGTTCATCACTGCTTTGCGTATCAATAGTTGAGTTTCGTTGAACATGTGCTGAAAATTTTTGTTTGGGAAAAATTTGTAACCAAATAGTTTTTATTTCAAGAAGATCACTGTACAGGATATCAATATTTTCAGTTCGAAAACCTTTCTCTTTCTTTAGTAAATTTAACGTGTTGCAGTGAATTTTAATTGAAAATAATAAAAAATATTCACGTAACCTACTCATTCTCAATTAAAATTAACTGCAAGTCGTTGAATTTACCATGAAAAGTTAATACGCAGATCTTTATGGATCAAGAAATTCAAGAATTTTCTCTTTCATTCATGATTTGTAAAATCACTAATATAAAGAATTTTATTGAAAGATACACCAGCGTTGGTGAACTCTGATGTATGCTGTAATTACGCCCCGGATTTCCCCTCATTACACCCACTAGACATTTGCACAATTTTACCTCAAAGTTTCATCACACAGATGATAAATTTGATTCAGTTACCTAAGCTCAGTTTTTATTATGTTGGTAGCCTACAACATGACTATTGCAATAAGTAAAAATAATTTTTTTGAAGGATGAAGCCCACATATACGTCTGAAACCTCTATGTGGGCAATGAGTTGAATGAAAGTGATTAATGAGTACGACCTACAGTTCTAGGTGGGCTCCGAACCACCGGGAAGTGAATCCACAGCAGAGAACAACATAGTGTGCAGAAAATAACCTGCTTTATTGTGTCAATTTTTACCATCTGTGAGCCGCTTGACTACCCAAAATTTAACTGGTAATGGTTTTTGCTTGATGGAGTCACACTAGTAGGTCACTGGGATACGATCTGTAACAGTAGGCTCTCCGTCATCGCTTCCAAGATCAACGCTACTGTTTACGGAGCATCAATTTGTCAATATTTACCATCTGTGAGCCGCTTTACTACCCCAAACTTAACTGGTAACGGTTTTTGCTTGACGGAGTCACACTAGTAGGTCACTGGTATACGATCTGTAACGGTAGGCTCTCCGTCATCGCTTCCAAGGTCAACGCTACTGTTTATGAAGCATCAATTATCATGTAGGGGCAATATAGGCAACCGGACAAATTCGTTCTCTATGATTCATGAGTATTGAGTAATAATTATATATTCAGTTCAGACTTGATAAATTCCATACAATTTTTCTTTCCAGTGTATAACTTGTTCGGTAGCCCACCCCGCCACTGATCATTTGTTTCAAATATCGACCAATAGTGAATAGTGCTGAACATTTACTAGATAATAATCACAATAGCTTCGTGCTAATCTCTGTTTAGGCTTTCTGCATCTTTAATTCCATTCATTCTAATTAAATTTTATTCATTCTTCCTATGCCCTACTTCTCAGAAAATATATTTTTCATTTGTAAAATTGGAAATATAACATTGTGCTGTCAATATCACAATATTATAATGTACAAGTACAATTTAGAAAACAAGAGTTGCCTGTTTTCGATAATTCTACCGTTTCCTTGAATCCTCACGTTCAAAGAAAGTGTGTACTCCAGTTTTGAAGATAATATTCATTGATAGAAATAGAATGCTCAACTGAAAAATAAAAGCTATCACTAACATACGCAGTCTGTGTCCGAAATGTATATGGGTTTCATGTATGAAAGTGCAATAAATTATGTAGGCCAATATTTCATGATGTTTTAATGTATATTAGAATAGTTGATGCTGACAAACTTTTAAACCGAGATTGATTTCTAATCCATTATAGCTAGATCTGTTTTCAGTATTTTCAGTGCTTTTAGGTAGGCGTTAATGTAGGCGTTAATTAGTGTTTGTAACATTGAGACAAAAATATATATAATAGTAATATATTCTTATACATTCTTATTTATTCTTATATATTCTTAGACAGTAATATATTCTCTATCTAATCCTTTTTTTTTTGTTCAACAGATTGGTTTCTACTTTCTTGCAGATTTGACGCCTAGTGGGATCGGACTCCCCACTAGGACTCCCCTTAATATATGATTTTTTGATGATGCTTATCACATCTTTCTCTATACTATTTTTTGTCTCTGTACTGACTTTTTACTAGTACTTTCATTAAAATATAACTTGTATATATAATAATAATAATATCGTGTGACCTGGCTGGCTCAGGTCTGGTGTCAGAGTTATCAGGTCGCACCTGAATAAGTTCAGGGCCTCTGACGTGACTTAACGACTGTTTTTAGGCAGCCGGGACCGACAGCTTAACGTGTCCTCCGAAACACGGGAGTGGCCCGAGGTAAAAACTTTCGGTCAGAACTGGGATCGAACCCGGGACCTTTGGGCTATCAAACTTTATTTTATAACTTGTAAAATTTGTATTTCAATTAGTGTTTCATTGATAATATGATTATTATGGTTCTATAACCATCCAATACTATTTATATTTGGTAAAGCTGAGTGATAGAAAAGACGAAACTTATATTGCTAAATCTGCTTAATGAAGAATTTTTTCATTCAATTCTATTTCAATATCAAAGTGTCTGCTTCTTATTACAAAATAAATGAGGCAACTGTGCATGTTCGAGTTTTAAATCTGAAGTTTACATTTCAGAATGAAAAATTGTTCATTTCGTGAAAAACCCTCTTGCAGCTCACCTGTTACCCATTCACGAGTTGAGAAACTTGGCTGCTTAAGCGACGAAATATCCTTTATATTCGTGCTCGATTCAAGAAATTTCTCAATTCCTCCTATCATTTGTATAGGAGAAGACATATAGCTCTATGCATGTGTGTTCCCTGAACAGAAAAACTATAATTGATTGGTGGGACATAGTTGCTGAGAGCCGGTGTACCGTTTTTGAGATGAATAATGGCCGACTGGGGCACATTTATCCAGTTGCATTGAGATTGCACCGTCTCTAGCAGAGCTAGACCAGCTCTAGCTGAGGTTAATTGATGGCTTACTTCAGGTGGCCTCATCTCTCATCATTGTTTCACTATCAGATATATCATTCGCTCTTTAAAGCCATGGGAGTCATTCTCAAACTCTCTCATCATATCTCTCTTGCTTTTTCGTTTTCCTTCTTCGTTTCCCCCATCTTTTCTCACTGTTTAATCTATCGCAGCTCCAGCACTCTACTCTATACCTCTTCAGTTTGCATTTGTTGGTGGCTCCTATTCGTTCTTTATTTAGTATCCCGTGGCACCGCATTTCACCAGTAGGCGCATTTTTTATACTTTGAAAAAGCGTTTGATAAGATACTACGAATTCTACATTCCAATAAGACAGGTGAATGTATTCAGTAAAACAGATGAAAGTCCCCAGCTGTAAAAAAGCTAAACGGACAAAGTGGGCAATAAAAATAAAACGTTTATTATTTAGTTACTTCATTATCTTATTTCTAAGTTTTGTTAAATAATTCAAGTTATTTCAGTTGTGCAGTTTAGTGAGCTCTTACTCAATTATTCGATCATTCAGTTTGTTATTCAATTTATTATTTATTCAAAAAAAAACATTATTTATTGAATTCTTGAATTTCTTTCTCCATAACGATCTGCGTTGGTGATCGATATTTATCAAGGAAATACACGTTTTATGGTAAATTTAACGACTTGCAGTCATTTTTAATTGAGATTGAATAAAATAATTTACTCACGTAGGCTGAAACGTTTTTCAATCGTTATGATTGAAAATCATCATACCAAATAATCAACATGTAGACTGTTGAAAATGAATCATTACAACTCGAAAACGTTCAGCGACGTGAGTAAATTATTTATTTATTTTAAAAATAACTGCAAGTCGTTTAATTCAACATAAATAGTTAATTTTTTTTAGGTTAATAGAACCGTTTCGATCTGCTCAAAACTATATAGTATAAACTATAGAAAAAACATATTTTTACAAAACTATAGAATATTACCTAAGTTATCTAAAAAAAAGTGATAACACACCCTTGCAATAAATCAAAATTGGACATTTTTTCACATACATATTGTTGATATGTATCAGCATAATTTATTTATTTGCCATGAATTTTCAAAAAAGGAAGAGAGAGCAGTAGGGGTAATTCAGGAGAACCGCGTACCCAATCAGAAGACAGGGGGGCGTGGCCACCCCCCCTTCCCCCCTCCCCCTGCTCAGACATTTTGTAAACGCCCACCCCTTCCCCCTCCCCCAGGTCAGACATTTTGTAAACACCCACCCCTTCCCCCCTGTCCCAGACAGCCATTTTGTTTTTAAGGTCACATACCCCCTTCCCTATGTGCCCCCACTTTATTCCCAATAGATTAAAGGGGGACCCCCCGCAAGCACCAATGAGAGAGGACCTATCCCCCCTGACCCCACCTCTCACAGAAGGTTCCCAATAAATATAGAACATACAGCTTTATATCTATATATACATGCTTGCAATTGTATATCTATATATACCTGCTTGCAATTACTATATCTATATTTGCAATAGCATCAGCCCCCGCCGCCAGATTTAGCTATTAATTGCATCTGCACACCTGCTACCTCCTGCTGTGATTCTCAAAGCCCTCTCTTTCGCACGTGCAGTGTTAATATACCCCCCTGCCCCCCACCCTCCACCCACCGATTTAGCTATTAATAATACTTCCGCCCCCTGCTGTGAAAAACTATCTCATAACGTTTAAAAGCAGAACACGTGCACAAGTTTTATGTGTGTGTGTGTGTGTGTGTGTGAGAGAGACGTGCTCTCAGGTCATTAACCTTAGAATTTAACGGTCGCAACACGTGCCTAGCAGGTGGGGGGCTGTACACAGAAATAGAATGCTTCTACACTCCCCGATTCCTAGATTGATAGCGTTGTAATAGGCGTTCTTGTTGAGGAGGTAAAAACAAACTACTATCATATTTTATCGTCGGCTCATCCATCCCAATAAGCCGAAGAAATTCGCTGACAGTATGTTCTGGCAATAGTCCTCGTCCCTCCAACTCTTTATAATCAAACGTTCTGGCAGCCATTACACATTTTTCTATCAAATAATAGGCATATCTATACATCAGATCATTTAAATGCCTCTTGAAATCTCGATTATTATGCACATAATCCATTAATAGGTCCTGTGATATTTTTACAGCTGTGTTAAGTTGTTCATATGAGATGAATCCTGCTTTTTCAATTATAAACTCTTTTTTAGTGAGTAAATTTTCCCTATTGAATTCATCTCGAGTGAGTAGTTTATCTCTTTCTGCCTTTGCCTCTTTGCTAATAATTTTCATCTCATTATTGAGGCTATGTCTACTCACCAGCACACTAGCCTTCTCCTGCTCAAATTCTCTCCTAGTTAAAACAACCTGTTCTAAATCATGCATGCGTTTTTCCAACACATTGTTAATTATACTTAATCCACTATTGAGATTTTCAAACGACACAAGTTGGCTTCTTTCATTGTTAAATTCTGTTCTAGTTAAAACAGCTTTCTTCAACTCACTCAATTCAAATTTCAACTTGTCAAAATTCGCTACTAATTTTTTTAACTCCTCTAATTGCTTCGCATGCACTGTATGCATCCTACCGAATCGATCGGTGTTCATTGTTCGAATGTCGAAATTAATTATCAACACCTCGGTACACCCGCTTTAGCGGAGAGGTTCCGATTTGTGTTGCTTGTCAAGATGACTCGCGCTGGCAGCACTGACGTCACCACCCCAGCTCATGTCTTTAGTCGGCTATTCTCACTTTACACGATGTTTCGCAGAGGGGTGAGGAGGCGCCCTCACCGCATTCCTTCTAACCTCCTCTTTCGCAACAGCCGGTTTCACCCAGCCTCATCTCTCTCATATTTCTTTCTCTCCTCTTTCGCTCTACCGAACAGCTTCCTGCCAACACGGCCTGTCCTCGCTTTTTTACTGTATAAAGCTGGCTTCTCGCAGTTCTTGTAATATCGAATCGATTTCAATATCGTGAGCTGAATTTCCTGCATTTTTTGAACCCATTAAAATAAATAACCGTTCGACTAGTTCGTTAACATCATCCCAGAATATGTAGTTTCTATCACGTGATTTATTTCTAACAAAATTCAATAATCCTTTCCCATACTTTGAACGTTTTTTGGGTGGAAAAAGTTTCTGTATAATTTGAGATTTTTTACCAGAATTGCGAATTACGTAACCCTGGTTATTAATATGTACAGATGTCAGTGATAATATTTTTTTATATTTCGCCAAATCTTTGTTATTGTAGAGATTTGAATTTGGTCTACTGTTAAACAATAGCTCCAACAAACCATGAGTCATTCTAAACCTTTGTTCGCCGACAGTTATAAAAACATCATCAAAACTTACGGGCTCATCGCCGATAAAATATAAATTTTGTTTATGATCAAAACGTATACCATAAGGAATAGAATTATCTAATTTCTCGTTATGAAACACACCTAAATAGTTGTCTAAAATTTCTTCTATTCGAGTGCGACGGTTAGTAATATTCAAAGTCGAATCAAAGAAAGCAGATTTATCATTAGCAGAAATATTTACATCTTCCTCCCCATCCTCCTCCTTCTCCTCCACCTCCTCCTCCTCCTTCTCCTTCTCCGCTACCAACGGTTCAACCTTGTGTTCTTTTTCGCGCTTTACTGTTTCATTGGCAGAGATTGTGCTCTTTTTGAGTTCAATTAATGGAGTAATTATTGGTTCCAACCTTTTACGATTAAATTCTTCACTCTGTGTTTGAAAACCCAATAAATTTCTGTGTTTTTCAATAATAGTTTTTCTCAATTTTTTTATTCTATCTATTAAACTGCTTCTCTCCCCAACAGATGATGCTGTGGTAGGAGCAGCACGACCGCGTTTCTTACGCATATTAACTTTCTCCATTAATGCCGCGACGTTGAATGAACAAAAAACGTGCAAACACCGAAGTTACCTCATTGCAAAGGAATCTTTATGAATTTATCCAATTGCTCTCTGTATCTTCCATTTTCAGCCTTACATTCAGTAAAAATAGAAACAAATTTGTGAGCACCTTTTGACCACACCTCCCAACATAGTTTTCTAAACTCACTGAAACTCATATCTTCCCCTACAAAATCCCTATAAATTAATTTCAAATTTAATTGATCAAGTTTAAAAATAATTAGCATGTTTGCGTTATCTCGGATGTGATGTTTTTTAATAGATCCGTAACTTTGTACCAAGTAGGCTGTGTCAATTTCGCGATGTCTACCCATTGTAAAGTAATTACGAATTTGAGGTACATTGCTTAATTGTAAATCATCAAAAATGACAAGAGAGTTTCTCTCAACTTTGTTGGGATGCTTTATCATATCAGTATTGTCTGATAAATGAAAAGTAACACATTTTATCTTTGAAAACACCTTTTTCAAAAATTCATATTTATCTTGATACAAAGAATTACTAAATAAGTATAAATGTTTAAATTTCAATCCGTTTTTATTGAAAATCAAATTCAATAACGTATTTGTCTTACCACTGTTGGATCTTCCAATCAGGATAATGCGTGCATTATGCGGTAATAAACTACCATTTTTACTCTTGCCAATGTTCGGTTTACCTGTAATAACCTCATCAAAATTGATGATGGGTATGGTCGTATCCTTTACCATTGTATCACTATGATAGTCAATGGATAACTGAATAAAACACATGCTTCAACATATTATATCAATTTATTGATAATATTTTTCAGTTCTTTTCCAATATACAACATTTCGCTTATTTACAATATAATACATAGTATTTACAATATAATACATAGTATTTACAATACAGTTCTTAACCTAGTAAATTCTTTCTCTCGATCCATGTAGGTTCGCTGAAACCTAACCATTTAACCAATATTTTATCTTTATTTTTCCTTATAATTTTCTCTACTAAATAAACTTTCTGCTCCTCCTCATCCAGCTTTGTTTTTTTCATTTCTTCTTCGTAGAAACGGCCAGAAATTATTTCCCCTTTCAAATCACGCAAGATGTAAGTAGGTGGCTTAGTCGGATAGACTGAATGAATTATAAATAATTCCCCACTCCAATTAATATTATACGATTTGTCGAAAACCTGTCTGTACTTACTAATGCGTACAACATCGCCCAATTTAAATTTCGGTTTTATTCGTTTAGATTTCAAACGCAAGTTCTCATTGGCCGCCTTATTAAGCGAAGCTATTATATGATTTCGATGTTTTTTGCGAACATCAGATGGCCGCATTTGAATTGTTCTGTGGAAAGCATTATTATACTCTTTAACCATTGTTGGTAATGCTCCCACCCATCGTTTTGTTCCATGCTGCGTTAAATATTTATAGATTTTTGATTTAATAGTTCTAATAAAACGTTCGACTATTGCAGCTTTTTTCTCACTAAAAACATGGTAATGTTTAATATTATACCTATCCAATAATGCTTTTACTTTTGTATTAAAAAATTCGGTACCTTGGTCTGTCTGAAAAAATTTAACATTTTTATTTTTACGAATAATTGGTTCAAGTGCAGCATACACAGAGCCGGCACTTTTGGATTTTATTGGCACACAATAAGCATATTTAGAAAAACAGTTAATTACAGCTAAAATAAAAGTAAAATTTGAATTATCTCTCGCCAGCGAGCTCATATCAATTAAATCTGCCTGAAGCAGATCCACCTCACTTTTAATCTCATATTTTCTCCTATTAAAATGTACTCTTGGCACAGAATGCAATTCTTGTGCTAATCTATGTCTAAGTTCATTCATTTTTGTCGACATCACACACGCGCGATTGTATCTCAACTGGCTAGGCACGCGACGCGTAGGTAATCTATTTTTAGCCACCCTCTTTTTGTGAAACAACACGCCTCACTTCTCCACTACTCACTCGCTGCTGCGCACTTGGAGAGGAAGGTTCTACTTACTTCTTCACCCCTCTCACTACCTCCTCCTCCTTCTCCTCCTCCTCCTCCTCCCCCTCCTCACCTATTCTGTAATGACCCCATGCCAAGGTGTCAACACATTTTGCTCGACCATCAAGTAGATATCTATATCTGTTATCAAGCCGAGTTCAACTTTTGTGAAATGCAGCATGCAATTCCACGAATAATGCGCAAGACTTAAAAAATGAGTCACATCCAAACCGTATTTCTCAAACATTGATGACCTCATATCCTCAAAAACGTCACACAAAAGGAGTGTATCACAAAGCAGATACAAATTATGATAATCTCCCAAATTCTTTATCTTGAATGTTTGCCAAACATTCTGTGCATGTGCGTACTCCCTTTCTTCTAAAGGTGAATCCGTCAAATCATTGTAAAAACTTTCGATTGGGGGAAGGGAGGTTTCTTCAAATTTCTGTGGAGAGTCAATATATGTGTAGGGGTATACTCCTTTTTTAATAAGCAGTTGTCGTTGTTCAACGCTTTTAAACACTGCAAACATAGATTTGAATTTTGACTCTGTCTGTTGTCCTTCTGACAAATTTTTCACCAAACTGTCCAACGAAGCGTTCATGAATTTTAGGCTATCCAAAAACTTGATTTTTCCCACCGTGATTGAGAAAAACTTCTCTGCTGAAGGAGCAATGCAGCGTATTGGTTTTTTACACTTGCCTAATGCCTGCACAATATGATGGCAATCATACCCCCCAAAGTTGTGCATAAAACAGGGTATGAAATCAGGTGATTTCCCATTTAAATTACAGGCTTGATGAGCTGCGCAAATAAATTCACCTGTTTCGTGCGAGTGATGCCTACACTTGATGTCGCCAATCAAGAAATCCTTCCCACACAGCCCGCATTTTTCCGCACTATTAAAATCTCTCTTCTGCTCTTCACTCAATTCAAACATTGGGATTTCACTCTTCATATCCCGATAGAGCAGTTCTCCCACACTTGTAATTTCATCTAGAAATTTCTCAATGATCTTCTCCTCCATATCTCGCGACCGATAGATGATCGGCCCATGGCAAATTTCCCCCTCTATGTTCACCACTACAAAACAATATCCACAGGGAATGTGACGGGTTGTCTTTTTTGTAAAGCTACTTGTGATGTGCGGTTCTTTTTCTTCTTCTTCCCCACTCTTTATCGGTACAATAAACGATTCAAAATCGGCATAAATTGTGTATTTTGTTTTCAATGTTGCAGTATAATTTGTAAATTTGAGAGTTTCCCCTTCTTTGGGAAGCACTGTTCTCTGCGGGCTGAATTTTGAACAGTGCTCTTTGTGCTTCTCCAAATTTAGTTTTCCATCCACGTTCAACGATTTCTTTGTTGTGAAACGATGGAAACAGAATTCACAAACATGTACCTGTCCATGCGATTTTGTAAGATGGCTCAAGAGCCGAGACAACCCGTTTTTCCCGTTTGCGGTGTTGATGAGGCAAAAATGAGATTTTCGCGGATAAGTTTCGCTTGTTAGCAACAAAAGATTAATTTGGTGAGTACGGTTTCTGTAAGCGCTACACTTGTACGGGAAAAATACGTTTTTATCATATGCAATTACATTTATGGATATATCAGGATTTAAAGCTTCAAATTTCTTAATATCTTGCAAACTGGAAGGAAAGTTGACCCCGTTTGTGTTGACTGTGTGAGCAAACTTGCTCAAATATTCAACACTCATGTTATCACGCCGGTAATGAAAAAAAGATAAAATTGACCACAAAAGGCATTTCTCGTCATTGAAATTTTTCACGTTAATTACGCATGTCTTTTTCTTAATAAAATCGGGGGTTTCTACATATGAGGATGAGGAACCACGAATCGCTGTATGCCTAATTATGTTGAGATCCAACGATTGGATCTTTTTTATAACCCACCCACTCCCAAACCTCACAAACTTGTCAAAAGAAGATAAAATTTTTACAATAGCATTTCCAAAAAAATTGTTTAAATCGACAGAATTTGAAGCACACTGCTCAATTTGTGCAGAATAGCTATGGAAGTTCACGATAGCTGATACTTGTTCGTTCTCTTCACCCAACAACACTATTTTATGCATGAGAACGTTTAAAACAATAAAGCACTTCACATTCCCGTTGAACCGGTGCGACTCGTCGACGATAAGCTGCAGCACCTCCTCCCTGCTTGATTCCAGCGTAGATTTGATGTCACGTTCCTCCTCCAGATACGTGAATCTGTATCTAGCTGCGCTGCCGTTCAAACCTCGAATCTTCTCCGTCGTATGAGCCATTGTGAAATCGTTCTGCTTTCTAAAACAAAAAGTTAGTAGCAGATTAGAAGTTGATCACCACGGACTATTCTAAATTACGAATGATTGACTTTCAAAGGAAGCGATTCCACTGTGTTCTCCAACTGAAAGGTTAAAAAAGATTATGAGTGTGAAACAGATTATATCTATGGATATAAACGTGGCGGTAGACGAGGAAGAAGAAGAAAAGTTTATTAAAAATAAATCCTCGTTCGAAAAACAATTAATACATAAATTACGCTTCCACCGTTATGAGTGTTATGGAAGAGAATATGGACACTATTGCATGTGTATAAATCCTGCGCTCAATGAACCATTACACCAATTTATTGGAGAATGTAATTCAGATACTTGTTTTTATCGAATAATGCAATTACATATTGCAGATAACCATCACGAATCGTGTAATGGCGTCTATCATACATTTAATATGTGTAGCAACAAAATTGATAAATTTTTGTGTAATTCGTCCAGAAGATTTCGGTGTGGGAAAAATTGTAAATTATTTCAAACACTCAAGTGTGCTGGTAAAACTAAGTAGGAATACTGAACGTAAGTTTACTCCTCCAATGTACAACAATCGGCAGCAGAATTAGTTGAATGGAGATACTCGCATGCAGTGTGATTTCTGCAGAATAATAGTTTCTACCGAGAAAAATAATTCGAAATAATGCGCAGTCAATAATCGCTACTTACATTGTAAAAGGGTGATGGTAAATGATGAACTCTCTCTCTTTCAGATGTGTGCTCTCTCTCAGATGTGCGCTCTCTCTCAGATGTATCCTCTCACTCAGATGTGTGCTCTCTTACACTCCGCTGGTACAACTGATCTAAAACAAACAAGTTAGTAGTGGATTAGAAGTTGATCGGCACACTATGGATCAATCACACGTTTTAATGTACGAAAGATTGAGGTTATTAAGTTTTGATGAGAGATGGAAAAAATTCGAATCTCCCCTTTTATCGCCTAAACATTTAGCTAAACTGGGATTTGTATTCAAGGCGCCACCAGACTCAGTGCAGTGCGTGTTTTGTTTAGTTGGTTTGGAAAAATGGCTAATAACAGATGATCCCGAAAAAGAACATGAAAAACATAGTCCGAATTGTGGATGGAGGAGAATGCATAATATTTCTATCGAGAATGAAAATTTTAATAATCTTCGGGATTACGACCAGCGAATAAAGACATTTTATCAAAGATCAAAGCCTCACTGGTCAAACACATTTAATAAGAGGATATTGGTTTTTAAAAGAAATGCTGAATATTTCGCGAGTAATGGATTTTTTCTACATAAAACGGGTTATTTGCAATGTGTATATTGTAAAGTAATTATTGCAGATTCGAAAAAACTGTGTCATGCATCGTTTTGTATATATAATAAGAACAGTCTTAAAGGAGAAGGAGAAGGAGGAGAAGGAGAAGAAGGAGGAGAAGGAGAAGGAGAAGGAGAAGGAGAAGGAGAAGGAGGAGAAGGAGGAGAAGGAGAAGGAGAAGGAGAAGGAGGAGAAGGAGGAGAATTAATTAAAAAAGTAAACAAACCTGTACGAGAAGGAAGCCGAGGAATCACTTGCGCTCTGTTGTAGACTTGAAACACCTCTAGTTGGAACTGAAACATACAAAATAGGGAAAATGGATCAGATTGATGTTTAAAAATTTGGATTATGCACACTTATTATCAGATTATGGAGGTATCGTCTGCATTAAGGTGTGAGAAGGTTTATTGTAAATATTATTGAGCAATTACTATTACTATTACAATTGCTCCAATTTAATATGCAAGATTTTTTGCACTAACAGTATTTACCCAAAAACTTGTAAAAATGTGTGATTGGGTTGATGATAATTTTTATGAGTTTGATTATTTTGTGGCTTTATTTCGAGTTTGTTATAATTGATTAATGTAAATAAAGATTTGAATTATTATTGCTCACCTTTGTTTCAAACTGATGTGATGCTTTCAAAATGATCACTCTTCTTGTTGTGCCGTTCAAAAACGCAAATGCTCTTTTATCGCTGTGCGCGGATAGCTAAAGTTCAAACTGTTGTGACGCTTTCAAACTGATAAAGATGATCACACTTTTTCGATCCGATAACTATGACGTTCAAAACGCGAATGATCTTTTAGCGGTGTGCGCGGCTAGCTAAAAAAGGATTGCGGGATGCGATGAGCTTCCTTCTTTTAGGTGAGCACCTAAAAGAAGGAAGCTCGCAGGAAGCTCTCGCTGGCACGCGCTCGCTTCTCCCCCTCAACACGGTGTTCTATTTTTATCAGTATGTTTACATCTGTCAACATGGAATGTGCTTTGGCGATGCGGCACGTGTGGAAAACGATAGTACTATTTATATTTCTATTATGCTGTCTAAACACCGTACTACTTTTAAATAAAAATAAATCGTGCAATCTGCATGAGAAACGAAATGATACGCAATTTCTTTTCAATTCCTTTGGATCGTCAACTTCACTGAGAAACCATACTTTATTCAATATTAAATCTTGCGTTAATTCGTATTATAAAACACCAATTTCCTTTGAAATTGGGTTGATACATTGGTATAAATTTATGGTTGATGAGCGAGAAACAGTTTGCAATTTCTACAAATACTATAGCGTTCTTGCAAATTGTGCCGAGACTTTTAATGAAAAATCGAATTTTCTTTTGAAGAAAACTAATCAATTATGTAGTAGTAGTAGTAGTAGTAATTACAGTTCAGTTTATGTTTAACCTTTAAAGGATGAACACTGTTAAGAAAAAGCGATGCTCTGTTCGTAAGCGCGGAAGAGGTATTTTATCAAAAATTGGCAATGTATTGGGTACAGTGATAAATAAGGGGGTGGATAACCTCAATTTCGAGGCTCATCTACCTAATTATTCGTATTGCGGACCTGGTACAAGGTTAAGGTCAAGGTTAGCACGTGGAGACAAACCTATAAACCGTCTTGATGATTTATGTAAGACGCACGACATAGTTTACTCCCGAGCGTCTGATAACAAGACGCGGGCGGAGGCTGACAGGCACTTGGCAGATGGAGCTTGGGAAATTTTCAAGGACCCAAAAACGGGGTTATCTGAGAGGGCATATTCTTATCTTGTTACAAACATTATGAAAGCGAAATCCGCATTTGGTGGCGGTTTGAGAAAACGAAAAACGAGGGGAGTTAGAAAAACACATAGTGATAGTATTAGGCAAAAGGCGATCAATAGGTTAAAAAATCATATTGCTGGTCGCGGTTTTTATCTGAAACCATATCCAACAGGCGGAAGAATACTAGTACCTCCCACCCAATACGGTGTAACACTATTTCCTAAGGTTAAAAAGAAGCAAGGAGGAAAAAAGCAGAGGAAAAGACAGAGAAAAACGCAAAGATGAACGGGCCGCTCTCAAACTATGACCTGATAAAATGGTGCAAATTATTAGATATTCCACTAAGGGGCATATATATGATTGATACACTTCCGAGTAAAATTCGAAATAATGAGCTCGCAATTGTTAATTTAGACAAACAGATTGGAATGGGAACACATTGGACTGCATATATTAAACGAGGAAAAAATGTGTATTATTTTGATCCGATCGGTGACTTGCAACCGCCACGCGAATTGGCAAAATATTGGAAAAAAGAAAATAATGTAAAAATATTCTATAATACCAACCAATTGCAGCGGGTAAACACAGACATTTGTGGGCACCTAGTGATTTTGTTTCTTGCTAACCAGTTGTAATTTTACGCTTGTGTTGAAAGCATTAGCTGAGTGAGTGATGGCTGTTATTACACTAACCTCAAAAACAAGTAATCTATATGAGAATTTAAACCACGCTCTGGAATTGGATAAAAATCGCGAATGGGAAATTGGATTGGTTAACTTGTGGACGTTTAATAGTATACCGAATATAATAAGGGGGAAAAATTCCAGTTTTAAATATGGAGATAAACTGGTGAATCTTGATACAGGATCGTACGAAATTGATAATATAATAAGCGCTATAAAGTTGAAATTGAACTTGAGCGATGAGAGTCTTGTTATACAACCGAATAATAACACTATGAAAGTTGGAATTTATTCCGATAAACCAGTAGATTTAACTTTTGACGATTCAATTGGTAAGACACTTGGGTTTGATAAACTTCTACTCGAAGCAAATACATGGCATTATTCAAATCATTTAGTCTCGATCAGTCATATTAATACAATCGTGGTGTCATGCAATTTAGCATGTGGAAGCTTCGCTAACGGAGATGAAAAGCATATTATTTACGAATTTCTGCCGAGGGTACCGCCCGGTTATTTGATTAATGAAACGCCCGCAGAAATTATATATGTACCTCTCAATACGCGCAGAATTCAGTTTATTAATGTGACGGTAACCGATCAAGACGGATCACTTATCGATTTTCGAGGGGATAGTATAACTGTGAGGTTACATATTCGTGAGAAAAGTTAGAAGATGGGTTTTATTGTATTCAATGCCGTACCTAAGCGTCGAGATGAGAACAGAGAAAGCCTCAGTAGGAGTTTAAGCTCAGTAGCGTTAACACCTATGTTAACGCCGAAAAACAGATTAACAGCTAAAAACGCGAGAATACTAGAAAAATTGGGATTTATAGTTAATTGGAAAAATGTCGGGAGCCGCAATAAGTGAAATTCTAGATGTCGATAGTCAAATTCAATTTTACTCTGATATTACTAAGTACGAATTTCACACGCACACAACATATTCTGGACAGAAACTAGGTAATTCGGATGAAGTAAGGCTTCCTGTAAATCAGCAGGATATATACACACTGCCTTGTAAATCCTTTCTATTTATTGAGGGGAGTGTTAAATGTACAAAGCCTGGTGCGAAACCCGAGGATCCGCCAGTGCATGCCGAATATAAACTTGTCAGCAACGTGGTAGGCCATCTGTTTGATGAGATACGTTATGAATTGGCGGGACAGCAAGTAGCGAAATCGAGACTTGTCGGAATTACGTCTACAATTAAAGGATTGCTTTTGAAAAATGTTTTCGATACAAATACATACCAATTGGCAGGATTTGATAGAGATGGATATAAGTTGACGGATAATAAATTCATTTTTTGCGTACCGCTGAAACTTTTGTTACCATTTTTCGAAGATTTTCAACGAATAATTTTAAACTTGAAACAAGAGCTTGTATTATTGAGAAGTGCGTCGGATCTAAACTGCGTTGAATCGGCTACAGGAACAAATGTTTCTTTAACAATTGATAAACTACAGTGGAAAATTCCGTACATCCATTTGGAAGATCACGTAAGGTTGAAATTTTTGAAATTACTCGATTCTGATCGTCCTTTAAAACTTGCGTTTAGAAGATGGGAGATTCACGAATTTCCAAACATGGCGACATCGAGAATTCATTCGTGGGCAATAAAAACATCGTCGCATTTAGATGTTCCACGCTATGTAATTTTAACCTTTCAAACGGCTCGGAAAAATGCTATTAATAAATCAATGTCTGATTTTGATTCGTGCGAGTTGTATAACGTTAAATTATTTCTAAACAGTCAATATTATCCTTATGATAATTTGTTGGGGAATAAGCAGATAATGTACCGTATGTTTTTAGACTTTGCACCAAGCTACTACAATAGAGCTGTAAATGCTGAACATGGGAACGCAATTGATTTTAAAGCGTTTTGCGAAAAATCACCAATAATTGTGATTGACTGTTCACACCAATCTGATCATTTGAAAACATCCACAGATATAAGATTAGATATGGAATTTAGTAAAGAACTACCAAACTCGACTTCGGCATATTGTATTCTTATAAGCGATTCAATAATGGAATACACACCTTTAACCTCATTAGTTAGAGAAGTACAATAAATTGCCGGTAGGGCTATGTTTAAAATATAAAAGGCGAAATGTAAAAAATAATTTATCATTCGTGTGGGCGTGTGTGAGAGAGCAACATGTCGACTTCTTCGGTGTTTCAAGAGGCGATTGGAGATTTTGAGGCTAGTGAAGACGGAAAAACACGTACAGTGGGAATACAGTGCGACATGGAAGAAAAGAAGAAGAATTTTGCCGTTGCGGATCTACACTGGTTTAAGGGAGATAATAATCAAATAATTTTAAAAGAATTCGCGCTGGTTGATCGGGCTGGTAATTATGTAGTACTACACTTTAAACCTCCTTTTCCGAAATCTACTTTGAGCTGGAAAATGTTTCGCGAGGCTACCTGGTTAGAACAACATTATCATAAAATATTATGGGATGAGGGGGAGACGGAGTTTACAGATTCATTGATAAGAGGATATCTCGGCGCGTATGATTGCATTTTTACAAAGGGAACAGAAAAAGCGGCATTTTTGAAAAAGTATCATAATGATGTACGTTGCATACCGGAATATTTTGCGAAACCGAATTTCACAAAGTTTAAAGATACGTGGTGTTTTGAGGTTTGTAACATACACAAAAATGTAGAAGGTGGGAGGTGCGCTCTAATAAGTGCACAACATTATTTGCAACTATTAACATCTAACACGCTTCCAAAGATAGGAGAGGAGGGGGATTATACTTGTGAAAATAATCGAATGAAAAGTATGAGGAATTGCGCTTTTTATAGTAGAACAAGCAAAAGAAATTATGCGAGACAAGGATTTTACTATGATGGAAAAAAGGTCGTATGCGTTTACTGTGGTTATGAGTTGGAATCACACAAAGTGAGAATTTGTAGCGTGGGCGTTGGTAGGAAACCTATCAATTTTTCGGTATTAATCCCGCTGTATAAATAATTAGTTGTAGATAATGGATCCTCAGAAGTGGATGTGTGCGGATAAAGAATTAGAGAACAAATTACGAGAATATCTGCAGTGGTTTGATTTGTGTGAGGATGCCATTAGAAATTCTACTCGTGAAAACATTGGACTTGCGAGACAGTTGAAACAAATTTTTTTAAACACTGTAAATTTGAATGATGTTTACGAATATTTATCCTATTATAGGCCGCATAGGCTTTGCGTTAAAAAATTATTACAAATTGAGGAAGAAGCTACAAACTGCGCTTGCGCAAACAGTGTTGGGGAGAATGCATAAAAGGAGTGAAATTGAGAAGCTTGAATCATTAGGAAAGATGGGACGGTTCTGCGTGGACGCATTCAACGCTTTGGCACGTGAGGTGTTGCCTCTAGAATCAGTACCTCTCGGTTCATATCTGACCGTTGAAAGCGCAATAATTTATGGTACAGGCAGAGTGTTACTAAATCTCGACGATCCCGACAGTGAGGGAGACTCTTATTTCGATTTATTACTATGTGATAAATTTAAAAGCGTATTAAATAATGAGAACTTGACAGATTTTAACAAGAGAAATTTTGTATTAATATGCGAACATGAGAACGGACAAGTAGAGTTGAAAGAAATGTAAATTTTTACAATGGGTTTTTCTCCATAGCACAGGTTTATGTGACCTAGCCCTGTGCGAACCTCTTTTTACCCAAATAAAAAAGAGTGACCTCCAATAAGGCGGTGAGGTTGACGTTCCTTTGGAGGCTTTTTCTAACTAACAAACCGCCGGTCATTCAGTATGTGTTTAACTATCATAGAGGAAGGATGCGATGCTACAGCTATACAAAATTTAAAAAAAAACTATCCCGTTTACTGATGGCTATTTCAGTAAGCGAGTTTGATATTATTGCAAAGCATATTAAATTTTCAACTGAGGCAGATGATGGAACTTTGTCTGCAACAAAAACTGAGAATTTCTGCTATCCTATTTTATCTGAAATATATGATCTCCTAGATATAGTTATAAGTGAGGAGGGTCATTTGCACTATGGGTGTTCTAACGATTCCCCCATACAAATTATTTCAGATACAAACGAACTTTGGGATGCTCTATATGATTTAGCGGATAAAAAATGTAAAAAATTTTAATCATGAGGGGGAAACCAACAGAACGTGGCATGTGCATTCATGCAAAGGTTAATGACCTGAAAAGTACACCACCATTCTACACCTATTTGTGTCTAACAACATTTAATGATGCTAAACGTGATTATGTGTGTTGGGTTTGGCTAGAAACCATGTTACTAATAGCAGGCGCCTATGAATCTATTGGAGGATCCAGTTTCACTTGCACACCTCAAAAGGTAGTGCACGAGATTCAAAAGGTAGTGCACGTGATTCAATAATACCATGTTTTGGTCATTCAGTTTACTTATTGGTATAGCTATAGATGAGTTTAATATTATTGCAAAGCATATTTGAATTTTCAACCGAGGCTAATGAATGAGCTGAGAGAGTGAGAGAGAAAGCCTCTCTCTCACACACACACAGACAGGTTAAAACATGTTTGTGACCTTCAAATGAGCTGAGAGAGAGTGAGAGAGAAAGACTCTCTCTCACACAGACAGGATTATTCATGCAAAGGTTAATGACCTGAGAGAGAAAGTGGGGGTCGGATTATTTGAGCAAACAGCATGGGGTATTGTAGAAATAACCTCTCTTTCAAAAAGAAAGAGAGAGAGGATTATTATTCCACAGCTTAATGAGTCACATAAAAAACTTGTGCACGTGCTCTGCTTTTAAACGTTATGAGATAGTTTTTCACAGCAGGGGGCGGAAGTATTATTAATAGCTAAATCGGTGGGTGGAGGGTGGGGGGCAGGGGGGTATATTAACACTGCACGTGCGAAAGAGAGGGCTTTGAGAATCACAGCAGGAGGTAGCAGGTGTGCAGATGCAATTAATAGCTAAATCTGGCGGCGGGGGCTGATGCTATTGCAAATATAGATATAGTAATTGCAAGCAGGTATATATAGATATACAATTGCAAGCATGTATATATAGATATAAAGCTGTATGTTCTATATTTATTGGGAACCTTCTGTGAGAGGTGGGGTCAGGGGGGATAGGTCCTCTCTCATTGGTGCTTGCGGGGGGTCCCCCTTTAATCTATTGGGAATAAAGTGGTGGCACATAGGGAAGGGGGTATGTGACCTTAAAAACAAAATGGCTGTCTGGGACAGGGGGGAAGGGGTGGGTGTTTACAAAATGTCTGACCTGGGGGAGGGGGAAGGGGTGGGCGTTTACAAAATGTCTGAGCAGGGGGAGGGGGGAAGGGGGGTGGCCACGCCCCCCTGTCTTCTGATTGGGTACGCGGTTCTCCTGAATTACCCCTACTGAGAGCCATTGCTGGCTATCGAAAAAAAATGTTGGGATCAGTGAAAATCCATGACAAATACTATGATGCTGAAAAAACGAGTGGCTCGGGGCAGTCGGCGTCGAGTACGGGAGTTGGTTACACCTACGAGAGATGGCCTTCTTCCACTCATCCCTGCTGAGCGAGTGACAGTTTGCGAGTAGATTAAATTCATTATTGATAGGTTCATAATTTATCATTTCATTATTTTTATCATAACTGACAAACAAATTTAAATATATTGTTTTTCTGAATTCAATCTTCAGTGATTTTAATCTTAGCACCTTTTCTAACGAGATTAGAATATTACGGAAAACACATCTCGTATGCCAAGCGTTACCCCATTAGAAAATTAAGTATTATTTATCATATACATACATTATAGTTTTTAAATAATTTATCACATTGTCCAATTGATAATATTATTGGATATAATGTTGGAAAAATCTCCGAAACATGCAAAGTGTCAAGTCTGAGACACAGCTTGAACCGGATATGAAGATCCACTTGAAAAATTTAAAATTTTTTAAAATATTTCAACCATGGTGTTCAGTGTTTTTCCTGAAAATCAAATTAACATGCTCAAGAGACATCTTATTGATCTAAATTTATTAAATTCTCATAATAGAGGAATTTTTGTGTCTTATGAAAGCCTAACACTACGCAAGTTTTTTCCTCGTCGATCTTTCAATGTAATCTAACCAAAATAATGGAGTGAATGATCATTCAACTTATACATTTCTTAGGTGCTTGTAACAGTGAAGCATCAATACGTGATAGTAATCATCGATGCGTAATCAAACACAAGCTGTTGAATGATGATATTCACACTGCTGCATTGTCATTCATTCCACAGCATTAGTTTGATTATCATCGAGTATTATTTATTCACTACTGCGCAGTGCAAGAGCGTAAGCACCTTTGCTTGAAAACTATGAACTCATAACCTACAAAGCCGGAAAGCTTCTCCTGTACTGAGCTGAGATGCAGGTTGATCTAGAAGTCCTGCCTAGCTTACGTCATCATGAATACGAATGCTAGCCTGTTGGTCCCAGTATGGTTTTTCGACCGCTTTCACTCAATCAAAGCAAATTTATAGAGGGCTGCCGATTGAATTCTGAATCAATCGCCTTTTCTGTAAAACAAGAAGCTTCAATACCTGATATAGATTAGGCCTACTACCTGATATAAGCTCATCTTCCCATTTTGATTCTGAACAACTTTGAAAACGGCCAAATCGGACGGTCTTGTCTATCAAGACAAGATGGCGGTGATTGGGTTGTATAAGAGTAGGAGCCGGGAAGTAATAATAATTATCGTATGGCTTTTATCAGTTGGAAGACCCTCTACTTTGCCGTTTAAGTCATGTTTAGGGGTACATGGTGGACCTACTATTCAAGGTGGCTTCCGAACCACCAGTTAAATGATAATAAAGCCATAAAAACAAAAACGGTCAAGGTGATCTGTTTATCAATATGGATCTAGTGTTATTACCTTCCTCCAATCACATTTTTCCAAGTTTCGTGAGTCACTATCATACTACTATAAGCCCTTGATTAATCAAAATAATTGAAGGATAGCCGTTACAATAATTAGATAAGATTTGTAACCGTGGAATGCTTTGAATTTGAGTTCACGTTATTTTGAGGCTCTCAGCTCATTTTGTTTTCAAGTTTTCTCCTCAATTTTCCAAATTTTCTCCTTTTTTTTAGCTACAATTTAACTATTTAATAGTTCTACTTCAATTAATTCTCTGAAGTCGAAACAGAGGTATTATTGCCTTAGCCTTGAAAGAAGACGATGACGACAAGATAATATCAATAATCATGTTGTAGATATTTCTGCTTTATTCAAATGCATCACATTATGGAAGATACAAAACGTTTAAAATGTACAAAATCTAGTAAAAGATACAACATTGTTAATTTACATGAACAAATTCATCTGAGTCCGCTATCGATATTTCACGCAATTACTGTCGCTCTATAGCTTGAGCTGTAGGAGAGTATAAACTTATAACCAGTCTTAACGATACCCAATTACTATATCGATAATCTACTATATTGGTGCAATAGTGAATCGACCGAAGCTTTCAGGCAAGCTCATTGAATTCGATCGTATTCAAATATTATGATTGTCATTGACAACGCTTTCGACATCCAATCCTAAACAAAGCACGACTGTTTACTCAATCGATATACGATGTATATATCGATACTCGGTGGTTGTAAATTCTCCGATACTAGAAAAATAGGGTGAAATAGAAAGAGATGGTGATGGAAGAGGGGGAGAGAGAGCGATGGGGATTGAAAGGAGAATTGTTTATTTTACAATCTATAAAATGTATACGATAGGCGCCTCATCAAATCTGTTTTCCAACAGAATGGGTGTTGCGGGAGGTCTATAAGAAGAACAGTGTGAGAGAGAAATATGTAGATTAGAGGAAGAGAGAGCAAATATTTGAGGGTGGGAGAGGAAAAGAGATACATTGATATATAAACATAGATCTATATATATAGTAATACATACTTTAAGCTATCAGCCAAGTTCAACGAGCGGCCAGTAATAGGATTCACAGTCGTAAAATCGAAAACCGTAAAATTTTCATTGTTGCCAACATTCTCATTTGAATTTCAAAACGACGCTAGGATTAAAGGGACCTGTGTCACAATGTTGGCTCACTATAATAATAAAGAAAAAACTCTTAGAAGACAAGGCTCTCTCGTTTATCCGGTAGTCGGTCCAAAACCGGATTCTGTCTATGTTTCAGATAAACTATTACTGTTATCGTATCCGATACGATTTGCTTACTAGTATTCTAGTTATTCTTCGATTATATTATAACCATCGATTGCAAAGCTTTTTATTTATATTCGTACTATAATGCTATTATAATAACGCATAAAACCTCAAGTGGCATAAATAATTATAACTTTCTTTGTAGTGGTGAAGGTGATATTGTGGAAGATATCCATAATGAATAATAAGACGAAATTTTCACAACCACATTTATTTAAAATATAGAGATACTAGTTTCGGATGTTACTCCATTATCAATCTCAGATCATGCAATTTCATGAGAGGGTCTGAGATTGATAATTGATTGAGTAAGATCCGAAACTAGTATCTCTACATTTTTAATAAAAGTGGTTGTGACAATTTCGTCTTATTATTCAGCATAAATATAACGCTGAGCATCGGGTGCAGTGTTGATTCCAGTTATTTCTCCATCCTATTATAACTTCATCAAAAAAAGTTTTTCTTATATTTATGGCATTATATCTGAGCTGACTTTCTTATAACCCTAGGGTCTATAGGATCTTAGTAACTTTCATATTTAACTTTTTAAAAACAAAGTTCTTTATTTAGGATATATAATTATAATATGCATAATGAGTAAAACTGTGACACGATTATGAATAAGTAAAATACTCAAGGAATTTTCCTGTTTTATTTTCGAAAACAAAGTTCCTCATTTAGGATTATGTAATATGCTTGAAGAATATAACTATAGTACAGTATAACACCACGATAATAAAGTAATATAAATGGAAGTGATAGCCGAGTGCCGTAGCAGGTATCAGAGATAAGCTACGAAATTCCTGGCCGCTCTTTGTAAGGGTGACCGATTAGATTGGCCACCAAAAAAGACTGTTTTCTACTGTAAAATCACTTCGTTAAAACGAGAACGTTGAAACTTCGTCCATTTGAACTGGGACTATGAAAGCTGAGAGATTAATAAGGCTTTAAAATTAAATCAATTCCGCAAGCATCTGACTGTTTCAACATCCCAGAACATTCGATTTTTCACAAAAAAAAATTAAAAAAATACTGAACAGAATATACATTATCAATGTATCAATCGCCAGCACCTTGTCACAGTGGGAACAATCACATCCACGAACATTGCTATTCCTTTAGGCACTCATTAAATTCCATGACAGCTTCTTCAATAATTATCCTGGTAGGCTATAACTTACTTTCATCTTCCATAACTTTTGAATTTTCTTTTTTTCATAAAACCTTTTCCTCCATTTTTTGCTCAATTTTTTTTTTTTTTTTAGGATGAAGCCCACATAGGTCTGAGACCTGTGCGTGGGTAATGAGTTGGATGATGGTGATTGATGAGTTGGACCTACAGTTTTAGGTGGGTTCCGAACCACCGGGAAGTGATTTGCTTATAATTATTGTATATTATTGTATTTATTGT